>VMKM01000276.1:0-439373 GCA_008360985.2 Macquaria ambigua | reverse complement strand
AGGCTTGAAAATATTCAAGACAGTTAGAGCAGAACCTCAGATTATCAGAGATTTCGTCAAGGTTTGGCCTGTGATCCACTTACAGACTTGATCCAATTAGTTTAGCAGTTTGTAATAAAGGGATCTCAATGAAAACACAGTGATTCACAGTCACTTCGGTGAGTCCCTTGTTTCTTGTTACTGTCACAGCTGCAACTTCCGTTTAGTCATTTTGCACATTTTTGCTCTTTTTCCAGTTTTTTCAGTCATCAACATCTCCTGTCATTTCAGATACTGGTACCGTTCCCCTCCAGCTCTGTAGCTGTTGCCCCGCTGCCAATTCCAGTCACCTGATCCCATTTCCCTCATTATCTCCCCTGCATATACCAGCCCTCTCCCCAGTCATTTGCCACATCATCTGATGCACTACCCGGTCTTAACGTTCCAGCCTTCGTCCCCTGTTTCTTGCCTGCCTATTCCTGACAACAGCCTGTTCCCGGTTCTGCCGGCCTGCCCCTTGCCTGCTTAGTTTCCCCTCGCTGACTGATTACCTCTTCTCAAACCCTGCTTTGAACTCTTAAACGATGGCTTTCAACTGCTTGTGAGTCCACATCTCTGTGTTCAGAGCTGTTACAGTTACTGCAGTTTCTCCCTGTAGCTATCTCATACAAACAATCGCTGCTCTTGCCTCCGCCCTGTCTTCTTTCTTTAAAAAATTCTCAGTTCATTCTTTTGTTCTATTTTACACTATTCATTATACATCATGCTCTCATTTCTTTGTTGTCATCCTGCTCTTCTTCTCTCTGGCTCTCACTTTCCTTTCCGCAGTTGCTCATCTCCCATTCCAGACAGGACAGTGCTGTGTGATGTCAGGATAGGATGGGACTACTTCTGCTCCATAGCACAAGACAAGACAAAAACCCACACAATGCACATCTCAGAGTGCTGAGCTTGTTGACTGCGCTTGCACAGGGCTGAGGCCCAGAGTCTTACAAATTTCTCTGCCAAGAAGTTGAGGCATTGTTTCCCCTCAGTTTCAGTCTTGCAAACAGCCCAGTGAAATGAAATCTGTGTCTCACTGAGAGTGGGCATGATGCCTGCAAACACATTTTAAGAGATATATCTTAATTGTTATGGCATATCATGCATCTCTTACATCTAGAGAATATTGATTTGATATTCTTGTTGACCTCAGTCATCTGGGCAAGGAAATTCAATGTCACATAAGTGCAAACACAGTGCATCATTGCCAGGAAATTATACTTGCAAGCCAAACAATGCTACCTTAATCATTTTAACCATTGACAAGTGCTGGAAACTCATGCAATAATGTTTCCTGAACCAAGCTCATCATAGGATTGCCCCTCTCATTGAACTCAGCAGGCCAAGCTCCACTCAATAGACTGAGTAATTTGTTGTATTCTGTGGATTGCCTAGACCAACTCTCATGTTTCACTCACTGTTGTTGTTTCTTCTGCTTCTTTGACTTCTTTGGCAAAGATGTGCATTAAGGCAAAAAACAGTAATTTGAAATTATTACATAATTGCCAAGCTGATACAAGTAGTTCTCAACCCATCTTGATTAAAGAGCAACTTTAGCACCAGCTGAAAATCTTGTCTCTGCTGATCTCCATGGTTTAACTTCTCACCTTGCTGCAGTGATGTAGAGGTGTACTCCAGGGTGTGTCAGTACACTGTGACATCACTGTTGGGTGCGGTTACAGGTGCAACCAGTTGGGGCAGTGAAACATCCATTTTCAGCCTGATATTTAGGCTCTCTGTCAGCTGCTTTTTAGCCATGCTAGTGCCACGGCCCTAGGGATGGCAATTATGATTAATCCATCCGTCCATCTCTCAGTCCTTCAGTCCAAGACCTTCATCCAGAGTGATATATCTCTATTGACATTAGGCACAGACATTTGTGGTCCCCAGAGGATGTACATTCATGATTTTGCTGATCCCTTGACATTTCATTTATCGCCACCACCATGTTACAATTTCTACTCATCCGACATTTATTGATTTTTTTCTTTTTTTTTTGCCACTTGGGGGCAGCAGAAACACCTGTAAACACAGCATTGACACATTATCACCATCTAAAGTTGTTATGGGGAATGTGGTAGCAAACACTTGCCTATTTACACATCCAGCAGACACAGATTCAACATTATCTTTCATTTAGAGTTGTGTTTCTGGGCACCTGATGAATGTAAGTCTCTCTCCTTTTAGCTCTGAGAAGAAAGAAAAGAAAATATGTGGATCTTTAGCTGCTAAATGCTCCACTATGTTCACCAGCTGGTCACTAACTTTTTCACATTACATATTTGATCCACAGTTATAAAGATATTGTTTAGTGCAGCTTTAAAGACATTACATTGAACCTATAGGCTAATATTAGAATGCCACCAAAGAAAACATTCAAAGTGTTAGCATGCAGCCGTCTCCATTGTCAGCCACAGCTGTATTTACACCTTACACACTGGAAGCATTTGGCTAAACTCACAGCCCAGTACACAGTCATACTTACTGATAGAAAGGGCTTGAAGCATAAAAGGCGCTATGGCTTGCAGTTATGTGCGTAATGATGTGTGAGTTGTTAACACTGTGAGTGACGTGTGAGTTGTGAACACGTCAGAGTTTGACAAGCTGAATCAATGAGATGTCCTAAAATGGCCACTGTACAGCCCATAAACTGTTTTATTTCAGTAACAACTCTATCAAGCCACCTGACCATGCAAAGTCCAAGTGCCCTAAATGCAGCTATTTTAATATTTGTACAGTGATTCATAGACATGCAAACCTTCACATTTCTCCCTTTCCAAGCCCCAGTAGTGCACTTGTTCACGTTTAAGCTTTGACCGACACACTGAAAGGCTAATTCACATACAGGTCATTCTATCATCCTGGAAACCTGGCAATAATTAGATCAGTTGTGTCTTTTAAAGACACAGACTAATGCTTTTATGTCATTTTGATCGGATTAATCCCAACTGCTCCCCAGTAAGTAGGTAATGCGATACTGGTAATATTACTGATAATAACTGCTTATTATGTTTAGATTTGATTTTAATATTTGACTGATCACTTTTAATGCGTGAACCGATGTGGCTCCTATATCTTCCATACAGCTGTCTTTTTGTCTTTGTCTGAGCATAAGCTTGTGCACTGCCTGAATTCCCCAGACGTTTAATTTGGCTGTGAATTGTTGCATAGCACAATGTTGATCAAACATTGTGGTACTGTAAGTATTGCATAAATTGCTGTCTTGATAAATACAATAGACACATTATATTCAATATAATACAACAGTAACTGGGTCCATTTTGTTCCTTTAGGTTGGACACCTACAGTATAAACAATGTTCTGCCGTATAACCCTTTATATTTCCATGTCCATGTTTTCTTATACAACATTTCTAAGTGATTCATATTACATAAAACTGTATTTCAGAACACAAGACCCAAGCTAAATATAGAACTTGAAATGACAGTATTCTCCACTGCAGCTGTACGCTATCATCATTACTGCAGGGTGCCAGTTTTACAATAGAGTCAATCAATGACGACAGAGGAGAAATTCTCAAGCTCTATGCCTATGCCGGCTTTCCCTAAAGTGATGTTCACATATTAAATTATCCATCATAATTGAGTTTTCAACCAAAATCTCCAATGACACCTATCCATTCATCTATTCTTCTGTCAACTATATATATTTTCAGAGAAAACCCAGTTTTGCAATTTTTGTACTATATAAGAGGGAGTGAAGAGAGGATGCAGTTGTAGCTGAGGGGGAAATCTGGAAATTTCAGCTACTGTCAAACAATCTGCCTTACCCTCTAAAGCCTCCTTTGGGGAGATTTGTTTTACAGATTTTAGGTTTTTAGTCTTCACACTAACTACTGTATATTGCACTCTTTATTTAAAGCAGTTCCTGTACAAATCCACTCCACAGTGAGAGAAGAACTAGAGATGTGCTTCTTGTCATGGAGGTCCTCTGTTGGGGTTAGATTTTAGAGAGGCAATTTTGTTATTTTCATCAAAGATCACTTTTTATTATGTTCATTCAAGCCTGGCATTATTCTTTTTTGTCTTAGTCATCAAATCCCATGAAAAGACCAAAACCAACAATGCTCTAGTCCATCTCTCAGGACTCTCAGACTTCCCCACCCTGTCTCTGGCACTCAGCCCCAATCCCTTTTGTTCCTACTGGAGATGTACATCCTTAAAAACAGGTAACCAGATTTATATTTTAAAAAGGTTAAATAATTTCCTAAAACAGCTGGGCACTATAGTTTTTTGCAGATGTTAGTCAGACAGGAGTAAATAGTGCATTTGTTGGGGACTGTTTTCTTCCATGGATTAATACACATTTGGTGCTCTAGAGAGTATTTACAGCAGCAGGTCGGTGTTTGTGGGAGTGAGTCAAAATACACTACAGTGCTCATGTTCATCGTAATGAAGGAACATGGCATCCAGTGCAACGGTGTGGCTCATTTATGTGTTTTTCATAGTGTAGAAGAGGATTAAGCCTAACAGGCTTTGGTTACACAGGCAATACTTGTTAGTAAAAATCAATTTATTGTTGGATTTGGTCTTTACATGATAAGAAAAATATAGAATATCCCCAGCCTTATCTTTTAAGCTGACCTGGTGACTATATGTTTGTAACTATGTTTTTTTGTAGTTAAATCATTTCCCAGTGTTTGTAGCTGTTTCTCACACTTGCAGTACGTGCAGTCTTACACAAAATCAAATCAGCTTGAACAATATGCTCCCACAACTTCCGTCTCTCTCCTGAAAGTGTCATAAGCGCAGGCTGCCCTTGCTGTCTCTCTGCAGGCCACACAGTGCAGGCGGCATGGGGAGCACTAGCACCCTGAGGACACAACAGCAGCAATTACACTTAACTCTTGGCATTTGAGTGACAAGGAAACTGATTCAGAAATAACCTGTAGCACAGAGTAGTGTTAAGTGCTAAAATCTTTGCCTGAGGGGACTATCAGGGAGCCTGGCCAACACAACAAGCAAGTTGAGTTACTATTTTGAACAGGAGATGCTGTCCTTTGTGCATTTCAGAGGGCTCAGGAAATACGGTAATCTGCTTTCTGAGACACAGCATGCTAACTAGATGAGACAACATATCAGCGTGGACTATGGGTTTACCACTTCTAAGTCTCCAGCTGTGGAATAGATACAGGCAGTTCTTCAGATTTCAAGGGCAGAACATTTAAATCACCCCTTTTGAATTTTACACTCTGCAGCTTAATCAGGTACATGGATGGGCTCTGGATATAGCAGCAGGGTTGTGTTCTTTATTGACACGTTCACTGCTTATACATTTTCAGCCCCTTAAAGGTACAGTTAAAGAAAAACGGTATCATTAGTTCCTAAAGTGGCCATTTGGGAACTGAAAATATCCATATAATGGACTGGAAGGCCAATAAATCAGTATTTATTGTTCCTGCACTGCCAGGTCCTATCCTTAAAAATATTCTGATGTTTGGTTTGCTTATCAGTTTGCAAATGTATGTGGTTTGAATTAACAAACAACATGCACACACACGGTGAAAACTATAAACATTACTTTTAAAGTAACTTTTAAAAAGCTTTATTACTGGGATAGTCTAAGAGTCTCTAGAGACTAAAATCTAATTCGTGGTGTTTTCTGGCTAAAATGGCTGTACATTAAAAATGTACATGAGCAAAAAACATGCAAAAGTGCTGCATGGGAAAGTGATGCAATAAAAACATATTGCCCGTATTGCATTTGCCTAATTCAGGGTTAAAAATGTCAATGGCTTTAAATTGATCATTTAAAGAAAGTAAATCTGTAATTTCAAAGTATTATAATGTTGCAAAATGTTACTGTAAGCACTAAAGCATTGGCATAAAAAAACAAATGTCAGAAACTGCCAACGATAAATGCAGACATGCCAAATGTTTATATGTACACATAAAGCCTGCGGTTACAATAATCTATTTAGTTCCTATAATACAGTCGCATGTTTTGTGGTTGTCACAGCTGCTCCTGTGTCAGTCTCATCCCCTGCCTCTCTTTGTGTGTGTGTTTATGTCTCTCTTTCAGATGCTGACATTTCCCTTGTGCCTGACTTCCTGCACAGCTGGTAATCCTCTCTTCTGCTGTGTCTCAATCGCATATTACATACTAAATCTAAACGTGTTTATTTAGTATGTTTAGCTGTCAGAAAAGGTCATTAAAGGGGGGATATTATGTCGTTTCTTCCAGTTTCACAACATAAAACTGTAATTTCTTCATGTTTGCCAATCTTGAATTTGATATTTGATTCTGAGAAGGCTCAGGTGTATGTTGCTTTCATAAAGAAGAGGAGCAATAATGCAAAACTATAATAGTAAAGGGATAAACCTAGTTTGGCCAAATGAAACAATAATCTGCAAATAAATCTTGACTGATAGTAAAGGTTGATATCCTAAAAACAACAGCATAACTTAACATTGTTGCTAACCAGGAGAATCTCCTCGTGGCCACAGTTTACCCTTTTCCAAATGAATACTTCTGTGAATAAAATGCAACACGACAGTGACTTACGTTTACTCCAGTGGCCTCCACAGTCGCTGGATTTCAACCCAAAAGAGACCCTTAGGGATGAGTTACAACAGATTGAAAAATCTGCAGGAAACATGTGAAGCTATCAAGTCAGGATGGACCAAGATTTGTGTGTAATATTAACAGCTCTTTGTTGAAGTATCTGCCATAAATCAAGAGGTGATGAGTAATAAGGTTTCACGTTAATATGATGGCCAATTGGCAGGCCAGAGCAATGGTAAATATATTATTCAATATTTGTAGTAATTAATTAATTCAAGCTGACATCGTGTTAATGTTAGCCCATTTCTTGTTGGAAGGGAGGGGTTTTTGTTTCATTCTATCCTATCCCATCAAAGTGAGTAATGTAGCTGTTCTGTCACAAAGATTCAAAGTTACAAAGCAGCAGCAGTTGCAGTTAACATTTTTCACAAAGTTTAATAAAATTGTAAAATTTAAGATTTATTTATGTAGTCCACTTAGAGCAACCTCTACTGCTGTGTCAACGACATATACACTTGTCGCCATTTTTGTGGCCATTTTTTTATGGATGTAGCTACCTAGCCAGCTAGCTATGAAGGAAGATGACGTCAGCATTCTTAATCGATTAATGATTGGTCAATTCTTTCTTCTAACAGCCATTATTGGCCACAACACCAGACCTAATTTTTCTTGAAACAATTCATCAACACATTACATCTATATAACTTCCATTTCTCCATAATGTTTCCAGGCTGCAAACAGACAGTGTCATGATTTATGTGTGAATTGCATTATTTGCACTTTTCATTCATTGTTTGCATGTTGACCAATGGTCACCTGAACTCAAACACCTCACAAATAAGCCATGGTCACATGATTGGTCTCAACTTCACGAATTGACCAGAACCGCCAGGAAGTGCAAGTGACTGTTGTGTAATAGATTTTTGGATAATGGCCATCTGTGCAGACATTTGCAGCTAACACGCATCACTAATCACACGTCTGTGGATAAAACTATCACTGACTTTCACCTTAATTTAAAAAAACAACCATTTTGTTTCAGAGTGGGTTGTGATTGGCTAGTCATATGGCTGCAACATTACACAAAAGAAAAAAAATAGGGCACAGTTCTATTTTCCAGCCAACGCAAGCCAAAGTTGTGCGCCAGGAGTGTTTTTTAAATTTCAAATGGGAGTTGATGACAGTTGACTCTTTGTTTTGCGGTCTACAGTGCCTCAAGTATCTGCATGTAGAATGAGGGTCACAAAGGATACACAAATTGCGTCCTTCAAATTCAGGAAAAAGCAGTACCGATTTCTCAGGCTGCATTCAGGAGCCTTTTGAAAGGGGACAGCCTTGTCATATTTGGTCTAGAAACGCAGACTTCAAAGGATGCAGCCCCTGAATTGGGCCACAGTGAATATGTGTACAACAGCCTACACTCAGTGACGCACATGCTGGAGACTGTTCATCATTATTAATTGAGTTATATCACAAATGCAAAACCCTCATCCATCTTTACACATTATATGCTGTGGCTTGATTAGCCACGTCTTTACATGAATAGGCTTAGTCACTGATAATTTGTTTATACGGCCATCGTGGGATAGCTCTCTGTCCCTTTATGTGTTTATATTACTCATAAATATGGAGGACAATACAGTCTGAGATCCCATGACTAATTTCTACTGACTGGCCTGAACGCTTGGACAGAGCCTGTTTGGAAAGGCTGTCTGTGGAGTACCCTGCAGAAACATTTCAACCTTATGTAACTGCATATGAGTTCAAAGCATTTATGACAAGGAAGATGAATCTATTGGAAACTGTGTGATATTCCGGTTGTAATTTTTAGGATGCTATCTCTGTGTCTTTCTCTCCTTCTCACTGTTTCTTTTTCTCTCTGGCTTCCTTTTTGTTTTATTTGAGATCATTAATTAATGACTAAGGATGGTTATTGTTTGTTTCCGCACGAACAAAATCATGTGTTGCTGCTGTGTCAGCCGCGGCTTGGAAAAAGAATCCCTTAATCTCATCTGGATCAGCCTGGGTAAATAACAGTTAATAAAAAAGTGCCTGCTTCGTACGCCCTTGCGGAGGGAGATGAGCTTTGACATTTCTTCAACCTTATTGCAATGAATGACGCCAGACTCCAATAGCTTTCTGACTGCCCTCTGGTGTCAACTTCAGTAGGAGGCTTTCTCCTCTTAAGGTAAAGTCAGTCTTCCAAATTGCTTACTGGACACGGGTTAAAAGGCGTAATATTATTTGCTCATGGGTGAATGAGTAAAGGATGATGCAACATGAATAATGCAGGTGATGTGTGGAGTGGAGAATTGTCAAATAGACATAATACCTGTTCTGACTGATAAAACAAAAGTAAAATACAGCACATCATTGGTTTGATCAACTTTTGAGAAATCTTACCAGAGCAGTTCCTATAAGGATCCCTGTTTTGCCGATAAACCTATGTAATCAATGTGTGTAAGATCAATAGGGCTGCAATTAACTAATTAATTGTTTTTATTATTTATTAGTCTGCCATTGTTTTCTTTATTAATCAATTAATCAGTTGGACTATGAAATGTAATGTAAATGAAAAACACCCATCACAATTTCCTAGAACTTAAGTTGACATATCGCTGTTCAAAGAAAACCATGTATCTCCGATTTGATAATGATATAAATGTTTTCAGACTTACTCATTCCTTTAGAGGATGAGACAATTATCCTACTTATTAGACTAAATAAACCATTTCAAAACTATTTTTGAATTAGCTGAAAATTGCATTGTCACAAAGCTGAAAACAAGGCATTTTTTCTTAGACCATGAAATGTCAGTGTTCAGGAGATACATGGTTTTCACAGGATAGTAGCAGGGCAGTATTCAGGTTGCTTGTTTTGTCTAACCAACAGTCCAAAAACCCAGAGGAATTCAGTTTAGCATCATACAAGATTTAGAAAACCAACACGTGTTTACATTTAAAAAGTGAATATTTTGATTAATCGATTTTCAAAATGGTTGCTCATTACTTTTGTGCCAATTAATCAACTAATCATTTCATCTCTAAACATCAACACGTATGTTTGGACATGCCCTGAGAAATGAATCATTCTCTTTCCTTCACACAATCAAATATGGGAGCATGGGTGACCTTCAAGATAACTGCCCTCTCTGCATTAATAACAAAAACTCAAATGTAGTGGGTGGCGTCTAACAGCAAGAACCAGTTAGAGTTGTGTTTAATAACTACCTGGCAACAGATCCTGTCATCACAGGGATGCCACTCGACTCCTATTAAAATCCGCTGCGGCGGACTTGTTTCCTCCTCCTTGGACTAGCTTGGTCAAGGTTGCTGCAAAAGAAATTCCACAGGGTAACCTTGTCAAACTAAGCTGCATGTGTCCACTGAGTTTCCTTGGATTGCACACCAGGGTTGACGACATTACTTTCAAACTGTAATAAATCACACATAAGTCAGGGAACAGACAGTTTTCTGGAAATTTCAAGCTGTAACATATTGTATTGTATGTAATACTTGTATGTAATACTAGTAATATCGTCTATATTTTATCATTCATTTGCAGGTGTTTCTTTTTCTTCTTATTTTGAACAGATCAGACTGGGGGAAAGTAGGAGATAGGAAACATTTTTAGGTGAAAAACAGAATGGATGCACACAATGCAGAGCTGCTCAGTGACCAAGTTGCTCCATCTAATAACATTTACAGTCTCAGCAGTTGCACATCGTAGCTATTGGTGACAGATATGTAGAGGAGAACTGGGGATAGCTCCCAATCATGCCAGGGACTTTCACACAATCGCTGTTACTTCTAATTTACTTCCAACTGACAGTTCAATGAGGGAAAATGACTCACAGCCTGTATGTCATCTCAAACAATGGGAAGCCATTCTATACACTTCTGCGCAAATGCATTCAGCCAATCAACACTTTTTCTTTATAGATTCATGAATAACATTGTACAAAAATCAAGAATTAAAGATATGTTACAAATGCATTGCTAAATACACATTCATTGCAGTATAAACAGGGGATATGTGTGCATGCATGTGCAACAATACAGGTTACTGCACCTGCTGAAGGCCTTTAACACTCAAAATACTAAATCATTCATTGATCAAAGTCATTGAAAACAGCAGCATCAACAAATGAAAATGTGTCTCTCATCACATACAATACTGACAATATGACATGATCAACCTTGAATGAATCGACCATTACTTTATACCATAGTGGTTATACTCTCACTGTGTATATACACTGCTGTCTGTATAGAAGTTATTGTAAATAATGTATGTACACAAGTTATTCCTCATATACAAAATACTAAAATATATTCAGATTTCACGTTAAAGCCCAAATCACATACATAAGCCTGACTTACTTAAAAAACAAAAATAAATCAACATTTTGTGTTTCTAACTGCTCATAATTGAAGTTACAGACATATTTTCCTGCAAATTTGTTATAATGTAAACACACCTTTTATCAGCTTTGTAAAACAGCAATAACTCAGTTTAGTTATGTTTTATTGATATAGCAGGTTCCAATCTTGTGTTTTGAATTTTGGTGGTGGGGGTCACCCTTTTGTTTACATGTGGGTTAGGGAATGTATATAAGTGCTTTGTTTGCTACTTATTTAGTATTGTGCATCTGAACATTCACACGTGCATAAATGCCTGTGAGAGTGACATAATGTCAGTAACATCAAATGTATTTATTCTAGTAAGACTTTCATTATTTATATATTGAATGTCAACACATTTGTGTTTTACAGGTTTGCAAGAAGTTTGTGTGAAAACTAATTATGGGGGGGGAGAAAAGTTAATGGTGCGGTGTTTTTTTTCACACAGATCTGAAGTTGGAGTTCATCAGCTGCAGATTGCTTTCATGCAGTTTTGCAAAACAATAAAATGTCTGAACAGCTGGCGATTCACAGCGCACCGCCTGGCGCCCACAGCTCTCCAGGCTGATAAGTGCTCTGAAAGAGGTAGGGGATATTCATTCAGGGCTGAGACTCGCCCTATCCTCAACAACCCAGAGAGCTGTAAAGTTAAATTAAAGAAACACCATCCTGGTGATCTAGAGCATTAATAACTCAGTTTATGTTACAGTTTTATGCGCTCTGGTGCGGTCAGGCGCACAACAGAAGGAAAGCGCACATGGGCGAACATTTGTCCGTTTGAGTCAGTGACCGAAAAATAACAGTGAAAAAGTTAACCCAGCGACAGAAGAATAGCGGGAAGGTACAATGTCTTTTTCCGCCCCCTATCAGGGGAACACACGGAGGTCTTCTGGTGTGGCACGTGGAAAGAGACCACCGGTGTTGGAGCTGTCGGAAACCACGTTTAGCGTGCCTGAACCTGGGACACCTGTGGGCAACGACACACTGTCTGAAAGAGACAAAATGCCAGAGGACGGTAACACTCCCACGGAGGTACCCCCTGTTCACCTCCACCCGTACTTATCTCATCCCCGGATGTCTGTGCGGATGTCGGTGTACAGCACCGGGGTCCGTCCAGTCCTCACCCGCGCCTACATCCAAGGACGCGTGTATAACTTTCTGGAAAGGCCGTCTGGCTGGAAATGCTTCCTGTATCACTTCACAGTGTGAGTGTTTTTTATTTTCATAATCATCCAGATCCGTGGGGTATTCAAGGGTGTAATTGCAACTCTAAGATCCTAATTAAACAGGGAGTTAATTGCGCATGTAGAGCCTTGGAAGCCCTCAGTACAAAGAAGTGTTAATCCTATGAATTTCAGACAGATGATGCATAGATATCACAGCACAACTGGAGGTCCCACTAGGAATATTACAAGGATATTTTAGTCTAGGCATAGCAGATTAAAAAATACCATATAATTCATCACAGACAAGAGAATCTCAGACAAAATACGCCCTCAAAGGAGTACTACAGGAATATTATACATCTTTCATCTGGGAAACTATTTTCCTCAGCACCATTGAGCATTTAATTTTCCAGAACAGTTTGAGTGCAGCAACATAGAGGTGTTTCTGGCTTGCATTCAGTGAGTCTAAAACAACAGGACTTTTAAATCAATTCAATCGGACAAGGAATGTTTTATAAATGTTTTTTTTTATAACTTCCTGACAGTATGACAGGTATGTGACAGTACCTGGTTTTATGAAAATAATATATAAATAATACAGCTAGAGGATTTTATCTGCTAAAGCTCCAATATCATGAAGATGTCACATTATGGTTCAAAACTGACATGACAGTTTTGTCAGGTAGCTTGAAAATCTGTCTTTTTTTGGACAAATAAATGTTATTACTAATGATAAAAACCTCTCTATACACAGCTGATAAAATGCCAAAGGATACATTTCACTGTTTTTTTTTTTTTTTTTGTTATTTATTTTTTGCTATAACCCACGTCCGGGAAACTGACAGCCCAGTAGATCCAGACCGGAGTGTTCAGGCAGAGGTTTAGGAATGTGGGATATGATCTTCCAGCTCACCCCCATGTGTGCTGTCTGTCCCCACTTGCTGGCACTGATAGCAGGCGGCTAAACTTGGCAGTATGTATGTGTGTGTGTGTGCTGTGGAGTAGGTAGTGGCCCTGTCTGACGCTGCCACCCTGTGACCCTGCAGTGTCGGAGGGGACGCAGGGGAACGCAGCCTGTCGGAGCAGGTTAGAGTCTCCGTGACTCAAAGGGAGCATGAGCCAACACAATGCAACTCAAACACGTTAGGACATTACCAAGAATAACTACACAGTACACAATAACAGGGAAGCTAGTGGCTGCTATGATTACAGGAGGATTGTTTAGACATTTCAACATTTCAAATATTATATTTTTTGACTGTGCATCAGGTGCAAACCAGCAGGATGAGGTGCCTTAGCCTTCCTGTAACAGCCACCACATTCTGATTCCAAGAAAGCTCAGACTGCACGAAATGACGGAAAACACCACAAAGTGTTTCTAAAAATACAAAATCAATATGTTTTAGCCACAGTGTCAGTCGCAAATTTCACTTTTTCGGGTGTGTATGCTGGTGATAATTTGAAAAACTGTTGTTTCACTAAGACGCTGAGGATGAAACAAGTGTCTTTTGAGCTTGCCTCGACTGATAGGTTTGTCAGTCTGTCATAATCAGCTCCATCCAGATGCCATGCCCTGTTTGCCCACATTTGAAATTTCTGGTTTCATCAAAGGTACGATGACATTAGCCTGCCGCTGAACAAAATTACGCCCCACTCGGCCCCTAAAAAGGATTAAATGTTAAATATTAAATTAAATGCAGTTCCTCCCTTTGAAATAAATATTGAGCACTGTGATCACAATAGTCTGTGAGAGCCATGCTGCAGTTTGTAGTCTGATATTGCAAAATTGTACAGAACGTGGTGATGGTACGTGCTAGAATAATGACTACTACATTTTCAACAGTGTTTCTATTGGCTGATCGTGCACACGCACATGGTCAAAGCTGAACAAAGGTGATCTTCAAACTTTAAACTGTCCACTGGAGCCAGCCAGGAGATTGCACTGAATAAGGAAGTGCATCCTCGAATTTGTCTGTTGTGTGGGCCTCAATTGACGTGAATGGGAGACACAGCCAATATTTGCAGGACAGAAGTGTAATGTGATTGCACCTTTACTTACACAGATGGCAGGAAGCTGTACACCCAAATCCAGGCTTCAAAAATCACACCTTTAGAAACCTACAGTATATTAAAAAAAACACTTCTCTGAAGTGTAAGCAGTGTACTCAGAGTTGTTGTTTGCTGTGAGAGCACGTTGTTGGGATGTCTAACCATCATCCAGCAGGTTTTTTGGGGTCAGTTCGGTACTTGTTTTGCAAGTGTTTGAGCGGGAGAAAAGCAGTTAAGAACAAGCATGGCCTTATCACTGACCCAGAACTCGAACGTCAGACCGACCCGAGGCCTTATCAGAGGTACCCTTGTGTGTGCATGTTTGCACATGCATATGTTTGTCAGTTTGTGTGTGTGTGTGTGTATGTGTGTGTGGTGATACAGTATGCTTACAGGGACTCAGGTCTGTTTTATCATGGTGAAAAGAAAGAAATAGTTGACTTCCCTGAAAAGGAACATGGTATTTATGTATTGCTTTATGCAATTAATAAAGTGTAAGTAATAAGTATATCCCATGCTCTTGCTGGGTGTCTGCCTGTAGCGTGCTTCAGTCTAACAGTAAATGCAGTATTTTGGTCTGGAGCAGCATGGATCCATCCCACATGCTGGTTGTAGATGGAGTCGACCAGAAGAGTTGAGGAAAAACCCTAATCAGAAAGTGTTTTTCAGACTCAGCTCCGTTAAAGTGAACCAGATATTCTGTCAGACAGAATCAGGCTGCAGGAAGTAAATTCAGACACTATTCATGCCTTGTTATTCTTTTCAATTGGAGCAACATTTTGGACTTGAGCTGTTTGTATTCTACCCTGTATTTTAGTAACTGGGGTAAAGGCATCCGTGCTTTTATCTTTTCCTCTCTTTTACAAAACACAGGAGCTAAGATTCTTAATGGACCACATAGACAAGGTCACTCATTGGTTACCACCTTATATATCTGAGCTATTAACCCCATACTAGCCAAACATTTGGCTGAGGCCCTGACAAAGGCTTCTATTGGCTGTCCAAATTACAGACAAGGGGTGATCAGGCCTTAAAACCTCACTTTAATACATTTAATACATAATACATTATTTTAACTTCTATTGCAGTGTATTCATCAAAAGCTCTGTTTTGTATTGCATTGTTTTTGGTTGATTTACCTTTTTGTCTTTTATCACTCTAAAGCACTTCATAACAGTGATAAAAATAAAGTATGATTGTTGTTCCAAACAGGATATTTGATGGTAACAGCCTGTGACATTCTCAGCAGCGTCACTACCAACTCTTATCCTGTCCCCTGCTTTGTCTCGACACTCGCTGCACAACAGACTGCAAGTGAATCTGTCCATCAATAATAGATAGGAGCAATGCTTTGAGCTTTTGTTTAGAGTTCAGTGGTGCCTATGTAGCTGAGCCAATGTATTATTTTGTCTGATGCTACACCAAGCCCACTGGAGGTAGAGGAAGTGAAATATGATGGTGCAGTTAGCAGGGAGGGCCTGACGAGTCAGATCGTCTCGGACGGATTAAAAGTGAAGCAGAAGTGTATGCTCAGCATACTGAGTGTGTATGTTTACTGGCATTTCAAATGCTCTGAAATCATTTAGGCAGAGCTTCACTGACAAATTACAACCATTAGCATACCGGAGTGTTTGGTTTGGAAAGTTTGATGCTCATTTGTATGTCTTTTGATCCTCCCTTTAGCTGCCTTTGAACTTAAGATATTATAAATTACACTGCATCCCAACTTGTGAACATTTTTTGTTTTTGCCCGATGTGCCCTGCTCTTCTTAAAAGACAAATTTGCTCCCATTTACACAGGTAGCAGACTGTAGATTTCATTTTGCAGGTACCAAACTGCATTTTGCTGTTCTGTGTTGTCTACTTGTTCTGTTCTTTCACTCAGGACCTGCTGCTTTGTTAGTTGTGTTGCCCACCAGTCCATCTTCCCTTAGCAGGTCTCTCCTCTGTCTTTTATCTGTGTTGACGTGTGGCGTGCACATTCAAGCCTGTGTGTGTGTGTGTGTGTGTGTGTGTGTGTGTTAGTTGGGATCCCTGGCCAGTCTTCAATAAACTCAGGCTGTAGCATGTGGTGATAAGGGCCTCCATGGTGCAAACACTGACTGGAAACTATAACTCCCTCTACACATAGTTTCCATCAAGTGTGCTCTTATAGGAACAAGACAGTGATGCTTTAGGGCTTTTTTATTCCTGAACAATAGTTTAAAACAATATCAACTAGATGACAGTAGAGCAAATACTTCCACCAACACTGTGCAGTATTGTCAAGATATGCCAGTTCAACATTTGGTTTCTTCCATGCCCCAGTTCCAGCGTGTTCAAATTATTACCACTTTTGGGGGGTTCAGGTGGCTTCAGGTTTTACTTACACTTACTGTTGTAACTGCAGTGTCCTTTGTATGAGTCTGGCCAGCGGTTTGAGTGTGGTTGCATGTCATGCCCATCTCTCTTTTCCCTCATTTCCTGCCACCTCTATACTGTCCTATTTAATAAAAAGTCAAAATTAACCAATTTCAAGCTTTAGCCAGTTTTCATGCCAACACATAGCTAATTGTGACACTGATCCTTCCCTTATAGAAAGAAAAAACAATGTCATATGTTTTTTGAGATCTTTGAGTTTTCTTTTGCAAAGTTTGAGTTCTCATAGGTCTGCAACCTTCACCAGGTGTATATATGTACCATATGTATGTATCATATCTACAAACATATACGACCAAGTTTTGAAATAAATCCTGGCAGTGCAGTATATCTAAACAGGAAACAAGCTTTCCAGTGCCTCCATGTTTTGTGATTGGGCCACTCATGAAAGTGTGTTCTGTCAGCTGATTGGCCAGCGAACTCAGATGGTGTCAAGTGAATCCATTCACAAGTTCTGCCCTTCACCGCCACATCTCTTGCCGACGGAAATGAAAAGTTAATCAGTTTGTCCTTGCCACAATGCCAACCTTTTCACAAAGTCATAACGCACATCCATTCTTAATGTTTTACAGTAAGATATCCTGCTAACAGACAAACATAATGAAACGGAAGTGAAACGTAACCCGAGCTTTAACTCTCGGAGGCAATACTGCAACAACAAAAATAAAAACGGGACCTGAGGCCGTTCCTGTCTCTGCTGGCTGAAACACGTGTTCACAAGGTTATGAGTTTGAGAATGGCTCCTCACCTATATTGCAGTCAGTCCTGTGTTCCCATCTTCCTCCACTAACCTCTGACTTTCATGAACGGCTGTGAGAAATAATCACTAAAATGTATTTGGTGTTACAAGGTACTATATGTAGGCCTTTGTTGTAAATATAAGTTGCTCTTTTTTTCTAAATAACAAAAAGATGGTCATAAAAAGACGCCTGAAATCAAATTTGTAATTTCTTTTGAAGAGTTTAAGAGTCAAAAACTCAAGGCCACATAAGAGTGTGTTTTTGTTATAGTGTCACAGCAGCTTGAAGCCTTATCTCAAAGAAATAAAATATCTTTCTCTTATGTAGGTAGAGGAGTTACAGACGTCTTACTGTTGCTGCAGTTGAAACACTTGTGACCTTGAGTAGGGAATAAGGAGAATGTTAAAGAGCAATTTAGTGTTTGTTGATACTGCGTGTGGTGTGTGTGTGTGTGTGTGTGTGTGTGTGTGTGTGTGTGCGAAACCGTGTGCTCATTATTTGACAAGTTTATCATGCGCTTTGCATTCATACGATGGAGCTCAAAAGGTTCACAGTATTTCCTCCAAAGGGCTGTCCTTGAATGTCTGCTCAAATTCAGTCAGACATGTTTCATGACAAAAATATAAAGTAACATTATGCTGTTTTGAAACTTTATTTTGATAGTTGTTCAGAAGCTCAGACTCGAACAAGACGAGTTTAAATCAAAGTCTGAAATGTTGGCACATAATGAGGTGGAATGTCGACACGTGGATTGAGGAGATTTGTGTTTGCATGACTTGACTTGATGATAAGTTATGTAAAGTTTTGATTTGAAGAAATCTTGTTAAGTAAGCAGGGGCCGGTTGGACATCATTATCCAATTAGATGATATAAGAATATATACAAAGGATATAAGAATGACCACCAACATAAAACTTTAATCAAGACTAATGTATGATGTGTTTTATTTCCTTCAGGTTTCTCATAGTTCTGGCCTGTCTGATCCTCAGTGTTCTGTCTACCATCGACCAGTACCAGGCCCTGGCTCACACAACTCTCTTCTGGGTGGTGAGTGTTACATTTGATTAAACTGAAAAGTAACACCTGGGATTAACCATAAAAACGTTGTTTTGTTCCTAACTCCGATCTACCTCTAAGAGAGTTTTTAGATTAAAAACTAAAGATCACACACAATGATTTGAATCCCGTCCTAACCCTCAAAGTTGAGCGCAGGGTTTGGGGTTAGGTGGGTGAAGATCATGCTGTAGGGAATGTGGACTCAAAACCAGAGACTTTAAAGAAGCCCTGGTCAGACCAGAAAGTGGCTTTGTGAAATGAATTTGTGGTGGTGCTGAAAGCTTGGTGATGTAGTGATTATTTATGGGGCTAGCAAGCTCCATCACAAACAGGACAATAAGTTAACTTAGTTCATTCAAGTCAAGATGTTTGTATCGACTGCTCTCACACAACTGATTGCATCTCCAAGAAGACTGCAGATCCATGCCAATATCTCTATTGTGGAACAGTTTAGACTCCAGCAGCCCAGGGGTATATAAAGTTGGATGGAGTGACACAACTTACATGATAGCTTTCTCCTTTTTGGACTCTCCGGGACTCTTTTCCCTGGAAGATCAGCACTACCAAGATAGTTTTCATTAGGTCTGCAGTGTGAATTCTCAAGTCAATCTTCACCAAAG
This sequence comes from Macquaria ambigua, assembly GCA_008360985.2. Lineage (NCBI taxonomy): Eukaryota > Metazoa > Chordata > Actinopteri > Centrarchiformes > Percichthyidae > Macquaria > Macquaria ambigua. Next base: position 420,375 of record VMKM01000276.1, on the reverse strand, counting down.
TTGTACTTTGCAAAAACTCCATGTGGATTTACTTTGCCTCTGAGAGCGGATCTGCGGATGGCAGCAATTTCTTTGAAATGAACTGGTTTCACTCACTTAAGGTTCGAGAATCCTACATGATTTCCTCCAGTGAGTTGAATCTTGCCACGCCCAGTCTGGTTGCGCTCATGTAGTGTGAAGCAATCAAAGACTGAACGACTGAAATCTGAAAGTGATCCTAGCAGCAGCAAAGCAGAGTTCAGAAAAAAGAACTGCTTTAAGGCCAGCTCCAAGACTTGTGGTATACTCCCATAAAGATTATATGGATTAGTGTAGCACTGACACGGACAATGCATGTTAAACTGCCCAACTAGCCGAATCTGCTCATATCTGCCTAATGAAAGGGATGATACTTTCAGTCAATTCCACACACAGTATCTGTTTCTACAGCTGCTCCATAAAAGGTAGCAGTGTGCCAGTATAAGAAGAGAAAAAGAAGACAGCCAGCTGATATAAATAATGCAGGTTTCAAAACATTAAAAAAATCAAATAATCAGCTTTATAGATATTTTATGAGGTAGGATGCGTCCCACGTATGTCTTAAGGATTGAATGTAAACAAAACCATGTTTGCTTGCAAGAAAACTCTGGCATATCTTTAATGATCCTGATCAGTGGTCCATGAACCACATGTGTGACTGAGATTTGAAAGAATCCAAATCTCAAGAGCAAGATGCCCCTTTTTATTCTTGTAACAGCACTGTTTACATTGTAGATACAGCCTTTTCTCCCTCTGCCGTCTCCTGATCTAATCTTTCCTTTGACTTTCACCATCTGCTCAGCACTTCTGTTTTGTCTGTTTTTGTTGGCTGGCATCTGCAAACAGGCCAGATTCTGACATATTAAGTAGTTGAGGAGGAGTTTTGTTCCCATTCCATGTCAAACAACTCATTTAGATACATTAAAAATGATAATGCTGCTCATTAAACAACGCAGTTAGTAGACATTGAGTCACTTTGAAATGACCCATATGTTGGATAACCTTGTTTAATAAAGTACAGAAGACATTTCAGAGTAAACTGAGATGTTTAATTAATTTCTATCCATGTTTTTTGACTGTATAGTTTTAAAGGAGTTGCTGCAACAATCAACACCATGATAGTGATGTTTGTTGCAAAAACAAATATCAAATCTCAGTTTATGTTGTTTGAAAAGCAATTTCATGGGCTGACTGACCTAAGCACTGCCTCACAAAAAACAATTTATGGACACTTTAGTTGGAACTACATAAGCTTTTTTTCTACGAACAATTTCGGGGTGTCCCGCTGGCATAAGAAGACGAAGGCTCCTCCTCTAAAATCAATAGTAAATGGGATAAACTTAACCCCCGGGACACCAGCTGCTGAGCACAGGAACTGTTTGGGTGATGGGTGAGTCACTCAAGCTCAGACAAAAAGAAAACCCCAAGAAAGGATAAAAAGGACTTGAGGATTTTCTTTGAGGAGGACTGGAGCGTGCCACGTGTGGCAAGTTCACCTTGAGGATAATGGGATGAAATGGTCATGGTGTTTCATGAGCTGGCACATCAGAATCTCAAATCCTGCAGGTTCATTGTTGGATTCATAGAGATTCAGGTTCCTGGGTATGAGTCAGACCTGTTATTAAAAAGAAAAGTGTGAAATTTGTTAATAAATACCACAATATCATGAAATATACATTTTATGACAAAATGTTTTTCAGCCTTAAGTTCACCCTCTGGAGATATTTAATCTTCTTATTCTTCTCTAGGGATAATGAATAATTAATATTTGCTATGCTGCTAAACCTACCAAAATCTCAAACATTCATCTTTTTCACCCTCCATCCCAAAGAGACTCTTTTGTACTCGGTGCTTTCTAGTTTAGAGATTTACTCTGACCCTGCCACTCTTTCATTCTCTCCTCCCCCACCACAGAAGCATCTTCTCTGTCTTGTTTCTTTCTTCCTGCACACTCAAGGTTAACTGAGACCACTCTGTTCTTGACGCAGCTCTGGCTGCATGTGTTTGTAGCGGTGTGTTTGGCCAGATGTTTGGCAGTTTGCCCAAAGGATTCATATTCTCAAAAGAATTTGTGTGTTTTTTTGGATCCAAAATGACTGTGAACTACAAAAAAAGTATTGCTACATTTAATTTTGTTCTGCAAAGAAATCCTGGAAACAGAACATGTATTACTTGCGAACAAAGACCATCAAGTCACTTATGAATGCAAATTACTTTATTGGCAAGGGGGGCTGAACGAGGGTTGGAGTGGAGATTGAAGGGTGGGATGAAATGAGGTCGAGCATGAGGGGATGAACCGAGGGTCGAATGGGGATCGATGATGGGTTTAGGTCGAAAAATGTTGTGGTGAGAGACTCAGGGAATGAGACTCAGTGTGTGGGCAATGACTAGATGAGATATCCTAGTTTTATTGTCCCCCTTGTGGTTCCTGTAATGAGAGAGAAGGAGGTGAGGAAGCAGAGAAGGGGGGATTGGAGGGGTGAGGGATGTGAGAAGTGACAGATATGAAAGAGAAAGGGGTTAGTCGCAGGTAGCTTTCGACTGTATCACACGGGCCCAATATTTTGACCAGATCAGAGCTGATTCTGATGCGCTCAGATCCATTTAGATCTGCTCAGGTACTGGCCCCAATTAAATAAGACCCTACCTGACCCGAGTAGACTGAGTATAGTTTTGACCCGGTCCCACTTATTTCCTCAGAACCGAGTGGACCCGTAAGGACCTCTATCACATGATCTTCATCAGCAGATGGAATTTGTTCAGTTGTCCTGCTGTAGGTGTTCAAACTTTACATTCACTGTTAGGATTTCTCCTCAGTGTTACCTTAAAAGTTGAGCTTGGCGGATCATTCTTGATTGTGCAGACAGAAGTTGACAATACAGTCTAAATTCTCCAAAGTCCACTCTCTTGATTGTTCTGGAGATTTTCCAGCCATATCAGGTGGTCTTCTATTTCCAATATTTTCATGAACAAACTGTAAAGCTCTAAAACTTTTAAGCCAGCGTCTACAGTTTGATGACAAATGAGACAATGCCATCTGTTGATGAAGATTGTGTTACACGGTCAAAAGGTCTGGAACGTGCGAGTGAGTGGACATTAGAGTCTAGCGCTGTTTCGAAGGTCAGAATTAACTTTCAAACTGAAGTAAAAACAACAGTTTTGATTCTCCTGTTTGCCTGTTTTTGCTCCCTTCCTGTTTGTTAATGTATTGCTTTTTTGGATAGACCATTTGTTTTTCAACCTTGAAGTAGAAATCCTCACTGAATAAATTAAGAAATACAGCATTTTACATATTGGCTTCCAAGAACACAGTTTAACATATTATTAATCCAATTTTTGTTTTACAAGACGTGCTATTTCATAATCACTGACGTTTTAATCTTTGGCTCTAATGAAGAAAAACATCTCCAATAATTCCAAGCTGAAAACGTCTCCCGGTGTACAACATGGGACACATCTTCTGCCTGAATCTCCCAGTTTGTTCCTCCCATCATTCACTGCAAAAGGACCATGTCACCATTAAAAATCTATGAAAGGCTATTGATTCACTTTCAGACAGCTTCATTTCCAAATGTTTGTCAATGATTAAGAGACGTGTGGGGGTAATTGCATTCTCGTTCACACCAGTTCATTAATTTCCACATGTTGGTGTAATTGTGTGCCTTGATTGATTTTTTGAATCCATTTGTCCTCAAGGAGCCCTGGAGGAAACTTGAATGGAATTGAAATAGAGCAGCTTTAATTGAGAAGCTCTAATTGTGTGAGCTTCATGTTTAGCATTGGACACATGCTGTTGTGGCTTGTTTCAGTTATAGTCGTGTAAATTAGAAATAATAAGGTGAATAAAAATGAGGAAGCAATCCGGATGTGGCACGGTAAATATGAAGCTATAATGCCAGCAGACGGTTAGCTTAGCTTAGCACAAAGACTGGAAACAGGGTGAAAGAGCTAGCATGGCTCTGTCTAAAGGTAACAAAATCAGCCTACCAGCACCTCAATTTCACTAAGTAACAATCCGTACGAAAACTAAAGTGTAAAAATGACACTGCTGCTGGCGGTAGCTTCAAATTTACTGTACAGATATGAGAGTGGTATCTATCTTGTCATCTAAGTCTTGGCGAAAAAGCATATAAGTGCATTTCCCAACATTTCAAATTACTCCTTTAAGTAAACACATTCAAATGAACAAAATACAGATCAGTATTATTAAACTATTTGTCAGGATACACAATTGCTTTTTTATCAATCAAGTCCAAGTAAAGTATGCAGCTGAAATAAACAATTAATCAATGGATGGTACAAATTAAAGTGTGACTAATGGTGTATATCTGCTGAACGAGAGTCAATAATCCTTAATGAATTGCTGTGACAGGTTTGTGTGAGAAACTGCACGTAACAAAAAAAAGAGGAAGTTCAGAGAACAGTTGTGCAACCATTGCATCAATTCAACAATATCAGTTTTAAAGCACACTTTGCTGAAGTCTGAGCAGCTGTTGTTGCACTATGTTTGATTTTTTTTCCCACCTGTCCTTCTCCCTCATTTGTCTGTTCTGTTTCCCTCATTTCTCTGACAGGAGATCGTCCTTGTGGTGTTCTTCGGCGTAGAATATTTTGTCCGCCTCTGGTCAGCAGGCTGCCGCAGTAAATATGTTGGCATCTTGGGCCGACTGCGCTTTGCCAGGAAGCCAATATCTATTATAGGTGGGAATACCCCCCCCCCCCCCCACACACACACACACATATACACACAAACAGAATCACTCCCCACCCACACACAATAATTAAACAATATCTGTAATATATCCTGAGCTTCATCCCAAAATGAGACATCTCAGACAAATTCAGCATGAAATTAAAACTGTCATTTTTTTCTACCTTCAGCTTTTTATTCTCAAAATTGGAACCTCCAGGTGTTTTTGTTAAATATGCAGCAATGAATATTATTTGTAACCCCTTTCACCTCAACTGATTTATAGAATCGTTTTGAAATGAAAACCAATGATAGTTTCTTAATAGAGCACTTTCCTTCCACTTTTTAATATCTGCACTTTCTTCTTTGACTTTCCCATACCTAATATCGAGGACAACACTTGCCCTTGTTATGCTGCACCTCGGGTATATTGAACATCTTCATGCGTATGGCATACTTATACTTAAAGCCCCTTGTTCTCTATCAATACAGATCTGATTGTAGTTGTTGCTTCAGTAATTGTGCTGTCAGTGGGCTCCAAAGGCCAGGTCTTTGCCACCTCTGCTGTAAGGTAAGAGACAGTGTATGTGCAGGTGGAAACTATGTGACCAAAAGTATGTGGACACTTTGGGCTGTTTTTCATGGTTTGGGTTAGGCCCCCTAGTTCTGCATATAATGTTATTTTAGACAATAGTGTTCTTCTAACTTTGTGGTAACAATTTGAGGAAGTTTTGGAATGAGATGTTTAACAATCACATATAGGTGTAATGTTTGGGTGCCCACATACTTTTGGCCTTATAGTGTGTGTGTACATAGAAACCTACATGCATTTGGTCTGAACACAATGTCAGAACTTAAACACTTTTGTTATTTTCCAGAGGAATTCGCTTTCTGCAGATCCTGCGGATGCTCCACGTGGACCGGCAGGGAGGAACCTGGCGTCTCCTAGGCTCCGTTGTCTTCATCCATCGGCAGGTACACGAGCACAGCTTTCAAAAGCACATTTCAAGTCCAAAGCCATCAGGGCTTCTGATTATTATAAGTAAGCGGGAGGCTTTCTGTCAGGGGATTTATAGCCTCTCATTGTCATGTATTATTTTTCCCTACTACACGGTGCAGAGTCTCCACATGGGAATACATATTGCAGCAAAAAGAATATTCAGCAGAGCCAGGAGAAAAGCTACTGTGCAGTTTGTTAGGGTCATAAGCTCCTCTGATAGAGATGACTGTAACCCCTCCAGAGTATCATTCAGCTGAGACACAGAGGTGGCCGTGATTATCCCCAGCGGCCACTGTAGTTGTCTTCGATGTCTGTGTAAAAACAGAGAGTGATGGAGTTGAGCAGAGCGTCAGCGATGTTGCTCATCCAGTACCGCCTGCTGTGCTTCCTTGTTTTGGCCTTGGCTGATGACCATATTGCTCCTGGCTGCGGCCGGTCATCAACAGCCATTGACCTCAGCTGTAAAGAATGTGAATGTCTGTGCAGGGAGATATTGGGGCCCTTTCCTAAACCGATTCCTACCAGCTAGCTACGGGGTGTCACTCTTCATGAAACAACACTTGTGGCTATAGAGGACACTTCAGACTGAGGATATAAAATAACAAGTAAACTCTGGGATGCACTCGCCGTTTTTTGCAATAACCAGGAAACACCTGTCACCATGGATACTGATAGATCATGATTCCTCGTTAAGCTGTTGTATGTTCTGTTTCCCTGCAAATGCACAACGTCCCACGAGCAATCACCATGTGCAATAAAATAGATGGTGCATTCTTTATAAATTGATAAATTTCCTTCCTTCTTCCTTTCCTTCAGATTGCTTCATTTGAAGTACTTTTTAGAGGCCTAAAGAGGTGACACTATCCAATATTTCAGGACAAACATGCAAAAGTTAGTGGCTACGGTTTAGGCAACGTACATGACCAAAATAATATTTAACAAAGTAGCAAGATGGAATTTAAATTCATATTTAATCCATTACCCAACATCTGCATTTCCCATGTATTCTGGGTCAGCACTGGTGTAGACTGTTTGAAGGTTTAAGTGGCCAGTTCCACTCCACCCAAACTAGCTGGTTTGGGATGGTCCTTAATATTGCGCACACTTCACACGAATGCACAAATGGAGGCAGAGGGGAGATGGTAAGTGCGTAGGGGCCAGAATGAGATTGACCTTGGGACAGACCAGGTTATACTTAGTCCTGATTGGGCTTTAAAGATATCAGAAGCTGAGATGTGTTATGCAAATTAGGGAGCTTCTGTGTGAGAGTTTGGTGCTTTCATGTTCTTTTTTTTTGGTCTCTGTTCCTTTTTGCACTTTGGACAACCTTTTTGGCTATAAAGTATATCCTCTGTTAAGGTCCAACACACCGCTAACAGCCCTGCAGAAGGAAAATATAGTGTGCTGTCATACAAAAGGCAGTACAGTAGAGGTCAAATTGCCATCAACCAGCTGGATGCTAATGTGCGGTACCTCCAATATTTGTTCCTTGGTGATTTTCTGACTGCTGGCTAAGTCAACACAAGACCTGAATATTTTGTTCAGCCATTCTCTTACATAAACACATGAAACTACAGCCCTTCTGTGTTAACAGCTGGGGTTTTTAAAGTCAATGGAGTTTCATTCACTCCAATCAGTATCCTGTCTTCGTGTTACAACAGCATTTAAATACACACTAAGTAGCATTCTAATGCTTGTGGCTTGTAAACACAATTTGCACAGTTGCTCCTCGCTGGCTCGCTGGCAGATTGGAAGCACATGTCTCCTGAATGTCACAGCAGCAGCAACACATCTACTAAACCTCTGGTAGTGACTTAAGGAAGATGCACCTGAAAGCATTAAAAGCAGTTATTTCCAAGAATCATGCGCTTATAAGTTGCAAGCAGTGATGTTAGTTGAAGGTGATACAGGCTCTCATATTCACTGCCAAAGGTTTGATGCCTAGAAATGTTCAAAAGATTCAGAAAAGAATTGTGCAGTCATATGAAGAAATACAGACACAGACGCAGAGTACCAATGGACCATAAGTACTATTTGTGTGGGGAAATGTAGGATAGGTTACTGTTATTTCAAGGGAGGCAAACAGCCATTTCCCAGATCGTTTTTTTTTTTGCAATAATCTGCTGCTTCTCCTCCGTGGCGCTCTGAAAAATCTGGGAGTGACAGTTTTGGGCCGAGACACGAATAAGAATTTCACTCCGATTCAGTGCAGTGAGTGCTCCGGCACTCTGAGTGGTTAAACACAGTTTAAATCACGTAGCAGGTAAGTGCAAATAGAGCATTCACTTAAAGAGTTCTTTCACATAGCAGTAGTCCAATTACAGTCAGACAGGATAAGCGGCAAGCCCAATTAGACCTCCTGAGCAAATCACAGACAGATCCCTACTGAATCTGCAATAAGATGCTTCATAGTTATTTTAAATACGCCGGGAGAGATCAGCTGTCTGGGTTTCAAACTAATTTATAATGATTTAGAAACTAATTTATGATAATGAAGTGCTAAAAGGCAAATATGGTAACCAATAACTAGTCAATACTTCCTTATTAAGTAAATATTACTTACTTTTATAATATTTTATGTCATTATGAGGAATGCATCTTGTTAAAGTTAAAGAATAAAGTTGCCATATTTTTCTTTTTGTCAACAAATATAAAAAAGACTAAAATCAACAATGAACTGAGCTCACTAACTAGTGTTGTCTGGGTAGCCAAAGCCTGATATAACATATTCTTTTGTGCCTGAGAGCTACATTGTTGTCCAGAACTTGAAAACACAACAATGAGCCACACTGGGTGCACTGGGTGCTATGTTTCTTCATTACAATTAACACAGCCCAATCCCACATACACCGTCCTGCTGACATAAAGATTTACTAGCACAATAAATGCGTATTAATCTGTGGCTGAAAATAGTTCCTAATAAATACCACTATTTACTCCTTTTTGAGTCACATTTGCTAAAAACTACAATGCCCAGCTGTTTTAGGACTTTTCTGAGCCTTTTTTAAAAAAATGAAACAATATATTTGTGACCCATTTTTAAAGATGTATGTCTCCAGGAGGAACAAAGGGGCTTGGGGCTGAGAGCCTTAGGCAGGGTCAGAAAGTAGGAAAGTATTGAGAAATGAATTGTTGGTTTTGGTCTTTTCTTTAGATGTGTTGACAATAGGAAAAAATATAGAATAATGCAAGCCTTATCCTTTAGGTACGACATCATTCTCCCAAACTGATAAGCAGCTAATGAGCTTAAGTGTGAATCCACCTTTCATGAATGACACAAGCCACCAGAGACAGCCGTATCAGAACAGAAAAAGATTTTAATCATCATATTCACAGCACATTTACATGAATATTCACATCCATATGTCACTCTAGACTCCAGGCGGTTAACTGGTAAACTGATATATATGATAAATTGTGGCAATCAGGAGGGATTGTGTAAGAAAGTATATATAGATCCGCAGATATCATATCATATAACCTTATTATGTTCTTTGATCATCAATGATCCAGCTTGGTTGTTTATTGAGTTTGAAATATGTCATGCATTTGTGCATGTTTATTTCAGGAGCTGATCACTACCTTATACATTGGCTTTCTGAGCCTGATCTTCTCCTCGTACTTTGTCTACCTGGCAGAGAAAGATGCAGTCGACAGCAGCGGCTCCACCGAGTTTGGAAACTACGCTGATGCTCTGTGGTGGGGAGTGGTAAGAGTGTGTGTGTGTGTGTGTGTGTGTGTGTGTGTGTTTGTGTTTTACCGTGTGATGGTTGTGAGGAACTTAGTCAAAAGTCAAAAGTGTGTTTTGTTCACCACTGTTAAACCAGAGCCCCAACATTTACGTTTAAATCAGACCTGGTCCAGTCCCTATTGTACATGTCTGATATATAAAGGATATGATGAGGTTTGATGGATTGTATTTTTATTGCAGAATTTTGAAGTAATTTATTTATTAAAGGAATTGTTTGACATTTTGGGAAATACACTTGAGATGAGAAGATTGATTTCACTCTCATATCTGTGCGATAAATATCAAGCTGTAGCCAGGGGCGAGGACTTTTAGTTTAGCCCATAGACTGTATATAAAGATGGACGATGCGTCTCCACTTCCTCCTACTGTACAAAAATGAAGCCAAAATATCCCGGATACGGGAGCTGCCATCTTGCACTGGTGACGTCATTTGGAGCCAGAGTCTGCGCAGTAGTGATTCTCGGTGGAGTCGCGATATCGAGTTCCCGCCCATACACCCGCCTGAACCAATCACGAGTACACTCACAGTTGTCAATCATGACGTGACACCCCCTTTTTATAGCATCAAATAACTCATTAAAACCAAACTGATCAGAAAAACGAACACTTGAACAAACATCAGCGTGATAGGAACTACCTAAAATGGCAAACCATCTTTGGGAAAATTTGATTTGATTTTACTTTGAAAAATCAAAGTACACGTCAAATCCATCCGGTAACATAGAGGGGGCGGGGTTTATGACCTATACTGCAGCCAGCCACCAGGGGGTGATCGAGAAGTTTTGGCTTCACTTTTGGGGAGCTGTCATGTCCATCTTTATGGTTTAGCCTAGCATAAAGATTGGAGGAAGGCTAGCCAGCTAGCCTGGCTCTGTCCAAAGGTAAAAAAAAATCTGCCTACAGTAAACCAGCACCCCTAAAGCTCACTAATTAACACGTTTTATCTGGGTTTTTTTTAATTGCGCCTGACTGTTTCTTGGCTGGGAGCAGGGGACAGAGTCTGGCTAGCTGTCTCACCCTGCTTCCAGTCTTTATGCTAAGCTAAGCTAACCACCTGCTGGCTGTAGCTTCAAAATTAACACACAGACATGAGAGTGCTGTTCATTTAATTACCAGTTAATCAAGTCAGCTTGAATACGTTTAACTTATTTCAATTATTTATTAAAATCCTGTAATTCATTTTAGATTATTTATTGTTATTTGAAATAATTGTCAGTGAGAAGCCTGAAGTTTGACTGTATGTACCAAAGAAAGTTTAATTGACTCATCTTCTAAATATTGTTTTAGTGACTTTCCTGTCTTGCCAAAAGTAAGGTTTTGCAGAAAACACTGACTTGTTTTTAACAGTATTTGGCAAGTGAAAGGTCAAATATAGACTCTGTTTTATCCGTACTACCATTGGTACAGTAGGAACTGTATGAAAACCCTTGGGCAGATCCAGTGGGCCGCTGATACAAGCAGCAAAACAAGTAGTGGAGAGAATACAGGATGAAAATGTATTTTCAGACAATAAGTCACCACCCACTCTGCTTCTTGGAAACTTCAGGGGCTCTGATATTAAAAAACGTACACACAAACACAGCAGAGTCATAACAACTTCTCTCATATAAATGAAGGTTTATTTACAATATTTACACATTCTTTACTTGAGTTTTATCAGGTATGGCTCTACTCTCACATGCACACAGTCTGTATTGAGTACTCTCAGTGCATGAAGATGTAAGTGAGAGTCAGAAAGTGAAATGAAATGTCTCAACAACTATTAGATGGATTACCACGAACTTTGGCACAGACATTCATGCTTCACTCAGGAGGAATTGTAATAACTTTGACGATCTCTTAACTTTTCATCTAGTGCCATCAATAGTTCAAACTTTTTATTTGTTCAGTACTTTGGTTTATGACAAAATACCTGAAAAACAAATGACATTCCCATCAGCCTCAGTTGTACTTTGTGTTTAGTGCTAATTAGTAAACGTTAGCATGCTAACACTCTAAACTAAGGTAGTGAACTAGATGTTAAACATTATACCTGCTAAACATCAGCATGTTAGCATTGTCATTGTGAGTATGTCAGCATGCCGACAGCTGTTAAACAAATGTTGACAAGTGTTGGCAGATTCCCAACAGCAGTGTTAGTTTTTACAGAATTAAACTGCCAGAGTGAAGCTTCTTGTATAAGTTCCCATGTTTTTTTCCCCAAAGGTGACAGTGACTACCATTGGATATGGCGACAAAGTGCCACAAACCTGGATTGGAAAGACCATTGCATCCTGTTTCTCAGTCTTTGCCATTTCCTTCTTTGCTCTGCCTGCAGTAAGTGGAAAGAGAAATTGCTGAACCAGGGCATCTCCCAGGCTGAGCTGTCTCACAAAGGTTGTGTGTTGTGACCATTATCAATGCTTCTCTAATGTTCCCTTTCACGTGCAAATTTTACCAATCGAAAAAACAATCCCTGATAGAATGGTGGTTTTAAAAACTGTGCTGTTTCCTTCAGGTGAATTCCTACTGAACTAAATTTGTAATCAGTTTGGTCTTTTAAATATGTATTAAGAAAACATTAAGTGCCTAATTTAGGCTTGAGTGTAGCTATGATTTATGTGTGATATGACAAAGCTGGCTCTGACATGTTATCAGCCTCTGCAAAGATTTGAAAGGATTAGTGTTGAGAGCTTTATACACACTTTCATAATGTTGTGCCTTAAATGCTGTAAGGACCTTGACAAGCCATACAACGGCTTTACATTGCATTATAATTCGTCTGCCAGGTTATTGATGAAGACAGAATGCAGTTCACAGGATCACATTCGATTTTATCATTTCTGTTACTGAATATCTGTGAACAGTGACTTTGCTGTCAGTTACAGTCAAGTTTTGTGCCTAAAGGAATTAAGCAAGTAATGTTTGTTTCCATTATCAATTATTTGATTACTCTTTGGTTCAATATTATATTATTATATATATTATAATTAATATTATAGTGTATAAAATGTCTAAAAAAACATTTTCAATTTGCAGTGATATGACATTTAGAAAAGCAAGCAATCCCTCACATTTAATAAACTGACGGTAACCAACAAATAATATATATTTAGTTGGGAAAAGACTTAAGTGATTAACATTTAAATGTATTAATTAAATTAATGAACACAGTGAATTATAGACTTAAATGTTTCAGCATTAAACAGCATATTATTCCTTATAATTTTTGGTTAACTTTGTGTTTATTTCAGTCTTTTGGATCATGCTCCTGCCTGTAAGAGTGTCGTTAAAACTGAATTAATGAGCAGTAACTCTGCTGTGCTGTTGTTCACAGGGAATCTTAGGCTCAGGCTTCGCCCTGAAGGTGCAGCAGAAGCAAAGACAGAAACACTTCAACAGACAGATCCCTGCAGCTGCCTGTCTCATCCAGGTATTTCCCAAAAAACACAACCACAATACAGCCGGGGGACTGAACTGTCTCGCAGCCCCAGTCTTGTTATTGAGACCATCCTTTCATGTAACCCTTACTTTCTTTCCTGTGTGGCAGACATGTTGGCATGAAATTAGTCCTATCCGACCAATATATTGCTATTTTCATGCCCCTCCAGACATCATGGAGATGTTTTGCGGTGGAGAACTTCGATTCTGCCACATTCAAGATGTTTTTGAAAAAGAGATCCAGCATCCCCGCCTCCTCGCTGTCCTCCCCCAAGCCCAAGAAATCGGTTAGTAATCACACATTTCGCTGTAACTGCTTCTTATACTCAGTTTGCAGTTTATTATGTACACCAAGGCAAAACGAATGCAGTGTGAAGCAACAGCCCTGCAATACTGTAAATCCTACCTTCATGAAGGTTGTGATGTTCAGTTGTTGTTTTTTTGGAACCTGTTTTAGAGAACTTTATGGTCATTTTGAAGGCTGTAGTTGAAGTTGGCGCTACAGTTGGACTTCTGTAATGGTTAGTTCAGCTGTAATTTATAAATGAAATAAACCAATGTTAAAAGGACAGCAGCTGTAAGCAGGTGGAAGACCGACTCAAGGGACTAGAATCGTTGCATTATTTTATCTGATTTTTATAACTGTGTCACAATTTACTGTTGTGGTGATTTGAATGATGAAAAACCAGACTGGTTGATAAGACTTGAAATTTAAAGGGAAACTCCAGTATTTCTAAACCTGGGCACTATTTTTACAAATTCTGGGGTTGAAATGATTAATAGTTACCAAAAGTTTTGGAATTGGTCCAGTAGATCGCCTCCGCTGGCATCCGCGAACAGACTGCAACGTAATCCTTGCGGGCAATTGTGCTGGTGAAAAGAACGTCCACTAAAAGTGCTTGTTTTTGCCACTGACAGACTCAGACTGTTATTGAAAGTGTCTGACAACTTTATGGAAAGGATCCCTACAGAGACAGAATTTTCGTTAGAGTAAGATCCTTTCATCTTCCTGCAACAACTCAACCTCTCATGAGATTTCAGAGCGAGACTTTTCCTTGAGCGAGACTTTCTGTTTCTGGTTAAACAAAAAGGATCTTACTCTTTAACAAAAAGTTCTGTCTCTGTACGGATCCTTTTAGTGGGCTTACTTTTCACGGGTGCAATTGCCCACAAGGATTATGTTGCAGCCATTGCAGCCCGTTCACGGATGTCGGCGGCGGCAATCTACTGGACCAATTCCAAACCTTTTGGTCAGTATTAGTCATTTCGACCCCAAAATTTGTAAAAGTAGGGCCCAGGTTTAAAAATACTGGAGTTTCCCTTTAAGTTTTAAAAAATGATTGTCGTCGTCATTGTGAGAGGTGTGTTGGTGTGAAATCTGTGTGGGGAAAAAAAACTCAAAAAATAAAGGCAGAAAAGAAAGAAAATATTTGCAGCCAAGACAACAGCCAACAACAGTTTAATATTAATATTGATTATTCAGTCCTGCTGCTACTTGGGTATCAGACCATGCCCACACTAAAGCATACATATATACAAAATGTTGTTGACATGTCAGAAGTGTTCCCTCCAGACTTTGCAGGGCCTCACCTTAAAGTTGTCCAATGTCACAATAACAGCAATATGAAATGTGTAAAACATACCAGTATATAATAGTAATGTTACTGACCTGACACTGTAACAGTAATTCATGTGCTGGTGCACTTAGACCCTCAATCAAATCATTACTCGATGTTCATGCATTCATTTGACGACAAATATAGAAAACTACACCAATGACGACTCCTTTATTGTGTTATTGTGCTCTATTAACATATAACGTCAGTGACCACAGATAGTCAGCTTCTTAACAGTGCAGGGCTGATAAGCTGACAAGTATATGTATGTCTGCATTTTTGAAAACCACAACCACCATTACATTTTTCCACAATGTCACCCTGTTGAAAACATAGAAAACAACATGGTTTTGCTGGTGGGTCACTCGGGTGTCAAACAAATTACCTATGCTCCTCCACACAAACACTTTGTTGAGCTGAGATGTTTGCATTTCTTGGGCAGGTGAAGATGAGGAGGAAGTTGAAGAGCACTGACAAGGACAACGGTCCAACTTCTCCCACAATTCCCAGCATCACCTTCGACTCTGTATTTGACAGTGGGAGGGAGCTGAGTTCAGATGTTTACAGCACTGTGGGCACAGGTACTGAAAACAGGACAAACTGTACAGTAGGCTTATCTCTGATGCACTAGCTTGTGTCCCAGTTCACTTTATTCAGTCCGAAGAATGTTCCTTACAACAGAACATATTTAAGAATACATTTACACTTGTTTCATGGATGTTACCATAAACAGGGCTCATACATTTTACCAAAATCTAAGGAGTCTTTCCATGTGTGGTAGATGTTAAACCAGTTAATGAGTTTCTGAAGTCATGTACGTACATGGTTTCATTCAAATCAGAATAAACACTGACAATGTCACTCAAGATGCACGTAAGCATAGAAGAGAAATGGCAAATGCTACACTGGCTGCAAACCACACATTCAGTGATGATACAGTAAAAAGAAAATGTTTGATTTGAACTGCACTTGTAGGGTTGAAGCCACAGGACAGGGAAGAAAAAAAGTCCAAACATTAAAGATGGATGAGCACATTGCAGCAATAAAACGGGAGGTTGCATTAATGAGTACGAACTCCAGTAGTGCACCGCTGAACTTACAAAACTCCACACGTACACAACGTACAGTACTGCTGGATCAATAGTGGAGAGCCGAGAGTGATATACTGTAAAGAAGCAATTAAAATCATACACTGTATCCTTCCAGTGTCATTTAAGGTAGCCTGTGTGTTGTGCACTCCACGTGCCTCTATCAATTCATTTTACGTTTGTTGCAGTTTTTTTCAAGTATTGGTTGAGGGGAAATAAAACAAATGTAACAAAATATCTGACTTTCATTTTGCAAATGTCTTTGCCTTTAGTGGTGTAGCTGTTCTGCACACACAGATGTGAACACAAAAGCAGGACTCAGAGGCAGAGCACTCGAAAGCAATCAATCGTTCACTTGGTTAGAAGTTCAAGGCAGAGTTCGACAACAGGTAATCAGTCAGCAAACAAAGCAGGCAAGGGGCAGGCAGGCGGAACAGGCAGCAGGCAAGAAAAATAAACGAAGGCTGGAAAGCAAAGACTGGGTAGTACATTAGACATTCTGGCAAAAGACTGGGGAGAGAGGGCTGGTATCTCTGCAGAGGAGATGATAACGGAATGGGGAACAGGTGTGCTGGTGAGTGAGGGGATCAGGTGACTGGGAATGGCGGGAACACACCGAGGGCAACTACAGGGCAGACCCTAACTAGACTAAACCACGATGGTGGACATACAGTAGTAAACATTATACCTGCTCAACTTGCTAACTCATGTTAGTATTGTCATTTTGAGAATGTGAGCATGCTGACGTTAGCATTTAGCTCAAAGCACAGCTGTGCCTAAGTACAGCCTCACAGAGCTGCTAGCATGGCTGCAGACTCTCGGTCCTGTGACTATATGAAAACCCTTTTACACTTTTTTACAAAACTATTTGTCTGTGCAAAGAGCAACAAAATTTGTGTGTAAAAAGGTGAGTGAGTCTTTTCACTTACCTATCAACAGATGTCTCACACCCTTGTGAGGAGATGGAGTTATTTGGCCCTTGTACATCAGTCTATTCATTGTATAACATCAACATGCTTTTATTTCATCTTATAAATGCACCTCCCCCTGTTCCTGCCTGCCATGAGTCACTCACATCCCTCATTCATTCAGAGTGCAGAAGCAAGGATTTTAAGAAGTATCACATAAAGATGTTATTCAGACAGACAGACAGCTGGATAGATAGACAGCATATTATAAATGTGAATTAGAGCATAAGTGATCCTCAGCCAGTGACCTTCTGACAGCCCTTTTCACAGACTCAGAATATAAGTAACTGAGTTGTTTTCATCAAACCTAAACCCTTTGCTAGAGTAACAAACACTCGCTAATTCAAAATCATTGCCTCATTCATTTTTTTTTCAATCATTTCATTTTTCATGTT
This sequence comes from Macquaria ambigua, assembly GCA_008360985.2. Classification (NCBI taxonomy): domain Eukaryota; kingdom Metazoa; phylum Chordata; class Actinopteri; order Centrarchiformes; family Percichthyidae; genus Macquaria; species Macquaria ambigua. Next base: position 403,429 of record VMKM01000276.1, on the reverse strand, counting down.
TATTCATTTTATCCTTGATTGTCTGGTAATGTTTTCTGCTCATTTAGTATTTTACATTTATTTGTAAACCCTACCTTTTGAAAAGGTAGGGTCGTATGAATAAAATGAATCATCATCATTATTATTATCAGTGCTGCGTGGAGGGCATTAATGGACATTCTGTTCAATGTAGAGGAACAAAATGAGATACTGGGGAGGGCAGTCTGTTTACTTTCAAAAGGAGATGAATATGGATACTTTTAGCATGTCCATAATATGTAAATATCTAATTGGATCATACTCTTTGTTGTGCGTAGTTATATATAACATTTTTCTGCTACACCAGCTGGTAACCTGAAAAGCTGCCCACATGTGTGACTGCAGTGCAACACGTTACTGTGCAAATGGTTTTGGTTTGCACTCAGTTCTCAGTGCAACAGCAGAATTTAATTTGCCCAGTCGTTAAGATGTATGCATGCCTGTTCTCTTCATGTTCAATGAAAATCAGTGACTTTGATTTGAAGCTAAATAGATTCTACCGGTCGTACTGCACATCTAACATCTACAGCGTGCTGCTTTTAACTATGAATAGTTTAACTCATTTGCCACATTGCCATCTGGTGTGCAATTGTGTTGACTGGTTACACACACCGATGGTGGCTCAAGTGCTCAGCTGCTTGCAGAGTTGTCAGCTAACATGATTGTTCTGATTGGATTTTTAAAAAAACCCTCTGTCTTTCAAATTCAGCAATTTCAGTCCTAATTTAAGTTTGCTGGTTTATCTATACTTCACATTGTTTAGATTGTTGAGATTTTGACTGGTAGTTAATTAACAGATTGTTAGACTGCATAAGATGGATACAGTCACAAATAGTCAAGCACATGCAGGTTTTCAGCAGTGGTGGAAATTAACTAAGTACTACTTATACTCAGCTGTCAGTTTATTAGGTGCACTTAGCTATAAGTAACGCAGTCTAATACAGCAGTTCTGCAATAAATAATTTACAGAGGTTGATTCAACTTTATGGTCATTTTGGAGCATGCAGTTTGTAGTACTGTTGAATTGCATTGCATTATACTGAAAGGTGTTTCTATTTTTTTCCCTACCCCATTTATATCAATGAGGGTAGGATAAATGACAGAAACACCTCTCTGTATATACAAATGTATCTTGGGCTGCTGCCTTTTTTTCTAATCTTTGTCACTAAATCTGCTTCTTTCATCCAATTTAACTGCCTGTTTCCCTCCTTGTGTCTTTCCTCTCTCAATGTTTTGCCCGTGTACCTGGTTCAGCAGGATCCCACACTTTGGGAGGATGTGGTGAGCTGCTGTTAGTGTCCACGTCCTGCACCTGTCCTCAGTACACTTCCTGTCCATTTTAACTACCTCTTTTTTTATCTTCTCTGTTACTCTAACAGCATGTTTTTTTTTTATCAGTTACAATATCGATATATTATTCGATTGTTTGCTTAATTACATGAGTGAATACTCATGAAAAACTGCATTCTTAGCAGCTTAGTTTTTGACTAACATCATTGAAGTTGCATGTGTTTCTCTTCATGTGTGCTTCAGATTGCCAGCAGTCCTGGACGTCTTTGTCTTCCCTTCAGTTCAGCTCGCCGCCTCCAGGTAACGCCAGTTGTGTTGATATGAGTGTTTTTATGTTGCTTTGTCTCTCCAGAAGTGAATAGTTGCATCACATGGGTCAGGTGCAGAGTTAACTACAGTTTGAAGTGCTGCTATCTCAAGTGCCGGGACTAGGAGGACTAAAGGGTTGATGTGTTAAGTAATGTTTAAGTTGGCATTTGTTAAAAAGAAGAAGAAGAAGAGTTTATTAGACGTTTTACTCTGGGGAACAAATTTACAATTTGTATCATGTATCAGGAAAATCATGTGAAGCCAAATCACAATTTTTAAACTTGAGTTTAAAGCTGTTTTTTTAAACAACAAAACATCCATACATCCATATATGTGGTGGAGTATCACACAAACCCACCAAGTGGGTAAAACAGTTCTCTGTACTGTCATTGACAAATGTCTGTCAGCTTGTCATGACTTGTCGTGTCACAGCTTATTTTCACACTTTCAAATTCAAGCACAAGACCAGTTGTATCCCACTTCTTCAGCTGGTGCAGTTTCAAAACACTGCATTTGCAGATTCAAATAACTAACAGGTTTCCACACAGTCTTCCACAACAACTCTGCCATCTTTGATGTAGGCCGCTCGCTGCTGGAGAAGGCGACAACATCCACAAAGTTATGGATTTCAGGTTATGGTAAAAACTGGAGACTTCCTGGCTCTCTGTCTCCAGGATTTAAAATAGCCATTTTTTGTACACAAAGTTTTGTTTATTAGTTAATTCATTTTGCATTTTTATTTTACATGATACTGACACCCACACCTCAACAATTCTTGTCTTTTTTAAGACACGACAGAGCCTGATTCGTATTGCCAAATTTGAGACCTAAATTCAAACCAACCTTATGTTAGTTTTTTCCTCAAAGAAAAAGAGATGTGCTCTACACACAGTGAGGTTTCAAACAAGTGCAAAATCATTTCAGAATTGCCATGTTATGCTTAGGCCTCCACAGAATAAGACAAGGCAGCCTAGTAGCAAAAAAAAAAAAAAAAAATAGCCAATCCTCTTAGGTCATGTGTTTTGTGGCAATAACACAAATCTTGAGAATCACACACTATGAACCACCTGTCTTACCGGTTTGTCCAAATTAAGCTCAACTTACTAGCCAGATGAATGTCGCTGTAAACTCAGATCTTTTTTCCCATCCGCTCTGTCATAATCTAAAACAGAACTGTATAGGCAGGGTCACACACAAGGTCATAATGTTCCCACAATGAAGAAGCTTTCCCCAAAGCATTAGAGATTTTGAGAAGCTGCTTTAGCATATTTTTATCTTTATTCCAGCCATTTACTGTGGCTGTTACTTTTAGCTTAGCAAGCTAATGCAACATACAGGCTACTTTTTTGCTCTTTTCTGTTGGGCACTGATACACACAATTGGCACAGCAATTAAATCACCAAACCTGAACCTGGCCTTAGTCCAAAGCTAAATACAGCAAACCGGCTTAGAACAGAAGCAGCAAAACTTAATCAGCAGCATCACTGAATGTTCTCGATGCACAGATATATTGATAACTGGAGTCTAAGGTGTGTGTCTGCGTGTGTGTCTGTGTGTGAACGTGCAGTGAAAAAAGGCCCTGGCCTTTTGGACATCAACACCCCCGGCCCCCTCCGCAGGAACTGCAGCTTTGCAGACGACCTGGAGCTGGAGCCAGAGCGAGACAGTGAACTGGCACCTGCCACCACCGTGTCACAGTGAGTTCACTACCACTGCAATGCCATTGCATTGATGCTGTGTTTATGTATATGTGAGTGTGTTTTAATGGGCATGTTAGAGAACATTTGCATGTATTTTTTGCTACTTGTAATTGACCTTTGTAATATGCCAAACCCCAGAGCGCTCCTGTCTCTGCTGTATAATGATTCTCTATTAGGGGAAAGCACTTGTGTTTGCTGAGGCACTTGCACAGCGAGAAACTGAGACTGATATGAGAAAATGAGTGTTAAGTAACTGCAGTGTAATGTAAGTGCACAGTAAGTGAAACAAATGGAGCGACAGTTTTGACCCATGGGACTTGCTTTCTAAACGGTGGGGTAATGATGCAGAGTAGGAATTGCATGCAGCAGCATTGTTGGTAAAGATCACTCTGTGCACCGCTGACTCCAAAATACGTAACCAGCTGTTCTCATAGAGCAATGCCACATCAAATCCCATGCTAAATTGAGTCATTATGCGATACTACTGCTTGTTTTATCCATGAGGAGAGAACACCTAGCTTCTTTTTGCCGGGTTAGTCAAATTTCTGTGGAAAGTCTTCAATTTTAAGCTGAATTGCAGATTGACTTCCAAATTGTCCATATTGTCTACAGCAGGGGAGAAAGCTCAGTCAAGTCATTGTCACAAATCTAAGATGCAGCATAGATTCTTGATGTGGAAAAGTTCACAGAAGTCATATTTCTGCCTCCACCTTGGTATTGACATCACAGTGCAGCATATTTTGGGAAATTGAAGATGATTGAGGCATCGAGAGTTTTAACAAAACTGCCACACGTTTGTCACAAACAAACACAAATTACACCTCTAGTAACACTGCAGACATAACCTTTAAAGGGAAATAGTTGGGATTGTAGCAGTTAGGTAGGCGGGAGGTAAAAGTTTACAGCCTCTTTGAAACATTTTGAAGCAGTTGGGCCAACCCAGGAGAAAACAAAAGGTGCAAAACCTGTTAGATTCATGCACTGATGAGGGGGCATTGAGCCAAGGCAAAATACTTTTCCACGATCGTGACAGAGGTTTTAATTGAATACATTGAAGCACAGTTTTGTTGAAACATGATTAATGCAATTTTCATCATGCCAGCAACAATTCAGTAAATGCTGAGAAAGTTACAGCTTACTACTTTGTTACTGAGAAAAGGGACGTGATAAAAGTGCTACCCCCAAAACTGATCATTATGCAGTAACTTTCTGAACTGTCAAAGAATGGCAGGAAATGTTTAGCAATGGGAAAAAAAGATTAGTATCAAAGTATAAAAATGGTCTCAGGAATGTATTGAGACTGTATATACAGCAGATGCACTTTTAACACCTAGTGTATTTGTATTAAACAGCACCTACAGGTATCACTTAACACCTCTAAAAACATGGCGTCTGATCCCTTTAAAGTTATAATCCTTAGAATTTCAGTCCTGGTTGTCCCAAAGTTTTGTTGTAAATGAGGAGGAGAGGAGAGGATTCATCATGTCACGTTGTGTTATTAAAAAAAGACTAAAGATGACAGTCAACATGTTGTCCGACACAGTAATACTTATCTCATGCTTGAACGTTAGTGCATCCATTCATCCACTTTTGGGTTTGATAATGAAAATCTTAAAGGAATAGTGCAACATTTTGGGAAATACGTTTACTCGCTTTCTTGTCGAAAGTTAGATGAGAAGCTTGATACCACTCTCATATCAATATGAGCTTAGCCTAGCATAAACTGGACTTAATGACTTCCTGGAGTGTTGTCGTCATCATCATCATGGTTGTCAGTCAACCAGCAAAGACTCAAGGAAGAAATTGTCCGGTACATAACCTCATAAAACCGCAAGTTGTTGTTTTCACACTTGTTTTTTGTACAGATTTAACAAATTAAATATGATGTGTTAATTAGTGAGCTTTTTTAGCTGTAGAAAAAGCCAGGCTACCCCTGTTTTTAGTCTTCGTGTTTGTCTCCCAGCTCCAGCTTTATATGAAATGGACTCTCTCATCTAACTCTCTACAAGAAAGCGAATAAGCTTAATTCCCAAAATGTCAATCAAATTAGCCTAAGATTTACACATATTCGTTAATATCAGGGTAAAAATAAGAAACATTTTCCGTCATTAGGGTTGAAGGAAATTGTGTCCACCTATTTGCTTCACTGCCTGTTTCTGGTTATATCACCACCATTTGTAGTGGAAATGGATTTCTATAATAGGTCACAGAGCACAGTATTTACATTTCATTATATAGTGCCTATTTATTTCATAAAACATTATGAAAGCTGCATTTAAAAATCAGGCCATTACACAGGCTGTGAAAAGTCCATTAAGACACACACACACACACTGACCTTGTTCCTCTAGTCTTTCACCTAACTGGACTTGACAAAGAGCTCACTACTCTCCCCCTCACAGACTCATTCACTGCTTTAACAGGGTAATGAACCCTGATGAGTAATAGCTCCTTAATAATTCTCATAACATAGTAATGGAGGCTAAATGCACTACAATCACTCTGGGCTTTTATTAATGGTTTTCACACACACACACACACACAAAGACCCCAAAAATCACCCATTTTTTGTTCTTACTGCACTTTGATCACATTCAAAGGAAGACAGTCAAAAGGGAGATGCTTTTGATGTAGACTGAACAGTAATCATGAAACTGTGCTGCACTGAATCTTTTCTTCTAAATTGTTAGAGTTTGGGTCTGAAGGCCATGTCAACCATCTTTTCATAGTCTCAGTGGTACCTGCAAATCTATGCTGTGTTTTAAAAAGACTAACCTAGATGTTAAAGTTTTACAGGGTTACTCTCTATTTTCTTATGCTTTCTCTGATATTCCTGTTTTTAAAAAAAAAAGCAATTTGTAATGAAATTTTAAAAATTTCATTACACATTTGAAAGTAACCCTGAACACATTTATATGAAACTCTTTTACACAGATTGACAGAGTCACACCGAAAAGCCATCCAGGTGATTCAGAAAATGCGTTATTTTGTGGCCAAGAGAAATTTTCAGGTAAATAAGACACTTTTTTATATCAATTTTTTTTCTACTAATACATTGGAAAAATCTATTCTTAAATGTCTTTATAAATAAAAATAGCACTTAAAATTGACTAACCCATCTGCATATTTTGAGGTGACTGAAGACAATTTGGTTTCACTCACAGGCAGGTTTTCAATGTTAACATTTCAGTAATTCAACTAACCTGAAATTGATTTATTATTAAGTAGGTACACAATATGTGCAGTTGTTATTTGGCATCTACACTCTGACTTCACACTCTCTACAAGCAAACACCAAGCTCAGCAGCAGAGATTGGGGAGTGACGATAATAAACTTTGCCCCAGGGGAACATAGATTCAGACCTACAGGTGGATAGAGGTTGGGCTTATGATGATAGCAGCAGCAGCAGCAGCAGCAGCAGCAGCCTTGGTAACAGCACATGTTTGAAGTAGTGTTAAAGCAGAGTTTGCAAATGAGAAGTTCAGCAGCAGCATAACAGAACAACAGTGGGCAGAGCTTGGTTTGTTGCAACAATTAGTCTAGTTAAACCTTCCCACAGGGTTTGTTCCATTTCAGTCAGTCTACTAACATAAAATTAACATATTACTAAGTAAATGCAAAGTACTGTATGTACAGAATTAATATTTGGTATCTGGCCTCGCAACTCCTGCAAACATACACCAAGCTCAGCAGCAAATATTAGGGAGTGACAAAACCACAACCAGCATGAAACATTACCCTTGCATTACCTTTAAAAAAGTGTCCTGTAACAACGTTATCTTCCAAAACAAAGCTCAAATATTTAAGACAGATGAGTAAAGGTTTTATGCCTGATGAAAATATATTTTTGATGTAACAGCTCCAAACATTTTTTTTCTCCATTGTAGCAAGCTCGTAAGCCATATGATGTTCGAGACGTGATTGAGCAATACTCCCAGGGTCACCTTAACCTCATGGTGCGACTCAAGGAGCTGCAGAGAAGGTAAACTGCTTAACTAAGAAGAGCTTCATATGAATTAGATCCCCCGAGTAATGCATAGACAAATGGTAGATTATGTTTTTTTGTAAGTATGAAAAAAAATCATGAAAGCAGGAGAGTGGGGGAATGACAGAGGATATATTCTTCTGACTTGAGCCTCCCATTGTTTCTCTCAGACTGGACCAGTCTATAGGGAAGATATCTTTGTTCCAGACGGGCTCAGGTAATGAATCACTCCACTGCTCTCTCAAAACATAGTGCCATAACTATGCAAACCACAGTCCAAATCCTCCTGTTTTATAATTAACTTGACTATTGTCTCCCTCTGAAGACCGAGCCAAAGACAAAGGCACCAACTCTATCGGATCCAGACTCAACAGGATGGAGGACAAGGTGGGATTCGTGCAACTTCAGTGGAAAACTGGAGCAATATTCCCTCGCCTTTTACTGTTTCAGATCATTTATTTTCTTTGTGAAAGAGCAAAGTCAAAAATGTATATGACCATGTTTGCCTTCATAATATGAAAATGTAACAAATAAGCTTCCATCAAGAGGATATTGACAATACAGTGGCAGTTGCACTTATCAAAATAAACTCAAATTGGGAATAGTTTTGGATAATGCAACACAAGTTTAACTGACTTTGCCTGCTGTAATGTAATATGAAATGTCTGTGCATAGATCTGTGCCCTATTATTGTTGAATCAAATATAAAACTTGAACAGCTCGTGCCACTTCTGCAGCGAAAAAAGAGAAATCACAAGATTATTTTTCTCTAATTTCTTTTTAAAATGTGTCAAAACAAGGAAAAACAAAAAAGTTGAATCACAACCTCCCCCAACTCCCTCCCCAAGTGTGCCTTACATTCCCGCCTTGCAGCCATGTATAGAATTATAACAAGGTGATTTTCAGTTTCACAAAAACTTAAATGTTGTGCAGGTGTCACTTATAAGGCTCGTAATTTTACACTGTTAAAGCTCTGTTGTATCTTTTTAACTTGTAATAATACCTGTTATTTACAAATTTCTATTCTTGAAATGTAGTTTTGTTTGACAGTCCATTATAGAACATGCACAATACAGCAGTGAAATAATTTGGCAAAGGGTTGAAGGTTAATAATGCTTTTTGTCACACGCAAGGTAATTAAATTACATGAAGGACATAATTGTAAAATTCTCCTCTGTTTGAACTCGCAAATGACTCTCAGAAGTACTTAATTTAATTTGAATGAGTAAAAAGCATCATTAGTAGTGACTCCAAATCTGAGCCAGTGTCTAATTTTGCTTTCATTTATCAATATTTGATTCAACTCCCATAGATAACACACATGGACCAGACACTAAACCGCATCGCAGATTCCCTCGCCTTTCTGCTGGATCAGAAGGACGTCGTTGGGGGCGAAGGTGGAGGCAGGCCGAGGCCACGGCTTGGACGGGCCTCTAATGTTCTCCCAAGCCAGGACAGCCTGCCAAGCTACGACCAGCTATCTTCCTCACCTTCGTCCTTCTCCTCCAACACCGCCAGCACCGCGGCCTGCCCCAACCGTCCCACCACCGCCAGTCAGGATGAGAGCTGCTGAAACCTGAATCCAAACAACCTCAAAGATTTCACTCTATCTATCTATCTATCTATCTATCTATCTATCTATCTATCTATCTATCTATCTATCTATCTATGTCAAAGATTATGCCAAATAAATGTATTATTTCTGTGAACATTTTATGCAGTAAATTTGCAGGAACTACAAAATAGAGCTAAAAACCAAGCGGAACTGCAGTAACAACACTCTGACTTGGTAATCTCTGAGCTCTAACCGCCTTTGCACTTATTGCCACAGCTAGCCTTAGCTGAAGCTAAAACAAATAAATAAAAATTGTAATGGCTCAGGAGAGAAACTGGTTTTAACCCAGATGCATGACTCTGAGCCAGACAAGTTATGTACAAAGTTGAAACCAGGCAGATAAAATGGACAAACGTATCCAAAAGGAGAGACAAAGAGAGGCAAAGGTCAGATTGGGCAAGCATGGGATGAAGCAGGCAAGGTCAGGCAGGCAGAACAAAAGGCTGGAAAGCTATAAGGCAGAAGCACAATAGACAATCTGGCAAAGAGTGAATGGGAATAGGCCGGTGTATATACTGCAGGGCTGATGGGAGAAGTGGGAACAGGTGTGGAGGTAGATGGGGGAGGTCAGGTGATGGGGAAAGGTGGGAAAAGGGGTTACTGCAGGGCAGGAGGGAGTGCCAGGATCTGAAATGACAGGAGAGTTAAAATGTGGCAGGGAAAAACTAAACGACTAAGACTTGGGTGTTGTGACAGAACTGACATCTTGGCAGATCAGTTTGTTATTCTACATAACTAAATGAGGCCGTGGCTAAATCCAATCATGATGGAGAAAAACTCCCTAGCTGGCTAAACTCCTGCTAAAGCTAACGTAACTAGCTTAGTAGATTTCAGTAACTGTTCAGCATTCTCAGCTCCTGACTCTAGTGGAATCCATGTGATTGGGTTTGGTAAATATGGACAGACAGACAACTAGCTAAACAGATTCCTATAAGCTAAGGACTGTAAGGGTCTGCCTGAAAAGGCATAAAATAAAGGCATTACGACTTTTCTATTTGTTACACAGTTGGTCACCAACCTTAAAGATTTTAACCCTTTTTTCTTGACTTTTATGAATGTTGGCATAATGATATTTATGTGAACTATCTCATCAGAGGATATGGCACATATGTGAAAGAGAAACAACATCATTATTGACATTTCAACACTGATTTTACAGCATATTCTATCAGCATTAGTTTTGTAATCTTGAAGTGCAAAGTCTCTTTTTTCCTGTAGGATTGTTAGCTGCCTTTTTTAAAATATTACTTGAAATTTATTCAGGTTGATGTCAAAGACATTGCATCATGATGCTGTGATTCAATATCCTATATTCTTTTGAAATTACAGTTAATTTAATTGCGTTCATCTTTTGGGAGAGGCCTTACATTTCTATATTTCACTTGAAAAGTTTCAGTTCAATCAAATGCTATTTTCAGTTTTAATTTTGTTTCACTTTTTGTACATGTCTAGAAATATTCTTCTATAGCAATAAAATTGTGGTAATTATTATCAAGTCTCTGTGTGATATGATCTTGGTAATTCAGTTCCACATAACTAAATGAGGCTAAATCATGATGGAGAAAAACACCCCAGCTAAACTCCTGCTAACGCTAACATAACTAGCTTAGCAGATCTCAGTAGCCACCATCTCAGCTTTTAACTGTATGTAAACTACTTTTACATGCACAAAATATTCTGGTTTTGCCCTTATTCTGAAAAAGGAAATATTCCTACTAAGCTGTTTACATGGCTAATGAAAAAGAATATTCCACTAATATTCCCGTTTACATGCAGCCGTGCATATTCCGCCTGTGTTTGACAGGGGTCGATGCCCTAACATGTTTATCATTCTTTGCGTTAAATATAATTTTTAAGTTTTCCACTGGTTCAGCCGTGCAAACTCAGCCTCCCCCTTTCATTCGTCCAACCACCTTCTTGAAAAGGTCAGCGTTGCAATGTTTGCGGATATCCAAAAACCTGTTGATACCCAATATTTCATAATGTTTAAAAGTAGGTGTGTTTCTCCTTCCAACCAGAAATGTGGGCTTTTCTTTTGTGCGCGCATCTCTAACCCAGCCTTGCAAACTGTTGGCTAGTTGGTTTGTTTACAACCGTAAACAGGTAAGAGGTCATGTGTCGCAAACTGCGGTAAAAATCCCAATTGAGACGCATATTCCGAATGCGCTGTATACATGTCCAAAGAATGCTCCTAAAACCTGATTAATATCGGCATATCCCACATGTCTTAATCGGAAAATGCTACATTCGGAATAAGGCCTAATTCTGAATATCCACTATAATATATTAGGAATAATAGTGGAAAATTAGTGTTCATGTAAACGTAGTCCATGTGATTGAGTTTGGTTAATATGAACAGACACCTACAGTATAGCAAAACGGGTTTAAATAATCAGCCTAAAAGGGCATAAAATTAAGGCATTAGGTTTAGTATATGTAGTCTGAAAAATTTGAACCTTACTGCTTCGGGTAATTACTCACTGCCTTTGTAGTATCTATCTATCCAGCTATATATCAGCTGCTGCTTTGAATGTTGGCAGCAAATTTACATGAACCATCTCGTCACATCCAAGTGGGATATTTGGGGCATATGTGAAAAAAGAAACAACATCATTATTAATATGTCAACACATAACCTTGAAGTGCAAAGTTTCTTATTTCCCTGTAGGATTCATTATTTGCCTTTTAAGTACTAAACTTGAAATTTATTGAGGTTAATGCCAAAGACATTGCCACTGCCAAGGCATCACGTACTGTGATTCAATATCCTGTATTTTTGTGAACTAACAAATTTAATTGCGTTCATTTTAGGGGCCAGGCCTTACATTTCAATACTAAAAAGATTCAGTTTAATCAAATGCTGTTTTCACTGTTTTAATTCTATTTCACTATTTTGTAAATGTTTAGAAATGTTCTTCTGTAGCAATAAAATGTTAATTATTACCAAGTGTCTATGGGTTGTGTCTGGTGCCTTAAGGGGATTCTCTGACTAAAACAAATGAGCTAGATATTTCAGTGTCAGTGAGATTTTTTCTTTTGCCAGAGGTGGTTTGATAGAAAGTAAGAAGTTCTGTTTTTACATTAAAAAGTGAATGTTTTTACAGTTTTTTTTCTCCTCAGTCATCAATCAAATCGATGTCAAAGTTTTAGAGTTTTAAAAATTCACTCAAGTTATTGTTTCCTTAATAATCGTGTATCACTCGTGTTGGCAGCAGAATTTCCTTTACCGTCGTGAGGTTGGGTTGGCTATGTCATGTCCTCACTGACTTATGGAAATAGCCAAAAGCATGGCTAAAACCATGCTCTTTAACCAGGTGACCTTTGGGCAGCAGATGGTGACCTTTCCCCGCTGGCCATCCATGGGGTGTCCAGGCATTCCTTCACACAAGTGGCCATGTGGAGAAAAGGCCCAAATGACCATCTGCCTCTGGTGTCCATAACAATGGGCCCCACCCTCCTAAAGTGTGCTGAGGGTGGTTGGCCTTTGTGCTGACCAGGAGGTGGGTGAGGGGAGAGTTTCGTTAAAGAGGGGGTGTGGAGGTTTTAAAAAGCTTTTTTTTTTCTCCTGTAATTAGTGTTATTTGGGATATTGTGAGAGGAAGTCTGTCATAAACACTCAAATAATATAGTGGATCAATCCATCCAAAAAACTAAATTGCCTTTTACATAGATAACTGCTTTGGTTAAATAGTTAACTAATATTTGCATCTAAGGCTACAATTCACTATTTGCTGAATCATCACGGTTAAATGTACAGAGCTACAAATGTACATGGATTCTTAATGATTTTTGGGGTATTTACTTCTTCACACCTGTGCATTTCTGAATTTACACACGCTCCTAGATGAACATATGTCTGCCTTCCCTGCGGTTTTCTCATTTAGCTTCTTCTAATTTGGACAATTAGATCAAAGCCTGATCAGAAGATGCCATAAAACGATTTCCATTCCGGAGTAGTAACATTTACAGCATATGTTTTATTTGAATGTGATTTATGTGAACATAAAAGGTACATTTTGAATACATTCAGCAGCATCACTGTAATATTAATTGACACGATCACTGCACTGCTGTTAGTGAAAGCTTCATTCACTGATGATGTACTGAGCAGCTTGTAGTGTGCATCTTTAAGGGAATTTAATTACGGTAGTGGGTGGGGAAATTGGACCCTTTGGACCCATGGGATAGTTTGATTATTGATTTCTTGACTGGTAATCTAGACAGAAATTCCACTAGAACAGAATGTAAGATCATCTGTTCCTAACAGAGAAATAACACACTTAACATTGGTTGTCCTTGGCACTGCAGCATTTAAAAAATGTAAATGTGATGTTTGCTCTTTCTTTTATGCGTCCCTTTGCTCCTGTAGCATACAAGCAAACATGGGCCAAAGTGAGAATAAACATTAGTGGGACTGGTTTGGGCATGTGTCAATGATAATAGCTGCTTTGACTATGAAAGGGGACGGAGTGAAAAGAGAAAAGTTGAGGGAAGACCTGGGGGGTCGAGGAGCTCCAAAGGCTGATTTGCAGGTGAAATAGATGGCACACTCTGCTTTGTGGCCATTGTCCGGCTCTCCATCCAGATGGCCTCTTGAAATTCTTTAGAGCTGAAACCCCAACACTGCGGGGATGAACACGCTTCCTGTAGGATTTGGCCTCTCTAATGGGCTAATTTGGCAGTTACAGCTCATATTAACGGATATAATTTTAAGCCTGGCATCACAGTCCTTATGATTGTGATTATAAAACATCTCATAATACAGCCCAGAAAATGCAATTACTCTAAAACGTTTTTCTTCCTTCGGTTGCCAAATTTGCAACTTGAATTGATTTCTCTGCGACTTTAGAGGGGCACTTATTATTAGTTTACTCATCCGCGGCTGCCACGAAGTCAGCACAAAACCAAAGATGAGCTTTCTCGTAAGACTGCAGTCATGTTGAAAATCTAATAATTTGAAATTCTGTTCACAAATGGCTCACAGCAGCTCTTTAATAAAGTGTTAGTCACTCTCATGATGAGGTTTTTTTTTTTTGTGGTACTTTTAATACCTGAAACTGCAGTTAAAACTATGCACATTTGAGGAAAATAAACCGTTGCAGTGTTCAACATATAAAGGCAAGGCTGACATGATGTTTGACAGAGTGGGATTAGAAAGCTTAAACTCTGTTCAGTGCAAGGATTTCTTCCAAAGATCTTTGCTTCAGGCGAACTGTCACAATGCAAAAGAGACATGTTGTCGCATTACATTACTTGTATATTACAGATGTATGTGCTGCAGGGCCCAGTTTACTTGGAAGCTTTAGACAAGCAGTCCTGGATTATAGATTTGTGAGGCATTGTTTTGAGAGCTGATGTAGTTTTCTGAGCTACTTTGCCACATTTTACTCAAGATAAGGATCATAATTAAGATGCTATGAATGTTCTACAGGACTAAATAAACCAAAATCATTTAATTAGCATCTATCAACAAATTCATTTTGACTACGGATTGTGGTGTTTTTGTCTGTATATGAAGCTATATGTCAAAAGGAAAGATTCCTCAAGTAGACAGCAGAAAATATAATAATCACTCAATCAGAAGTATAATTAGTGTCACTGATTAAACAGTTTATTAAAATTGCAATATTTGTAGGCATTTACAAGCAAACACGACAACGACAAAATAGTGCCATTCTATAAAGTTAACACAAGCAGCTCGTATTACAGCAATTCACCAAGACTGAGGGACGAGATGAAACATACAGCATTCAGTCCTTTCTTAATACTGATAGAAAAATGAGAAAACAACATCTCTAAACAAACATAACTGTGACATATTCAATGAAAAAAAGGCAAAGAAATTAAATAAAAGTCCATAAATAGAATAAATAACACAAAGTGGTTGAATTTCACCCCAGTTCATGGATACTAAAAATGGCAATAAAATAAAATAAATTACAATAAAATCATTTGGTGCAATGAGGAGTCCATAAGAATGTATGTAGAAATATTAATAGTCCATTTTCAGTAGCATGTTCATCTTATTGTTTTGCACGGAGCTGCTTCACTGGAAGGATTCAGGATGCTCTTGGTTTCTGTCGTCCTCCTTCTCTTTGCGAAGAAATCTGCCAAGAAAAGCAACAAGAAAGAAGATGTTAACTCACTTAATATTCAGTCATTATACCTGAACAAGCGTGGGTTACAGGATGCACACAAACACACTCATTATTTATCTGCTACTTGTTCCTCACCTGTGATTCGTGCGTTGTTTCTGGGCTTGGCTGCCGGTTTTGAGAGCGTCCTCTTCCTCCGGACGGGCGTCACTTCAGCAGGACACTTGTGCGTGTTGGAGATGCTGGAGCAGTTCTCCTGGTCGGTCCCTGCGCTTTCTTCACGGTCGCTCAGCCGGGCGTCCTCCTCCTCGGTGTTTGAGGAACAGACAGCGTCCTTCAGCTGTGCGGACTCCTGATAGAGAGCGGCAGCACAGTCTGCGGGGATTTCCTCCCACTGAAACCTGCCTGGCAGCGGCGTTTCAGTCTGGAAGTTAAAGTTCCAGCGGCGGCTGTCCTGCTCAGTGATCTCCTTCAGCTTCAGCGTCAAGTCCCGGCGCAGCTGGTCGTGGTCCACCGGGCCAAACAGACTCCTGCAGACCGACTCTCTGCGCCTGATGGGATTCATCCTTCAAACGGTTCTGGTGGAGTTTTGGTGGGAAAAGTCTTCGTGTAGTTTGAGGGGAAGCTGTTGTTGCTGCCTTCCTCTGGTCTGCTCTGGTCAGCACAATCCTGCAGGGCGATTTAAAGGCTGCAGGGCGCACGATGTTCTGTTTGTACACAATGGACAGAGGCTGCTGATTGGCTGCAGCTCTCTGAATTGGTGGATAAGGGGAGGGTGCGAAATTCATTCATTGTGTGATGAAGACTGCTGAGACCATCAATAAACATAGGCCTATCCGGCTTCATTTGGGATGCTTTGTGTAATATTGTGATAAAGTCTGTCCTACAAGTAGCCTAATGATCAATTTTTAATTAATCATAAAATTAGGATTTCTTCTGTCTGGCAGCATTCTTGGTGCACACGTCCTACAAGGACAAACCTAGTCATTGTGAGTCCATTCTGCTTTTTCATTTGCAAACTGTCAGCAAGAGCAAAACAATCCCCAAAACCTCAGCTTTGCAGTCACTACATTTCTGTTTATGTAACCTACTTTATGTGTCTCTGAATAAAAGGGCAACAAAATGCAGCAGTGCAGTTTAGCCTCCAGGGAACAGTGATCAGTGGCCACTACAGGGATTTCTGCCTACAGAGGCCAAAAGTCTTCTTGCCAAAAGGAGATTGAAAGTAAGTTTGTGGTCCAAAACGAAAAGTAGTTCAAATCAGGATCAGGAGATGAGATTTAGTTTAAGACTACAGTAATTAAACATTGCTGTCATTGCTTTTTTTACTCATTGAAAGAAGAGTTTTCCCTACAGGTTATATAAAATATATAACCTATATACGTATATATAAATTATATATAAATATAATATATATACAGTTATATAAAAGGTTCTATTTTTTGCATCTGCTACAGAAACTCAAATCAATTTAGCTACCATGAGTTAATTTCTACGTGATTAAACTGATTATTTAAACTTTCGCTGGGACATTTGAGAAAGGCCCTGCCCCCACTCACACAGTGAAACACATTCATAGCTGCCAATATAATAATAATAATCACAGTTTGAGAAGATGTGGGTTAAACAGTAGGCCCTGCACGAGGACACCTTGGTGGAGGTAACGAGGGAGGGCCCATTCACTCTCCCCACCTCGATTTTGCTGATCAATCTGGTGACCTTCAAGGCCCCTTCTCTAAGCTTTAGGCTACCACTGACAACATTCACACCTTCACATGGCCCTTTTATGCTAGAAATGCTAATAGCGTGAATGCATGCTTGGCATATTGAGCCACAACCCTGATAAACTACTGCTTCTTCTGTGTATTATGCATGTGCAATAATGATGGCTGAGTAAAGAATGTAAGCATAAACCAACATGTTATGATACATCACATATACTGATCTGAAATTCATCGGACAATCATTTTGATAAATATTACATATTTGTGTCCATTCAGCTCATATTAAACATTGCAAAGGTGTCACACTGACAGGGTGATGGTCAATACTGAAGCTAATAGAAAAAAATGACGCTTTTTTTTGTATAATTCTTTAGCTGTCCATGGACGTGCCTTGTTTGAAATAAAAGTGTATCATTAGGCAGCAGCAGTGTGCGGTCCTGATGAGAGCGATGTGCAGCAGCTGACCAACATGCAAAGTTATGGCGCACACAGCACTGTGATTGGCCGGACGGAGAGCACCACCTCTGTACCACTTTCTGATGGCCGCAGGTAGTTCACCTGAGGGCTGTGAAGGGAAAAAAAACACACCCTCAGCCCTTACAGGTGTGGCTCAGCAGGAGGAGGAGAGGAACATTCATTTCAGCCATGCAGGAGAGACAAGACACACCTCTGGTGAGTATGTGCAGCGTAGCAGCTGTCTATTTTGCTGTTTATCACTGTGGGGACGTCTAAATTGGGCCAAGTGAAAAGATGCTTTCTTGTGAGTTAAGACATGTATTGTACATGATGACCAATGTTTTCACATAAAGCAGGTTCACGTCTACATTGTGTGTCAAGAGTGATAAAGTAATATGGGGAAGTCATCCTATGATCCCCGTGTTGTATAATGGAAAATTGTACATGATTTCATATCTGGAGGAAAAAGAGTTTGAATGGAAGATGAAGCAGAAGTTGTGGGTTTGTTTATTTCTTAGCCGTAAAAACCTAAAGAGATGTACTTATGTACCTACAGTATTTCTTCATGAGTATTACAAATGTAGAAACGTATTTCATACATTTCTCCCTTAGCCCAATTAAGCATTCTTTATATTACCCAATTGCATACTTATATTAGTAACCAACACTTTTTATGTGCAAGATCTTAACTCTCTTGGTTTATGGTAAAGTGAAAGATTGATTTTTTTTTTCTCCATGATAAAATGATCAGGGACCCATGAGGCGATCTTGCCTTGAAATTTGAAACCCCAGTTGCTACAATATTGGTTTCATATTATGTACTTTCATAGGACTTCATAGGAGGCCTTAAACGGGGTTTCTAGGATTTTTGAGTGTTGTGAAACATTGAGATTCAAAAACAAATATTGAAACATTATATTGTACATCTTTTAAATTCAAAGGAGGTTTATATATGTGTCTAAAGGGGGTTGCTGGGCGCCCTACAGCTTTAGACATACTCATGTACTGTAGCTGTGTGTTTGCAGTCTGCTAATGTACACAAATAGATTAAGACATTCCAGATCATCATCTCTTCTGCTTGAGAAAACAGAAGTTCATTATGCCAGACTTCAATCAAGATGTAAAGTGTGTGGGCGTGTAAGGGTGTCTGTGTCCGTGAAACACACACACGCGCGCACACACACACACACACACACACACACACAGCTGGGTGTCCTTTCCTCTACCTTTGCATGCAAATTGTCCTGTTTGCATGCCCATGGTCTTTTCCCTCCCAGACCCAGGCCCGCAGTCAAATAAAGGCTTTCACAACAAGCTGCTCACTTGCATTAAAACAGATGGCCAAACACAAATTGACTCTCAGTCTTTGTGTTAACCATTGCACCACAATTCTATTTAAACACTTTCCTTGATTAAAGGTACCCAGGCGGCTACTGTTTTTTGTCAAAGAAATATGCACTTGTGCTGCATTTTTATTATAATTGTCTTTCACAAGCAGCTTAAGTGCCCATGCAAATAAGGCTGGCTGATACAAGTCTGTGTTTACTCAGGCAAATGGATAATCATATCAATAATGAATGAGTTTCCTTTCTGAACTCAGTGTCATTTATTTCTATGAAAAGCATCTTTCAGAGATGAACAGGCTGTGGCTGTTCTCATTGTACAATAACTACATACAAACCAAGTCATAATGTCAAAAGCATATTCCACTGCTTAATAAAACCTATATTTATTATTGTCATTTGACATAATATCAAAGGGGCTTTATGTTCAGAGGTTCTGGTGGGAGCCCACATAATTGTGGTCCAGTTTTCTTGGTTTCATGTTTTTGAGTGACAGTGTTTTGTGTATTTCTAGTTTAAACGTCAGGCAGGAAGCACTTTGCATGTGAAGCGAGGATGAAAATTCCAACTTTGCATTGACCACAAGTACTTCTAAGAACCTTCCCCTCTGTATAAAAAGAGTGGTGAGTGAATCATAATGGATTTATAGGAATATAGACCTAATATCTGTGTATCCATTTGTTTACAGGGGACACTGCAGCCACAGACACGATGTCTGCGGTGTGGGGACGTGCTGCAGTGGTCAGAGGAGCACAGGTGTGCGTGTGTGTGTGTGTGTGTGTGTGTAGAAGTCAAAGACAATACAAACAGATAGGCCTATTCCCTCCACATGAAGCGATATACGCAGTGCATTCATGACAACTGGCAGAAGCTCTTATCTGAAACGAATTACAGCACGGTTCAGTATTCATGATGAAGAAATACCATCAGATATAGAAGAACAGACATTTGCAAGCCATCAGATCAGCCCAGTGATTAGCAGGCCACATGTGGAAGAGGTGCCACAGGAAGCAACCATTTGTACTGGGCTAACAAGCCTTAACTAATTCCAAGTATAGTTTTCTATTTGAATTATTCATGAGAGCTGGTCATAATTTCCTAGCTGTAGAATAGAACGCTTTCCCCAATGCTAACTACAAAAAGTGAAGTGCTGCAATCTGCAGAAGATTATGGCCAAAGCAGCCAAAGCATGAAGCACTCAGAATACCTCCAACAAGGCATACTCATCTAAATTAGTTATTTTTAATGATAGAACATGTGTATAGATTTTTAATCCACTTCTGCATCTGGATCTGCTTCATGGTTAAAAAAAAGATTATTAATAAACAATGCATATTGGTGGAAAGTCAGTCAGAAATGGGCATGGCATATACTGAAAATGTCTTGCCTTATTTTTCAGTTATGATCCAAAGGGATTTATGAATGGTAGTTTTTGAAACCCCCTGCTAAATAACACCCAAACAAGCAAACAAGCAAACACAATAATCTCCTTGGCAGACAAAACTGCAACTTATTTGAATAGGTTAAATTAAGCACTGAGCTGAAGGTTGTAGGACAGATTAAACCTTTGTATTTAGAGAAACTAGAGACTAAAACATTGCATGTTTTAAGAGGTGAGTCTTAAGATTGCCTTTGAAGAGAGCCAGGTGCTTGCTACACTGCAGGAGAACAGGAAGAGAGAACATTCTTTGTGCATATTTATGAGGAACTTAGTGAGAGGGATGTTCCAGGTGAGCAGTAGATCAGAGATTGTGCTACAGCAGAGGTTGTGTGTTGGTAGAAAGGACTGGATGATACACAAATCAATTTAATGTGTGTTTCTCTCAGTGTCCTGTTGGGCTGTTCCTGCTGCTCTACTGTGGATGAGACGCTGGAGAATGTAGCCAGAGGCCTGGCCAGCAGACTGAGGAAGGAGAAGAGTCACTGGGCAGCTGGAAGAGTGGGCGACATAGACTTTGTTACCTCTACTAAGACAAGAGGAAAGGTGAAACTAGAAAACAAATACTGAAGGTTATATAACAGCACATGAAGAGCTTGTAGAAACGTCTCAAGCAGAATACTGACATCAACTCGTCTCTTTATATCCAGTTTGTGAGGGTGCGCAGCAACACAGACCCAGTGCTGATCTACCAGATGCTGACAGAAGAGTGGGGCCTTGCTCCTCCACACCTGGTGGTGGCGCTGGTGGGAGGAGATGAGGTGGCTCAGATGAAGCCCTGGCTCAGGGACACTCTGAGAAAAGGACTTGTGAAGGCTGCACAGAGTACAGGTTAAAATCCAGGCCTTGGATTTTGAAATCAACAGTCAGTGATAGAGAATGGGTTCTCTGTTGCCCTGTATTGGCTGGTACCATAATGACTAGAAACACATCACATCGCATCACATCACAAGACGAAAGCCTGTCTTTTATTTAGATGTTTGAAGTCCAAAACTGAGTCATAAATTATTTATCTTTTTTTTTTTTCATGTTTCTTTTTTAATTGCATGGTTAGTAAAATCTTTTCATGAATTTTAATGCACGTAAGGAGGACTAACACAGAATGCTTTATAACCATAAAAGGCAATAGTCTAATTAGCACAATCAATAGACTATCTGTTTATATGGAATCCAGGACACAGCCTTCTGGTTTTATACATACACATAGTTCCCACTACCAAGTGCATGTGCAAGTGCAAGTCTATACCACATACGCACACATATGCAACTGCTTCTCTGTTCTCTAGGGGCATGGATTTTGACTAATGGCCTTCGCTTTGGCATCACCAAGCACTTGGGCCAGGCGGTGAGAGATCACTCCTTGGCCAGCACCTCCTCTAAAGTTCGTGTGGTGGCCATTGGCATCGCACCCTGGAACATGATCCACAACCGAGAAGCGCTGCTCACTGCCAAGGTTTCTGTGCATACACAGACAATATAGAGCTAACACAAACAGCAGCAATGTCTATGAGCAAATATTTACTTATCCTTCACGTTAATGTGTTCATGCTGTGCTCTGTCCTTCCGCATACCTGCATTCATGTTCTCAAGGTGGACGAGCCTGCAGCATACAAGCCACAGGACTTGCCTCATGGGTCAGTGTATTCCCTGGACAGCCACCACTCTCACTTTGTGCTGGTGGAGGAGGATCCCAACAGGCCAGGAGCCACCAGTGAAATGAGGGTGAAGCTGCTCAAACACATCTCTCTTCAGCGCACTGGTTATGGAGGTAAAGACCTTTAAGTGACTGCTGGGAACCAGTGATGGAATGAGAGTAACAATACCAGAATTTAAAATAGCTTAATTAAATGTTAAAGTCCTGCATTTACTTTTACTTATGTCAAATTTACATGAATATAAACAATAAAATGTACTTAAATATTAAAAGTAGGAGTACTCATTCCGACAAATGGTCCCTTTCGTGGTGTTAAATTATAGATGCATTAAGCATTATTTCACTGTGGCGCTGTTCATAGTACAGGTAGCTGCTTCATATACTGATAGCTTAAAAAAAGCCCTGCTTCATATTTTATAACCTTTTTATATGGTTTTCTTGTAAAAGCATATGCCTCAAAATTGCACACTGTGCAGTTGTCAGGTAAATGCACATCTGCTCAGAACTCTGTTTGGCAGTGTGTATTCTTTGTGTTGTGTTTTGTGTTGTGCCTTGTTCATATCGATGTCTGCTAGCTTGCAGTCTGCCTTTGTAGGGGCATTGCAGTGCTTCTTTGTGCATTGCCACCAACAACTGTCGGTCAGTGGCGTAGCCTGAAACGAGCATCAGGATTGTATATTGCGTCACCTGCATGAACCCATTCTCAAAAACATTGTTCCAGCATGTTATAGTGGTCAAAAACTTCACATTGTGAGTTGTGCAAAGTTGTATAATGTTTTATTTTTCTGGGAAACCCTAGCACATAGTATGTATCTACTAATATATTGGTTCCCTACTTAGGGGTAGGGACCTCCCAAGGGGTCACAAGATAAATATAAAGAGTTTTGAGATGATTTACAGGAAGTCATTTTTTATTCTGACTTTTCTCTACACTATTTTGTTTAATTGTTGAATTCTGGATAGTTTTACAACTTAAAGCCTCCAAATCTGTAAAATTTAACATGAGAAGGAAACATCACTCTCTGGTTTAACTGCTCACAACTCTGTGACAAAGGGAACCTGTGAAAAAGATATTTGTCGCTTTATGTATGACAAACACTTTGGTCAGAAAATGGTTGTTCTGCAGTTGACAGGAGAAGTCTATATGTACCATTCACACAATAGAGGGAGGTAATACCAGAGTGGTAATAATTTGAGATGCTCTGAGCAAAAGATATTATTATGAACATACTTTTTGGTGCTTGCAGGCACAGGCAGTTTTGAGATCCCTGTTCTGTGTCTCTTGGTCCATGGGGAGCCCAGGATCCTAAAGGTAGGTTTCATTTCATTATGCTGTGTTAGTTACTCAGTAACTTTAAAGAAGTGACCGCAAAGAGACCGTTTGAAAGCTAGATATCTGTTTTGTCATATGATTGTGCGCAATCTGACTTTGAACAGTAGCTTAGGCCTGAGAATTAGGCTTCAAATCAAATTTTGGTTGTGCCACCTCCTGAAGTAGCGGGCCAAAGCCAAACTGAGAAACAAAGTCTTTCTGTTTTCACAAAACTAATCTCTTTGGCTAGAAAGCCTGTCAAAGCCACCAGTTTATTTGCATAAATTTAGCCACAACCGAGATTATGAAATACAGCTAACACTGATCAATATAATTCTCTGTTTACGTTTAGCTGAGAAGTTATTTAGTGAAAATGAGGACGAGTTTGTGAGTTTGCCTGCAAGTCTGAACACTGTGTCCCTCTCTGCAGAGGATGTACAAAGGCATTGGCAATTCGACACCATGGCTGATCCTGGCAGGCTCAGGAGGCGTGGCTGACATCCTCGTCACGCTGATGAATAAGGGCTGCTGGGATACGGACAGTGTTCATGAGCTGCTGCTGGACACCTTTCCAAATGCCCACCACAGCACAGACATCAGTAACTGGGTCAAGCTGGTGAGAGCGCTGTGCACAGCATGGAGGCAGGCGCACACACAGATATCACAGCACATCACAAGCCTTGAACGTTGCCAGAAAAATGGGGCACACAAGATTTTCATCCTTATCTTGAAAATTTGTATGTGATGACCTAATTAAGTATATGAAGGAGGAGGGAAAGATACCAATAATGTAACGTACTTTTTCAAGCTTACATACAAAGTAAAGGGGTTGTAATTTTAGAAAACAATGCATTAGCGATATAAAATTGCACTTTACTTCACTCAAATGAGGTATTAGTAATAACTGACTGTCAACCTGCCAATCAGATCCAGAAGATACTTGATCACGGGCATCTCCTCACTGTCCACGACCCCGAACAGGAGAGCTCTGAGCTGGATACGGTCATCCTCAAAGCTCTAGTCAAGGGTAAAGTACCTTGTGTGAGATATGTTATCAAGAAACTTGCAATTTTCTAAGGCTGTACAATTGCAGGTTTTGTGACTTGACAGTTGCACTGAGAGAGCGCCTTGACATTTTAAGCACTTCTTAGGTTGTGAACCTGTTGACATCTTGTGTGTTTGTGTGTTAGCCTGTAAGAGCCAAAGTCAAGAAGCTCAAGACTTTCTGGATGAACTGAAGCTGGCTGTGGCCTGGAACAGGGTGGACATTGCCAAGAGTGACATCTTTAATGGAGATGTGGAGTGGAAGGTGAGACAAATACATAGTCATTTGATCAGAGCTTTGTCACACTGTTAATTAAACTTGCCTTACATTGACTGTCGTTATAACTGTAAAGTTAAATCTACAATCAAGTTCAAAGTTTAACATATTCAACAAATGAAATGAACGCAAGGCTAAGAGTCTACCACCGCTTCTGTTAGGCTATACTACAAAGTGTTGCGATAAAAGCTAACATCAGCATGCTAATATGCTCACAGTGACAATGCTAACATACTGTACTAGGTACAAAGTTTTTCATGTTCACTATCTTAGCATAGCGTGTTAGTCTGCTAACATTTGCTAATTAACACACGTCCATCCAATAGTTGTCGACATTTCACTGAGAACCACAAATGTCAACCTGATGGTGGCACTAAAGGAAAAGTCAGGGGGATTCATCCTCAGGGGACCATGAATCCATACAAAGTTGGCGATCCATCCAATAGTTTTTGAGATATTTTAGGCTGAACCAAAGTGGTGGACCGATTGACCAAGTAAACTCTATCTTGTGTCTATTATTTTCTATCTAATCTATCTATTTTGCATGAGCATTTCTTTCATTCTCAATCTTATTTGTATTCAATCAATGCGAAAGGAACTTATTGACCGGTGACTCATTAGATAGCACAAATATAAGATTGGCAAGCCGGTGCACATCCTGGTAAAGGAGAAAAGAACTTGACAATTACAAAAAAACTTTTCACAGGAAGAAGAGAAGACAGCTGCTTTATGAGCCACTGTAACAAAGACACATGATCTTTGCAGGCATGCGACCTTGAAGAGGTGATGATGGACGCACTGATCAATGACAAACCTGACTTTGTGCGCCTCTTTGTGGACAACGGCGTGAACCTGGGCGAGTTCCTTACCTACGGCCGTCTACAGGAGCTCTACTGGTCTGTGTCGGAGAAGAGCCTCTTTCACAACCTGCTCCTCAAAAAGTACGAGGAGAAGCAGCTCCTGCTTGGAGCTGCCAGGACACCTGGTCCACCTGGGCACCATCCGCCTGAGCAAGGGGACCGCAAACCCCGCTTCACCCTCTACGAGGTCGCCAAAGTGCTGAAAGACTTTCTCCATGACTCCTGCAAAGGCTTTTACCAAAAGATTCCCACAGTGAGTGATGTACTCTCTCTCAAAAGTTCCAGTAAATCATATATACTACACTGAATAATAAATACTTTCGAATTCAATTCCACCTTGTATCACTTCTTGCAGTGGTTCTCATTCCTTTTTGCTCGTGACACCTTAAAATGAAGCGATGTCTATTTGTGACCCCTTGTCACAGTTTGCATTTGTCTACGAGTTGTGAGCGGAGAGTGATTCTCCCTTCTAACCCTGTCAGACTGTATCATTTGAAACTGTTAAAGGCCCGAAAGATGCAATGAAATAGACGATACACAGACTTCATGTTAAACTCACTTCCTGGAAAACAGCGAATCTTTAGTCTTTATTTTAATTAAAAATAATGCTCTTTGGGAACCATTAAGGTTGAAAAAGTCAATTTTCCATTTAACCTCATCCTGCACTAGTAGGATTAAAACATAAAATCTAACCATCACAATTTTTAGGAAATCCTGCCCTTCTATCCCCCCTATCAAGTCAGCCTTTCTCTCCTAAACTGATATTCCATTGGTTTACACTTTGGAAGGATGTCCATCTGCGTAATGTCTTACCCCAACAGGAACTACATCATGTTAAGGAATTAAAAAGGCAATTTCATGATGCCTTAAAACTACACCCCCTCAAAGAAATCAGGTCAGGGAAAAGTGAATATGATTTGTGTCTTAGAACTATGTAGTTTTCCTGTTTTCTGTCCTGTTAGTCAAGACCCCTCAGATTTTTCTTGTGACCCACTGGAAAGTTCCTGACACACAAGTTGGGAATCACTGTCAGAGGCCTTTATTTTAACTATAACTGTGGAAAGGAAGAGATGGCTCGTCATCGCAAACCAAACCTGCTGCTGTTACACCCTGAGAAATCTAAATATACCCTCAGGATTTGCAGTGTAATTACGCCTCTCTATGTTGTAATGTATGTTGTTTATATCATGCTGTACAGCTAAAAATGGTGCGAATCTCAGGAAATGAATTATAGCTCAGCTCATAACCAAAATCTAATTGTTTCTAGTTGGCTGAAGGTCTGTCTGTTCAGCATGTTTCAAAGAAACCGCTCCATGCATTTTTGAAATACCTACATATCCTGTTGACAGACGAACAGACTACCAGGCAAAAATAATCTCCTTGGCAGAGGAAGTAATTTTGCAATGACCACAGATTTTGGCATAGATTTGTATGACTCATGTAATAATCGCATCTTCTGTACACTGTGTGCAGCTACCCTGTTTATTATACATATTTAATACATGTAGTGTACTGTCTGTGTGCTCCAGGAGAAGCCCGCGAAGGGTCGACTGTTCCACAGCCAGAAGAACCTGCCCGAGTTAGAGGAGCGCTGCGAACATCCTTGGAGGGATCTCTTCCTCTGGGCCGTCCTTCAGAACCGACAGCAGATGGCTAACTTCTTTTGGGCCATGGTCAGTCTTGTCAGCTTCTTTAGTCAGATCAGCTCCAGCTCGCTGTGTGGTTCAATCAATAAAAGTCTAAATGTGCCTGGCATTGGCAAAAACTACTCAAACCCAAACTGAAGTGAGCTGAATTATACTGTGCTAGTTTGTATTCTGGATTCAGTGTGAACAAGAGTGATGTGGGCCAGCGCAGTGCCGGTGCAGGTCAGTCCTGCCATATGAAAATGTCACTCTAGATAAAAGAGCCCAGCAAACGGCATATTTATCAAGAACTGGGGTGAACTAAAAAGCTATCTTATCTCCAAGAACATTATTCAAATGAAGGTCACGTCGCTTCATGGGGCAGTATATTCAACAAGCGGTGAGGTAGTGCAGGCGTATCTAAAGTCCTGAAGAAGTTAATGAGAAATATATCCTCACATGGGACTTATGCTCTATGAATAGTTTAAACGACACCAATCAGCGGTAATAACTCTTTGTTTTCAACATCTTTTCAAGGCACCTTTTCATTTTTTATTGCCCTTTCCCGAACTAAGGGAACCAATTATTGTAATCTCACAAGCGGTCACCCTGATGTGCTCCTTTCCTGCGTCTTATTTCAAACATTATCTGAAATTATGGTAATTGCATTCAGCGTGTGTACATCCCCCACTGCAAATTGTTTTACCACTCAGACTCTGGCCGGGATATCTGCATTCATAATTTGATTGTTTGAAGTATCTCTCATGCTGAAGGCCTCATCACAATTATCTGCGCAGGCTGGCTTATGCCAGCAAAATATCTCATATTTAATATGTACATATATATGAACCCAGGGGTAATATCATACAGCGTGATGTATAAAAATCATTGATCATTTAAATAAAGAGTTATGAGGTACACAACAGTGAGTGTAACTTCAAATGGAGAGCTCTCTGTGTTAGTGTGTTGCTCTGCATTTACACATTTGTCATGTTAGTCCTATAAATGTTTCTTCTACAAAGTATAGGGCCCTTAAAGGTTGCTATTACCTGTTGATTATAGAAAATGACAATATAATACAACAAACATTATGTACTATAATGCAATAATAGACAATGCCAATCACTTAAAAGAAATAGTTCAACACTTTCGGAAATAAGTTTAACAGATCCCACTGGAAGGGAATAAAATGGGAATCTGAATGTGCAAATTTTTCAAATGTAGCCGAGTGTTTGACGCCGTGTAGCCTACCTACTGTTCTTATTGTGGCAGATGTCTTTGAAGGGTGTTACCCTCTTCCCTCTATCCTCACATGTATGTGTGACTGACCAGATGATCTGGTTTAAAGAAATAGTTTAACACTTCTGGAAATAAGTTTATTTGCTGTCTTGCCCAGAGATAGATGAGAATCTATGAAGCTGTTGAAGATGAAGCTGGACCTAGGAGACAGTTAGTTTAGCTTAGCATAAAGACTAGAAACAGCTAGTCTGCCTCTGTCCAAAAGTAACAAAATCCGCCTACCAACACCCCTAAAGCTCACTAATTAATACATCACATTACTCAGTATAAAACCAAAGTGTAAAAGCAACAAGCTGCGGCTTTCCCAGGAGGTTATGTGCAGAACTATTTCTTGGTTGGGAGCAGACTATTTCTTGGAGCAGTGCTGCTTCAGATAGAGCCTTTGGACAGAGCCAGGCTATCTGTTTTCCCCATCTCCAGTCATTACACAAAGCTAAGCTAACCACCACCTCCTCCCTCCAGCTTCGTATTGCATGGACAGATATGAGAGTGGTATCTGGTAAGAAAACAAACAAGCGCATTTCCCTAAATGTCAAACTATTCCTCAAACTATAAAGGACCATATCAGTGGTTTTGCATATCTTTACGTATTTACTAAAAATTGTGTATACTTTAAGATATTAATGTTTTCTGATGCTATTAAAGGATTGTTCACATCAGTACTGTTGGTAAACGGAGTAAAGAGGTCTATAACTGCAAATATGATGAGTTGAGCGACACAGGAGTGCTTACATTTCATGTAAGTCTTGAATTATACATGTGAGTATAAATTTTCATGGTCACGAAAATCAGACTGGGGGCCTTTAGAAACAGTAGGTCTCTCTCTGTATCTATTGCAGTCTGATAGACACGGTACATCCCATTTAGATGCAAAAAGACGCAGCTCTCTAAAATTCTAAACTAGATTTCTCAGATCCCTCATTCAGACCCATTCTTGGATCCAACTTTCTTTTCATCCTTCAGGGCCCTGAGGCGGTTGCGGCAGCGCTGGCGGGTTGTAAGATTCTGAAAGAGATGGCACGACTGGAATCTGAGGCTGAGTCTGCGCGTAGCATGAAGGAGGCCAAGTATGAGCAGTTTGCCCTTGGTGAGTACACATACCGTTCAATGACAACAGCTGACAGAGTGATCAGAAAAAATAAAGGTCAAACATAGTAAGAGGTACATTCACTGATCTCCACAACACAACAAAACAAACACAAACAGATCCCACTGGAGGGGAATAGAAACGTGGATATGAATGTGCGAATTCTTCAAATGTAGCTGAGTGGTTGACTCTGTGCACCTACTGTTCTTATTGTGGCAGATGTCTTTGGAGAGTGTTACTCCAACAGTGAAGACAGGGCTTACGCTTTGTTAGTGAGAAGAACACACTGCTGGAGCAAATCTACGGTCCTTAACCTGGCAACTGAGGCAGATGCCAAATCCTTCTTTGCCCATGATGGAGTTCAGGTAACAAGGAGACACATCCATATGCTCATTTGGCTCCAATTTAACTGACTCTTTCAGCTGTTGTAAAACATTTAACTTTCATCCAACAGCTTCAAAGCATTGTGCATTTGATTAAGAGAGTTAGTTTATTTTGCTGCCTTCTGTATTTAAATACTGTGTTGCCCTGCAGTTGTTAAAAACCTTTCCAGGGCATTTGATGCCATTAGATATTTGTTTCAAAGTCATATCTTGCTGCTCACTGGACTCCATTCAGTGCACAATTCTGCCTAAATATCCCTCGAACAGACGTCCTTGTCATTACAAAGTCATCACTGAGAGTTAATTGGTATTCAATGTCAGCAGGGAAAGTTAGTACGCAGAAAACTCTTGACAGGGAAGTAATATTTTATTTAAAGCACACCGTTTGAATAATATAGCCTTTTCAAATGGGAATCTGTTAATTATAATTCAGTACATGTGTAATGTTTCAAGAGAATGTGGATTTTACTGGTCTACTACAAAGGGTGGAGAGGCCCATGACTAAGTATAAGGTGTTCTTTCATGTCATATAAAGGACTGCTGTGGAGAAGGAAATGGTTCACATATATTCATATTAATTATTATTACATACATATGTTTTTTCTGTTAACCAGCTTGTGTAACCCCCTGTATGAAGCTTCCATGTATAGTCACAAGACTGTAAGGCAGAAATATTCTGAGGCCTGTGATGCCCTCTTGTGGTGAACTTCATTCAGTGGTTGAGTTAGTTTGTCCTGTTACGAAACCCTA
Organism: Macquaria ambigua; assembly: GCA_008360985.2. Classification (NCBI taxonomy): domain Eukaryota; kingdom Metazoa; phylum Chordata; class Actinopteri; order Centrarchiformes; family Percichthyidae; genus Macquaria; species Macquaria ambigua. The sequence continues at coordinate 373,164 of VMKM01000276.1, read as the reverse complement.
TCTGATTTGAACATGAATGATACAAAACGTAACTTTTACTGCAGGCTCTCCTCACAAAGATTTGGTGGGGATCGATGACGACAGACACAGCCATCTCCAAACTCGTGGTGTCTTTCTTCTGTCCACCGCTCATCTGGACCAACCTCATAAAGTTCAGGTGATCCGTCTGATGCTGCCCCACCGTTTGTCTCAGCCACGTGGACATGCTGTATGTCTTTTTGTTGTGTGCACTGACACTCTAGTATGTGTTTCTCAGTGATGAGGAACTCGATAATCGCAATGGCCAGGAGCAGTTTGTGGAGCTGGACAGTCTGGATACAGAAAAGGCTTTACTGTTAACTGACGATGATGACCATTTGTGAGTTTGCAATCAAATAATTGCTGTTAAATAATCATAAGTCACTACTTTAAGCATTATTTTGGTTGTTTTACTGCTAAATTTCTTATTCTTATTCTCATTATTTCTTTCTAAAACATGTAACATGTCTGTTCTTGACCTTAGCCAAAAATTAGCTAAAGAATAAAAGTCAGATGCATTACACTGATTCCCATTTTAATTTCAGCCTCCACTTTATTGTCCCCAAGTGGAATTTGTCTTGCAGCCAAGTGAAACACAGGACACACACAAACTTGAACAAATAACATAATAAAATACATACAACATATCATAAAAATGAGTAAAACACATGATAAAACCACCACAAGCTCACATAAAACAATGTACATCAGTGACGGCATAACATAAAACCTGGAGTACATCCAGCCTGCATCAGCAAACCCAGTCATCAATGGTTAAAACAACATCAATAATCTTCCAGTGTTTCAATTTAAGAAGCCAGGATATATAGATCATATTATTTAGATCATTATATTATGTTTGTATGTAAAAAGAGTTTGAGAAGCTCTTGAGTGTCTTTTCCACTCTTTGTTTTCCAGGGACTCTTCACCTGGAGGTCCAGCAGCTCAGAGCTGTGCCTCTGTCTGGTGGCGTTTCTTACTCCGCCGCTGGCGTCGCTTCTGGAGCGCTCCAGTCACTGTGTTCCTCGGTAACGTCATCATGTACTTCGCCTTCCTCTGCCTCTTCACCTACGTGCTCCTGTTAGACTTCCGCCCACCGCCGCCCCATGGCCCTGGAGCCCCAGAAATAATGCTCTACTTCTGGGTCTTCACCTTGGTGCTGGAGGAACTTCGACAGGTGAGTGCCAAAGCATCCAATCTCACTCGTTCCTTTATAATCCTGTTTCATGTTTTCAACACATTTTAAGTTCTCACACCATTATTTAGTAGATTTTTTTTTGTTAAGGATCCACATCCATCTATCTATGCAGTGTGACACCTACTTTGAAACACCTATTCATTCTTATTAGATGTGTTTGCATGACAGCGTTCAGGCCTGACAAGTCAGACATATCTAAGTAGGAGGTGATGTGAATCACTACAATGACCTCAATCTCTCTGGTGTTTTAAGGATTCATGAGTCTTTCACCTCTCTGCTTGACTCCCTCCCAGCGAGCCAGGTCAGACAAGTGTGATCCCTTATTTCACTGATCCCGCTGAGCCTTCCTCCCTTGGGCACAAAAGCCCCAGATGAGACAGGCCTTCACCGCTGTTCCCGCTCCTCACTTTTTCAACGTGCGTCTCAGAAAGTCCCTGAGCTGAACAGAACTGTGGCACAGGTTTCCAAAAAAAGAACCACTCTGCTACAGGCGGCCCTGGCATGCTACCAAGCCCAGGGGTGCATGCCTCTCCCTAAAGGATGACAATGCCACAGGGGCCCCTGTTCTTACAATACTTGTCATCGAACAAAGTTAGCGACTGTAGGTTTACCAGCTTTTTAAATCTGATAGATAGGCTGGTGCAAGGCTGCTCACTCTCACAAAGCTGTGACAACCATTATAAATTGGTATAGGCTGGTATTGTAGTGCCAACAGCGTATTATTCCAGAGAATATGTGTGTCAGTCTAGGAGAGATATTAGATAATAAGGGCTGTTTTATTGTTATTCACACATAATGTGATCACTGCCTTGCACTGGTTTACCCTCAGTCTCTCCTCTACTCTTTTATGCCCTGAAAGGGGTCAGACACCATCAGAAGTGCTGCAAACAAATAGCAAAGGAAGAACAGACTCCCATCCTGCTTTTAATTCTGTCTCTTAAACACACTAAAACTGAAAAGATTGAGTAGAAGTAGATTTAGAGGTTGTGATATTGCTGATTGAGACAACTGTATCTTGCAGAGTTCTTTGAGAGGGCTATGTGATCCCAAATGGAGGCTGTATTGGTAGCCATGCAAAATATGTGATTTGGTTCCTTATCAGTCCACCCTCCTGACCATTCGTTTGATGCTATAGCATTAGCTACCATTAGTTAGTTAGTTATAGCTTAAAGAGGAAACAGAAGCCTTTCAGCATTCCCCCCCTAACGTTTCCAAGTGGTATTATTGTTGGCACCGCTGTTGCAAAGACAACCAGATCACTTTTTGTTTTCCTCAGAGCCTAGCAACTACCAACCAACAACGCAGGACACGCTGCACCACCAGCAGCCTGGCTACTGTCCAAAGCAAGAAACAACCGCAAGAATCCCAATTTGAACTAGAAACCCAGATCTCAGTACTGTGATAAAGGCAGAGTAAAACACCTGGTAGCATTGGTTTTGTTACTTACTGATCTAGTAGAAAGAATGCCAACTGGATATCGGTTTGGAACTCTCTCAAGTCGCAGAGCTCCTCCATCGAGTGAATGCCCGTCTCAGTTTCACTCTTGTTTTACCTGGGTTTTGATCACTCTCCCTCTTCACCTTCTTCGCCAGTGGCAGACAGAACTACATAGTGAAACGAGGCTTATAGGGAACCAATCTGAATGCAGATGGCGTCATTATTCTATAGCCATTACATTGTGCAATCAACATTTACCTCATAATGATTAAGTTGATGATGAAGTTACAGCAAAAAAAAAAAAACAAAAAAAAAAACTTGTCTATTGCCACTTTAAAGTATTTGGTCATGTTGGCATTTGTGGTCTGAAAGTCGGGGCTTACACACCATTCTATCACTATATGAAAGCTGCATACTGCCCTTAGCTTGTTGTGCCATCGAGGGACCAAACACTGGTTCTTGATGCACTTACAGATTCCCTGTTCAAACCACTGGAGACGACTCAGCCTTGCACTCTAGGTGTGAGAGACATTTTACAGGAATGAGAATTTGGGACACTGCAGGTGCTTCTAAAGCAGCAGGGCTGTGTACCTGCTAACTCCCTTTTGGCCCTGCAGGTGTGTCCGAATAGGGCTCCAGTGTATGACCTGGCAGAGGGCATATTAACATGAGAAAAATATTACTGAGCTCTAACAGAGAACAAAAACTCAGTTCAGACATAACAGATGGTGAAGATGAACAGCTTTATTAAAGCCTCATTTACATAAACACTTTCTATTCAGGGTGTGAATACATTTACATATCAAATGGCAACTTTACAGTAGCACACAGGCTAAATTTAAAACTTTTTCTATATGTTCATATTGTAATTTATATTTCAGTCCCATTCTTCGAGCCCAGATATTCTCAAAAAAATGTATCAAGGATACACATTAAGACTATACACTGTATACAGTTCATTTTAATTTCACATGTTGGAATTAGAAATTAAAGCAAGGCTCAATCTTGCAACAGAAATAAATGTCACATCACACTTTTCATACCAAAAAACTACCTTTTGTTTTTTGGATTTTTCAAAAAATTTTCTGTCGGGTGGATCCAAGAGCAGGCGGAGACCAAGATAAACAAGTAAAAGGGATTTATTTAATTTGGGTGCAGAGAAGGAATTTGATGGAGCAGGTGAAGAAGGACTGAGACTGGTCAGTGAGGAGAAGCACAGAGGAGTTGAGCAGGGGTGAGGAATGATTCAGTGGACGTGTAGATCGGCAGGCAGTGAGGCAGGCAGTTGACAGGCAGGCAGACCGGGGCACACTAGAGACAAGAGAAAAACGGTTAGCGTCGAAAAAACACCCAAAGGCAAGTACTAGGCAAGTAACCTGGAGAGCCATGAGCGCAGACTACCACAGAGGTTGATTCAACAATCTGGCAATGAGTGACTGAGGAACTGGGGTAGATATACTGCAGGCTGATGAAGTAGATGGGAGTCAGGTGTGTGTAATCAAACTAACAGCCAGGTGCACCAGAGGGAAACAGCCACGTCACACACACACACACACACACACACACACACACACACATACACACACAAGGGGGAAGGGAAACACACAGGGGCAAACAGACCATAACCATGACAAATTCTGTCTTATAGTAATGCATAAACTATTTTTTATGACAGAGCTTTTTCACGGACGAAGAGATAAACATTCTGAAGAAGTTCAAACTCTATGTAGAGGACAACTGGAACAAGTGCGACATGGTTGCCATCTCGCTCTTTGTTGTTGGGGTTTCATGCAGGTAATTAACATTAAATGACACTGATGATGGTGGAAAAAATATAACATAACACAACAGTGTGGAGGCTTTAGATTCGCTGTTATGATGGTCTAGACTAGAGCATTAAAATAAAGGAGTGAGTGAATGGATGAAATACTGAATGGGGTGAAGGGATAGAATTTAATAAACTGCACAGTAAGTAATATCCGTTTCCTTTGAAACAGAATGGTGGACAACACCTACGAGGCAGGAAGGACAGTTCTGGCGATAGACTTCATGGTATTCACTCTACGTCTGATCCACATCTTTGCCATTCATAAGCAGCTGGGCCCCAAGATCATCATTGTGGAAAGAATGGTGACCAAAACAAAACTTTCTTATTGTGAAAATGTTCATGGTCATAGATAAAGACAATGTAGACCTTGTGTAGCCCATTAAGAAGATGAAGATGTGTCTGTTTCTCTTTTACAGATGAAGGACGTTTTCTTCTTCCTCTTTTTCCTGAGTGTGTGGCTCATTGCATACGGTGTTGCCACCCAGGCTCTTCTCCACCCCAATGACCCAAGGATTGACTGGGTGTTTCGCAGAGCCTTGTACCGCCCCTACCTACACATTTTTGGCCAGATCCCCTTGGAGGAAATAGATGGTAAATGGCAGTTGTGCACATTTATATATTCATTCAGTGTAAAGATGTGACTTCTAAATGTGTGTTTATCTATGAAAAATGTGCAGTGTGACAGTTTATTGTCATGTTTAATGTTATACAGTACTTTGATCATTTACGCAACCATGGCTGGCTTTCTGTTGGCCTGAATGTTATGTCTTCTAATCTGATTTTCTTGTTCTTTCATTAAACGGAGCACAGCTGCTCGCATGCCTGAAATTAACTGCACCAATGAGTCAGAGGAGATTATCCTGGGTCTACGGCCGCCATGTCCCAACGTCTACGCCAACTGGCTGGTCATCCTGCTGCTGGTTATCTTCCTTCTCGTCACCAATGTCCTGCTGCTCAACCTGCTCATTGCCATGTTCAGGTCAGGGGCTGACAAACGTCCATATGTTTGTCTGTCTGACGAAATTAGTTGAGCTAGTGGCTTCTTTGTACATTCTAAAATCAAACAACACAAACTGATTTTATTGGCTTTTTGTTCTTTTTTTTCCCCCCAATTTGCAGCTACACATTCCAGGTAGTGCAGGGCAACACAGACATCTTCTGGAAGTTCCAGCGATACAACCTGATTGTGGAATATCACAGCCGTCCAGCACTGGCCCCACCATTCATCATCATCAGCCATCTTTCTCAGCTCCTCCTCAGCCTGGTCAAACAGCCCGAGTCCAAGCAGGAGCATCTTGGTATGAAGATTATAAATGCATATTTCAGCAACTATTAAGCCATTATACCTTATTTCAAGCAGATATTGAACTTGTTTCTTGTGGCTTATATGGCTAAATTAAAATTAAATGAAATACTGTGTGCTTATCTCTGTCCTTCACCTGCTCCATGCTCTCAATCCATGGAAATTGCCTTTTGGTGAATTGGTTATTGGACTGCCTCCGTGTGTGTGTGTGTGTGTGTGTGTGTGTGTGTTTTTTGCCAGAGAGGGAGCTGCCGGCAGGGCTAGACCAGAGGCTGATAACATGGGAGACGGTGCAGAAAGAGAACTACCTGGCCAAACTGGAGCGCCAGCACTGGGAGAGCAGTGAGGAGAGACTCAAGAGTACCTCCTCGAAGTAATTGTTATTTGTAAAAAGTGGTCAACTATAGTTGGATGATGAGAAGACTTAATCTTTTTAGCAAACAAGCTCTGATAAACCCACCGGACACTACCTGCCCAGCACCGAACTGTAGCTGGTTTTAAAGCTTTTCTGCCTCCTAGTGGTAAAAGAAATGGATTACTGCAGCATTGAAAATGGTTTTAACTGATTTTTGTTTGTGACCAAGGGTTCAGAGCTTGTTGAGGATTGTTGGTGGGTTCAAGGACCAAGAGAAACGGCTGGCATGCATGGAGGCTCAGGTAAGCCTGGAAAAGTGACCGTTTGACACATAATCGGGTTGCATTTCCCTAAGCCTATTTCACATAAAACTCTAGCTTGTAAGCAATCCGACAGGCAGTTTGCATAACCCTCAGTCATGTCTGGCTTTATCTCTAGGTCAGATATTGTGGAGAGGTGTTGTCCTGGATGGCAGAGTGCTTTGCTCAAAGCACACTCAAGTGCGGAAAAGATGCTCCAAGCGCTCCACGTGAGTTAAAAATCAGAAAACAGGAAAGATTAAAACTACTATTCTATTCTAACACAGTAGAATACTGTTGTTATACTCTTGCACTACTGTTTGTATTTTGATCTAATTTAATATTAATAGGGCATGAAATTTCAGCGTCTCTAACAGGCTGCAAGGCAGGCAGCAGCAAGGACGTAGCTCAAGGTGAACCAGAGAAAGAAGTCAAACAAGAAAAGGGCCAAGCCAGACCAGGTGACCCAGGATACGGCGCTAACAAAAAATTTCCTTACATTGATGAATAAAAATGATGATGGCAACTGGTAGCACGCCGACAGCTAATTACTATATATAAGATGTTTAGAACATTTTGATGATGGTATAAGTGGGGGAAAGGGGACAGAGATTTGGTTTGGACTTTAAATGAATAAAATGATGTTGGATGTATTCACAGATGTCTCCCTGGTGTTTTGAGTGGGGAAGTTTGTTATATATGTTAAGAAACAAATTCACTTAATTCCTTTCATTCTTTCTGCAAATTAAGCTTTCAAGCTTTAAAATGTTTTACTAAATCATAATCATCAGAAAAAATAATAGCTTCTGCATTTCAGGACACATTATTAATACTTACACAGCTTCTTGTTGTTGTAAGACATTCTAAACATGTTTTCAGGACTACTGAACTGTACTGTACCTTTCTTATAGGAAATATGTTAACAGGTTCCTTCAGTGCAGCAAAAGGTAGAGTACATTGTCAAATGAGTCACTTATGGATGGCATAACATCTTGGTTTCTTGGTTTAAATGATAAAAACAACACAGAAATAAAGATAATTTTTCACTCATAATGTATTAATGTGTGGTCCAAGTCAGTAAAGACATTAAATGTTAGACACTACAGTGGCTGAGTTTACGTAAGCTTAGCTTTAATTTAAGGTTATTTTCATCAGTATTGCATCATAAGGTAAAAAACAAAATCATGGCAAACAACAACCCATACAATTATTAACATTAAGAGTAATCATATTTACACTGTCAAATCACACTGAATGGCATCATAACAATTCAAAGTTTCAGATGGAGAAACAAGACTAAAACAAAAAGTACAATATATTAATTACATCACGTAAAGGCTTAACAGGCAGCATATTGTTTTAAAGTAAAGAAACTGACCCATGATGTTGGATTTCTGTCTACTCTTGAAGTACTTTTCTAGGTCACATTTGGTAGGAACTTGTGTGAAAGGCACCATAAATTCTGCCAATAACAAAATGAGCAACTTAGTGACAAGTCTGCAGATGCAAATGCATTACGCAAAAGAATCTACAGTGGTGAAACCGGGTCAACAGAAAATCCTCCATGTTGAAAAGGGCGTTGTCATTTTATTTGGCTGATCATGCCACAGTGATGCCCTAAGAACAGTACAGTCAAAAGTAGTGAAGCATGAAATGTTGAATTTGGAAAGCACATGAATGTGAGTTTTGCTATTCCTATCCCTTACAATGTTACTTAAATGGTACCCTGTGGAGTTTTGATGTAAACAGTTCACATGTTTACAGTCAGTGTTTCTCATCAAAAGTATGTATCCTCGACGTCCAACAAATGTTTGAATGCATCTCCTGCCTCATAAATCATTTGCAAAGCAGAATTTGTATATTTTGAAACTTGCATTTTTTCCAAACATCCATACATACTGTACACCAACTAGTAGTCGTCTTCTTCACCTTTTGCTGGAACCTTGCTAAGTTGCTTGCCACGTTACCGTTACCAAATATCCAGTGTAATACCATGAAACCAAGGGATGTCATATATCCTCCTCCTTTTGTTTGATGGACATGACCAGACTGGTTTCTTTGCTCTGACTGCTGCTTCAACATATCCAGTTGACATGATACTCCTCCTCACCCATAGATATAATGAAGAAAATTGGATGCTGTGTTCCAAGGTAGCATTCCATTCATGCCAGTGGATGTTGCTCATCTGGCGCATACACAGGTTTCCATACTTTTGGATCCATTGCACAACTCTGCTGACTCGGCTGACTCTCTGCACACATTAACAGCATGAAAAAACAGATGTTTTGTTTTTGTTGGACTAAGGTCTCACATTGTGATCACGTCACGTGACTCACAATTCCAACTGTGGCCACTACAACAAAATTGCCAGACAGCCCAGCACTGTTCCTGGGGCCTTAGTTTCAACTGTTCGCCTTTTTCTTAATTTTTTTATGGCTAGTATGCACTACTCATTTTCGTTACCACCCTCTGAAGTCGCTGAGAACATGTATCACGTCACTTACACGCCCCTGTGCATACATGTGGATCCTTGTGTGTGTGCTAGGAGAGGCTGCTCGTCAAAACACTGCTCCATTGCGCTACCAGTGGTCAAAAACTCCACAGGGTATCTTTAACGTTCAGTGCTGTCTCCAACAAGAAGAAAAAGAGAGCAGTGTCTTGTAGTAAACTTCAGTCTGATTGCAGCAAGTGCACATCTGTTGGTGATTTTTAGCTGATTAAATATTATTGACTATTTACACAATTTGAACTTATGAGGCATTCTGAATGTTGGTACCATGTGAGTTAGTAGATATATTTCAAAATCAATTAAAGGATTGTACTTTATATATTTATTAAAACACAAGTCACACTGACATTTAAAAGTTGGTAAACAAATAAATACTAGCATACTTGCAGTGGCCAAATTTTCCTCCTCCTGGTGTCCATCAATTAAAATGAAGTGAGCAGTATTTAAACACTGGGAGTACTGGGGTACTGTACTGACATATCGGCGAGGTGATGATCCCATAGATATGAGTTTGACTTTAGTCCCTCGAAACTGAGGCTTCAGGTCCTCTAGGCTGCACTGCTGGTCCCTCACGGTGAAGCATATTGTCAAAGCGTGGTGTCACCTCACAGCGGATAAGCAGAGTATCATCTTTAACAAAGGCTCTCTGACTCAGCTGTTGCAGGTGCAGAAAAGTGACATAGCCGAATCCTTTGGGGTTGCGCTGGATGGTGGGCTTCTGGAAGGCTTGCAGGTCTGGTTTAGTCTCCATCACCTCTACGTGGTGGTGACCTTCGGGGCCCTGGTCTAGGATGGCAAGGCGGATGGTGCCCTGGAACGGCCAGGTCAGCTGCCCATCAAAACTTCCTTGCATGGTGTGGACAAAGAGGGAGATATAGTTGGAGCAGCGCGGGGCATTGGGGGTCTGTAGGTGGAGGCGCAGGCACAGCTTGTAGCCTGGACGGCCCGTGTAAAAGCCGGGGCTGTGCTCAACCACTGGCTGGCCTGCTTCTTGGTTCCGCAGGTGGACAGAGAAACCTTTGAGGCGCCAGATGAAGATACCCTGACACTGCTGGGCCTCCAGCTCCTTCACGGTCTCCTCCAGCATATACACTCTACGCCTGAGCTCTGCAAGCTGGCCAGCCTGTGGAAGAGAGGACAATAGTTTCAAATGACAAAGGCTTACACCGTGTCTACACAGGAGACGTAGCGTTAGCAGCAAGTTAGCAAAGTAGCTGCTTCACTGCTCCATGTATGTGGGCATGCATACAGGATGCGTTCAGGCACAGCATTGAGTGTAGGTCACCTACATTTTGGCAGCGCTCAGAGCCCAATACACAATCACTGTAGCTATGTGTGTAAAACTGTGATTGCACAGACAAACATGCATACATTAGTACCCTTTACCTGTGTGTCTTTCAAGATGATGAGCTCACGCAGCTGGTGATCCTGCTTTACCAATCGTCCATCCATATCCCGGAGCCTCTGCATCTCCTCGGTAGGCTGACACGGGGCGCAGTTGCTGCTGCAGCTTACAGCTCCTCTGGGTCCACTACAGGATGATACTGATGCTGCAGCTCCTTGATCCTCAGAGGAAACAGAAGGTCCTAGCGTCCACAGAGATTTGGGTGTGGTGCCATTGAGGTTAAGGCCACGCAGGAACTCAGCCATGTAGCGCATATGCATCTGCGTGAACTCCTGCATGTGCTGAGCCAGGTTGTGGCGCTGCATCTGCAGAGGCAAGCAATTTTTCTTTGTGACATCTGGTCTGCAGGGTTGATAGGACTAACAGTGGTGTAACAAACCAAGTTCTCAAGGAGTGTTCTTTCAACAGTGTGTGGAAGATTTGTACCAAGAGAAACTTTGCATTTGATCACCTACCCTTTCCTTACATCCAAAGATGCTAAAGTTACAGGCGATGGGCGCTTTTGGGCAATCTGTATCACAATGAGATTCCATCTGAAACAAAAACATCATCAGTTTAGCATCATTCATATCTATTTATTCAAGTCAGGATTTCAACAAGTCAGTCATTACTGTATAATTGAAGACAAATGTAATGAGGGAACTTAAGGGACTTAAGGGAAATAAGACACTTCCTATCCCATACAGAAAACCATTTAAACATCATAGTTGGTGATGGTGGGTGCCCACATCAACTGTGACAGTTGTGGCAGGGTGTGGAATGGTTCCCTATTGTTTAAACAAAAGATAAGTTCTTGCTGACAGAAACTATGAAAACATTTTGATTTACCAGAGGCCTTTTTCATGGCCGACATTATATCACTCACCTGGTCTCTGATGAGATCCATCTCACAGTACTGGCACTTCACATTGGCAAGAGGGCACTGCTGTTCATGAAGCTGAAGGAGCAACCGAAACCAGATTATAAGGGAACTAATCTTCACTGATACACAATGCAACTGTGCGACTTTCCTATGAGAACTACTCTGGAAAAAGCAAGAAGACCAATAACATAAGTGAGTCAACATTACCTCTCTCTCCTCATAAACAAAGCTTGCCACACAATCCGGACACGACACCTTTCTCCTTTGGCACTCAACAGTTGTGTGCTCCTCTAAGTGGCTCTTTCTCACAGACTGTTTGCAGTATGGGCAAGGCGTTGTGGCAAACTGACACTGTACCAAATGATTCTGGAAGGAAAACAATACATTGAGACAATGCAGTTAATTTTAATCTGTAGTAGGAGAGCAGTGGTTCACTTATAATAATTTAATCGTCCACACCAGAGAAAGACGGCGTTCTTTACTTGCATTTTTAAATATGCCCCCTTAATCTCTCATTATTCCTTAGTGTACAGTAGTGAGTTCATTAGATGTTTTGCATTTATAAGGATTCTATTTGAGTTATCAGCATTCCAGCAAATGCATATTTGTCCCTCTTAGCTAAACTGAAACCTTCCTTACTGGCTGTTGATTCGGAGCCAGCAGTGTGAGGAAATGTTGGAACAGTCAGACGGAAGAGTCTGTGCTGACTATGGTGCTGTTGACAGGAGAAGAGGCAAGAACTATACTGAGCATTGAAACTATGATACCATCCAAAGATGAACTAGCACAGTCCAGCATAAAACACACAGTTGTCTTACAGGAATCCCAGTATGCATATAAGATGTTGAAGACTTCCTCCTTATTTTCAGAGGCTGATGGTCAATGGTATTGATGGATCAACCATAAATTATCACAATTACATGTCCTGTGATCATTTATGGTCTATACAGTATAATAAACATATCCAAGTAATCACAATGATCTAAATACCATTTAAATCTTATTATGCAACCCAATTCTGGATTTTTAACTTATGTTTCCTGTTTCCATGTTCTTGGTCGAGCTGTCACTCTTAAAATTCTCACCTCTAAATGTCGGAGCTCCATTTTCTCAGCACAGCCAGAGTTTGGACAGCGAACAGTTAGTGATAGGATCTCCCGTTTGGCAAAGTTATCAGGAAACAGCTGGTCTTCTGACAGCATTTCATTGTCCACAGGGCACCTCTGCCCTGTATCACTGTTTTGCAAGAGGAAGAATAGCAATAATTTTGGCTGAGCATTAAGATTATCAGGTTCTGTACCTAGACAACATTTATTTATAAATCACAGTATAAATACACAGTAATGTGACAGATTGTTCTGTTGCTAATAAAGAATTAGCAGCTCTTCGAGAATGCGCCATGAATCTGGCGTTAACAAATGCATTATAAACCTGAGTTAGTGTTCAATAATATCTAGAGAGATGTAAAATAGCATACCGAATGGACTTCTCAATGCAGTTCTTGCAGAAACGGTGACCACAGGGTGTCTGAATGGCATTCCTCAAAGCCATGAGGCAGATAGGGCACTCATATTTAATCTCTAGTGGTGGGTCAAACTCCACGTCATAGCCCTGGACGGGGGCAGCAGCCTGAAGACTAGAGGAGGAGCTGCTGATGAAGGTGCCAGGGCTCTCTGAAGGGCTGAGAAGGGATTCCCGTTCCTTTTCCAGCATTGCCAACGCACAGCCAGACAGCTCTCCACCAACGGCTCCTTCATAGCTGTCCTCCTCCAAACTCCCCTTATTGCTGTCAAAGCAAGCCATCTGTGGAGAGTGGGAAAACATGAGCAATCAAAGGGTGAAAGTGGCAAAAAAAAAAAAAAAAAAAAAAAAAAAACAGCATTACATTATAAGTAAATATTCATTATTTTTCCAATTTGGCATCAGCGATTATCTCCTCTTTCAAAGTGGGAGGTCAATAAAAAGAAAAACTCAGCAAAGACTTTTCCATTTAAGATAGCTGATAAGGTTTTCCATACATCACAGGATGGTCTAGTGCAACTTTATTGTGCTGGTATCGAGAGCACCCTCACTTCGCAATAACTGTTTGGTATGACACCATTAGGAAAAGGGGCACCAGATTCTACAGGATTCATTTCACCCTACTAACCATCCTCTCAACTTCCTCCCTCCTTTAAAAGACAAAGAGAAAAACAATAACTGAAAAGATAGTATAAGCCCTAGGACAGCCAGGTTCTGTAACAGCACTTGTCCAGAGACTCCTTAACTTCTAAAACACCAGAGGTGTTATCATTCTCTACTATAAGATACTGTAATGGATGTACACAGTAGTACACATCATGGTTGGTTTATGGTGCTAACAGCATCCTTATGAGAATGCTTTAGGGCTGCAACAAACAATTATTTTCATTATTGAATAATCATTCGAGTAGTTTTTCAAATAATTGATTCATCCTTCGGTCTTTAAATTGTCAGAAAATAGTGAAAAAATGTCCTAAAGCCCAAGGTGAAGTCTTCAAATGGCTTGTTTTGTCTGACCAACAGTCCAAAACCCAACGATATATGGTTTGCTATCACATAAGACAAATAAATGCAGAAAATCCTTACAGTTGAGAACCTGGAACTATGGAATGTGTGGCTTTTTCTGCTTGAAAAGTGACTTAAATGATTAGCCGGTAATCAAAACAGATGCCAATCAATCGACAATTCTGTGGACTGACTAATCGTTTCAGCGCCAGAATGATAGTTTTATTTATTATCCCGTTAGTTTTTATGCATAAAGGTTTTATTGTTGGACTACAGTGATTTGTTTTGCCTCAGTGAGGTGATGTGACGTCTTGAGGTTTCTGTTTTGTTTTTGTTTTATGTGTGAGGTCACCAAAGCTAATTCCTATCAACTAAATGGCAATACAGTATTAAATCTTAAATCCTTAATCTTGAACCTTAAACTTGAGTTGAATAATATTTTTTTCTGGCCATGATAACTCCTTATATTTAGAAATATACAGTGGATTTGAAGCTTAACACACAAAATAATATCAACACAATTACAGTGCACCTATGTTTATTAAGTCACTGTATAGCTGCAGCTGTGTACATAGAAACCACATATATTACTCATACTGTTATCCAGTGACTTAAGACTGTAAAATATATAGTGGAGGTTTCGAAACTGTAGCACTAAAGTCTCGACATCTCTACTCCACTACATCGTAGATACTCACTGGCGCTGTAAACTTCTAAAATGAGGTAAAGCTACACCTAGCGGTTAACGTTACATTAACGTTTAAGTCATCAGTTTTCATAATAAGCATGACTCAACCAAACTAAAGTGGTACCTTAGCTAACACTGAGACACCGTCGCAAATTATTTCACAGCAGCTAAATTATAGGTATTCCCCTTCATACAATAAATAGTGTTGACACTGTTGTTACTTGATGGACCAGTCATGCCCCTGGATGCGGAACTGCAACTTTTCAACCTGACTGTGCTAAACAGCGATTAAAAGAAAGATACTGACCAAAACAGCAGGCAGCAAACACACGTCTTCTTCAGCAACAACGGCATTAAAGTACTGACTATGTCTGTGAAAGCATGTTTTATGCTTATATTGTACCCACCTTTGCCTTGAAAACGTCTCGAACTTTTCGTTTCTACAGAATTTCCTGTTTTTTTTTCCAAACGTCATCAAAGATGATCCTTCCAGTTTTTGTCTGGTGCGGACGCGAGCGCCGCCGCCTGGCCGGAGGCTGGTTACTGTTGCCACAGAGCAAATTGAGACAGAAAAATGGCGGACCTTAGGAAAATCTGTCCTGAGTCTTTGCCCTGTCGTGTCAACTATTCACGAAAAACGTCAGTTCAGGGGAAGCTTTTCATCCTTCTTTGCATACTTATAGTGGACTCCGGAGGAGCTACGACCCATTGGGTTGTCACAGAGGATGGAAAAATTCAACAACAAGTATGACAGTTTAATGTTAGCTCATTGACCTGCTAACGCTTACGTTATGTGGCTAGCTTGTAAAGCTATTTTTGTTAGCATTGCTAGTAACGTTTTGGTATGTCGTTTGTTAACGTAATTTTAGTAGCTTATTTGAACTCAACAAGACTCGTTTGCCAGCTTGGGTAACCTTACATACGTCGAGAAAGTTACATTATAATTCGTTTTGTTTGGCTAAGTCGGTTAGCCTACACTAGCTACCTTAACTGGCGTTATCGTTAGGTGTTTGAGGTCAAGATGACCAAAGTATTTCAGGCCCATGTCAACGTTCGCGTTGGAAACCGCTCCGTTACATGCTAGAGATAACGTTAATGTTGGTTGATGCCAACTGCCAGCAAGCTGCTACCTACATTTAGAGAGAAAGACCGTGTTTATGTTTGTGTGACAGGCTTTGGGCTCTAATAAGCCGAGTTTGCACATCTGAAATTAGAGTTGAATCGACTATTTCTAACATTACTCAATAGAAGTTGAATATACTGTCATATCCTACGATTAATCCGCTGGTTGAATGTGTTTGCACTCACTGGGACTGACATGAAAATGCTTACTGTATGCCAGTCCTTACCGCACTGCTTTTGTTTCAGGTTGACTCACCTTTGAATCTGAAGCATCCACATGACGTTGTGATCTTCATGAGGCAAGAAACTCGTGTTAACTACCTCAAGAAGCTGGAGGTGTGTGGGTTTACTTTTAATATGAATACCTTCTCTCCCTACTTTATTAATTGCTTAGCCTTTCTTATTCTATCAATAGTCCATTTCTTGTGCTTACTAGTTCTCGCCGATTGATTGTTGTTGGTTATTGTTGAGCAGAAGCAGCTAGTGGCACAGAAGATCCACATCGAGGAGAACGAGGACAGAGACACAGGGCTGGAACAGAGACACTACAAAGAGGATGCAGACTGTGTCATGGCTAAGGTACCCCTGGGAGACCTGGACCTGTATGATGGCACATATATCTCCTTGGAAAGCAAAGACATCAGGTAAGCTCTCCTCAATAAATCACGTCATTGCCAGTGTTATCTCTACAGTGTTTTTGTAAAGTGGTTAAGGCATCATTTAAATCTTGCATGGCCAAATCATGGAGGTGTAAAGACGTATCACCCTTAAATGACTGTGTATAGTTTCTCTTTATGATTCTGATGAAATTGTCATCTTAAAGTGCATTTTCTCTTCTCCCATAGCCCTGAAGACTATGTGGATTCCCGGTCAGCTCTGCCCCCAGATCTAGAAAAGCCTGACTGTGTGAAAGTGTTTGAACTACCTTATAGTATCCATGCTTTCCAGCATCTCAGGGTGAGTAGAGGCCACACTTGCCAATAGTTTGTTTAAAAGTTGCTTTCATCACCCAATAAATATTTTGTTAGAATTAGTATGCTGACTTAAACCTCTTTTTTTGAGAGGGGGGGTGCAGCCGAGGTATGCTGCAACTCTGTGGAAAAGTACTCTCCACTCAGTTATTTGAAACTCATTAGTCACAGGTGCTTAACATAACAGTTATTGTTTAAATAAGATTTCAACCATTTTTATTCATCAAATCTAAGCGTCCTGTTGGGAATGTATTTAACCTTTAGTTTGGCAGAGCTGATATGCTTTTTTACAGCAATGCTCTGTTTACAGTTTGACTAGAACATTATTTGAATAATGTAGGAACAGACCCATACAGAAGAGAATAATATACAACCAGAATATGGGCTCACAGTTAAAGCAGTCATAGGCAGATAAGGGATGGTTAT
This sequence comes from Macquaria ambigua, assembly GCA_008360985.2. Taxonomy (NCBI): domain Eukaryota; kingdom Metazoa; phylum Chordata; class Actinopteri; order Centrarchiformes; family Percichthyidae; genus Macquaria; species Macquaria ambigua. The sequence goes on along the minus strand of VMKM01000276.1, from coordinate 356,217 downwards.
CAAGAATGGTCTTGAAGTATGGATTTAAGTGTTTTGATTGGTTGGTAGCTTTGCAGATATTTCCTATTAATTAGTGCGCTAATTATCTAGATCAATTCTGGTACAGGGTTACTGAAGCATCAGCTAGTTACTAGAGCAAGTTAAGTATGGACCAGTGTTCAAGAGCAGAAAGATGAAATATACTATTAGATGGCCCTTTTCTGACAAAAACTGTGCAGATATATGAATACCAAGGTTTCTCAGACAGGGAAGCCCAAACAACCTTATCAAAAAAAAATGCAGTGGTGAGTATTGTAATTATCTTCAGTAATGGCCCTAAGAGCTTAATGGGAAATGCAATCTAAAGGCCTAGACTGGGGGCAGCTGGATGCCAATAAATGACTTCCTGCTTCAAACTGCTTCATCAATCCTCCTCTTACAGCTCAGAGGGAAGCTGGTTTTGTTTCTCTACAAAAAGCCAAGCTTTTGTTGCAGTTTATCAACAAGGTTGTTTGTAAGATATTTAAACACAAAGTTTTCATCGGGTTAGATATCAAGACATGTATATTCTGTGACCCTTTTAGCAATAAAAGTGGTCTCTGTGGAGATATGCAAATCACTGTAATCTGTGTCTCTGGATCTCGAGAACAACTAGATTTTATCTTCTGGTTGCATTCCAACAACAATTTTATAAATGAGGCCCTTGGGGAAAGATTAAAGAACAGTGGTGTTTTTGTGGGCAAGTAACAATAAATAAAGTTGATATTTTATTACAGTCAGAGTGGAAAATTCGGATCACTCTGCCACGTTTCATTCAGTCGTGATCTTTTTATTGTTTTTACTTTCTTTATCAGGTTAAGAGTCCAGTGGGTGGTCACCAGGACATCATATTTATTTGTATATAGTTGCAGAGGCATTTATAGTGTGTATTTTGGAAATTGGTATGCTGTTTATCTAGTTGTAAAACACTATTTCAGGTCAGATCATTTGTGCACTGCTTATTATGAACACAGCAGAGATGTGGCCTTTGTTGACTGATCACATGCTAACATTTCAAGTAATTGACTCTTCCCTTCTGTCTGATCCAGGGTGTGCAAGAGAGGGCAAACTTGACCTCCCCACTGCTTTCTAAGGAGGATCCCATTTTTAGTTCGTTGTCTCATAAGATGGGCCGCAGTGTTGATGAGGTGGGCCATCGCATCCATCAAGGGTTACTGAGGGTAAGGTCTGCCATATATAACAGTTAGCAGTTAGTCTTTCGAGGGAGATCAACAAAAAACGTGTGTGTACATGTCTTTATGATTGTGTGATCCAGAACTCATCGTCCTGGGTACTGTACAACATGGCGTCATTTTACTGGCGCATGAAGAACGAGCCTCAGAGGGCAGTGGACTGTGTGGTGCGTGCTCTGCATTTCTCCCCAAGGTACTGTCGGGCTGGTCAGAAGGCCACTGCAATATTACTGTTTATTGTATGCAGCTGCTCACAGGTGTTCACATTCTCATACTGTGTGTGCGTGTTGTACTTGTAGGCAGCAGAAGGATGTAGCCCTGGTCAATATGGCCAACATCCTGCACCGTGCCCATTTCTCAGCAGATGCTGCTATTCTTGCCCACGCTGCCCTGGACCTTACCTCAGATCTCTTCACCAGCCACTACACCTTAGGCAACATTTACGCTGTAAGTCAAAGAGAAAACATTTCACTGCAGTAGAGACTTGTGTATTTAAACCACAGACTTACCATCTGGTTAACCCTTTAGTATGGTGTTAACCGTTTTAACACAGCTATTGTTTCCTCAATTTGTCAGTACACTCTCTTGCATAAGCTCAATACCTTTTATTAAGATCATGTGTTTTTATATGTGTGCAGGTGTTAAAATAAAAGCTTATGAAACAAGATAGTTTACAGACCTTTGTGGGCTACCATGGAAAACAAATTGAAAGTAAAAATATCCAGTGAACTCTAGCATTAATTGCATATATAGGTAGAGCAATGTGCATTGGACAAATAGAGAAAAGCTTTCAGTTTCCCTTTTTTTGCTGCCCACCTGTCCTTACCTACCAATGCAAACTTTTAGGTATTGGTAAGAAATAACTCGCTAATTGAGACTTACCGTAGCTAACTAAATTCCAGTAGGCTTAGTTTTCATTCCTGTTCTTTCTTTCCTAATATTGATAGCTCACAGGAGAGTGATGTGTACCTAAAGTGGTGGCATATTTATTGATATTGATTTTTGCTATCTCACCATCTGTAGTTGAGTTTCAGGGTTCCCATAACACAAATGAGACAGAATTCAGCTGTCAGCAATTTCTTTTCTTACTGAATTTAAGGTACTATTTTCTGAATGTAAAGGTACAGTGTATTGCCATCCAAGACTCATCAATAACAAGATTTTCATATTTGTATAGGGACATAATTGTTATTTTAATACACTCATATTTACTTCTATTTGAGTTTACTTATATTTAAGTGTTATACCAGTATGTGGTTCTCTGTACAGTCTGTTTAGCTCTTTTATTTTTGTTACAGCATGATTTCTCCATGAAACAAATCAGTATTTGACCTCTGCTATATCCATGGTCTGTTTGTCTCCTCTTCTGTCACTGTCTGACCAGATGCTCGGGGAATACAACCACTCAGTGCTGTGTTACGAGCAGGCACTGCAGGCCCAGCCCGGCTTCGAGCAGGCCCTGAGGAGGAAACATGCTGTGCTCTGTCAGCAAAAGCTGGAGCAGCGTCTGGAAGCCCAGCACAGGTAGGCAAGCACTGGTACATACACACTCTTAGTACTTTGGTTGGTTTCCATGGAATTACATACAATAAACAAAATCAGAGTTAAGGTATTCACTATGATATCAGGAGATTTCCAAACGTCCCATTGCATGCAACTGTGAAGCACCAAGAATAACAACATATGAGCTTACCAGTATACCACGCATTTGATCCAGGGTTAGGTTGTCTGAGAAGGCATTCAAATTTTTTTCTCTTTTTTTTCACAGTTCAGTTGGCTTGAAAAATAAAATGGTAGAACTATTATGAGCATAACTATTCTTTACAAATGGACTTTTAAGCTGGAGACTGTCCACCATATTTCTGTTTGAACAAGGATTGGTTGATCTAAGAATTAATGAAAGCCTACAGCGGATTGCAAAGAAAATCAGTGTCAGTGTCATTCAGTATGTTGGGAATTGTTAATGATTACAATAAAACCGAAATACTGTTCACTGTAGGGAAATTTTCCTTGCACTTACAGCCCTCCACAGTCAGTGTGTCAGTAATAGAAAAGTGCCCGGAGCTGGCAGAGAGTCAGTGTTTTGCTCATGAATGCAGAGTGGATTTATTTGCAGATACCAAGCCTTTAAGATGAGCCTTGTGGTTGTAGGATAATTATGTAATATGCTGTTTCCCTGCTATGCATTTCTACCAACTGTCCAGTATTTCCCTTCCTCATTTTACTATATTTGTAGATCCCTGCAGCGGACACTGAATGAGCTGAAGGAGTACCAGAAGCAGCATGACCACTACCTTCGCCAGCAGGAGGCACTGGACAAGCACAAGCTGCTGCAGGAAGAGCAGATCCTGCGCAACATAATCCATGAGACCCAGATGGCCAAGGAAGCCCAACTGGGTAAGATGCCATGCACATAGAACTGAGAACACTTACAACAATCCTGAGGTGTCCCTACCCCCTTCCCTCAAGAGGCTTTGCCTTTTGCCAGGCTGCCATTGTAAATAAGAATTTGTTCTTAATGACTGCCTGGTTAAATAAAGGTTAAATAAATAAAAAATAAAATAAAGGTGTGCAAGGCCTGTATTACTTTTTAGATTGTGTACAATATATTATACTCTTAACTTAAAAAGCTAATTGCTTTATTTAGCTTTATATGTTGACTTGTGCTGGCTGTGATTTAGCAGATATTGATACTTAAAAAAGAAGTGAGATGATCAGGCAGGTGCTCTGCAGCAAAGTAAGGGTACAGCTTTACCACTGGCTTCACACAACAGAGCTAGCAATGCTGTGGAGTCGAGATAAATGTGATTGTATGGAACTCATGCGAGGCATGAGTAAGCAAGCTTAGTATGCAAGTTGTATGAAAAGATGTGTTGTCCCATTAATCGAGCTTTGATCTTTATGCAAATTACTGCATGCACATCCCATGATTCAGCAGTGTAGAGCATTACCTGAGTATTGCGTGTCATATGTGCTCCAGGGAACCATCAGATGTGTCGGCTGGGTCAGCAGCAGCGCAGCCTCTACTGCCCCTTTGACCTGCCTGTGCGCTATCACCGTGGCGATCTGTTTGAACATGTCCACTATGTCCAAGTGAGTCTTCTGAGATATTACAATGCACTTGGTGATTATAAGCCCAGATTTTGTCTTTTATTGTACAGGTTTCAGTGGATATTTAACAATGGAAGCAAACAAACAGGGGAACATGACCAGAGAAAAATCTTCTTTCAGTTTCTGTTCCTCAGTTCTTTATGTTTCTCTGTTTGTTCATAGTTTGGGGAAGAGGTGTCAGTGGCATCCAGCGTGGCGCTTGTGTCCGAGCGCAACTCAAACCAGACGGCAGCCAGCCCCCAGCTCCATCCCTCGGTGTCCGGAGACCAGGACCCTGCTACTGCCCTTTGGGGCAGCCATCAGCATTACACACAGGCAAGACGGATAACTACATTTCACTGTTTTTGTTTCCATTTTAATTCATTTTTCTGCAGGTCAGCTCAACGACTGCAGAGTCAAATTAAAGCCTAAAGGACAAATGATACCTCTGCAATGCTAATGCATGCTCAACAAAATTCAGAGACCACACTGGACCTGCCAAACAAAGTTATGCTACTGTAGAAAAATTGCTGGAGTGCATTTTGTCTTGTATATGAATGTGAGAACAGTCAAAAAATATTGAAGAAAAAGTTTCTCATTGCGATCCGAGATTACAAAATTTCTAGAGGGACTGATTAATAGTCTGCAATATTCATTTGGCTTACAGCTGCATACTCTTGATCATTTAATGGACAAATATAAAAATGTCTGATCAGAATGGCATGTTGGCATTAGTATAGCAGGGATAGTGTAAAATGTGTCTGATGTTACTTTTGACATCAAATAGGTAGTGTTTTCTACTAGATTGTTTTCTGTTGTGTTTTCTTTTCACAAATTGTTTGTGTAATTATTTACAGACTGCAATACATTTCTATTTGATATTTGAATATTCCACCATGCAATTGTTGGAGAATGAGAGCAAGGTGTGTTTTCACTTTAGGACACACAGAGGATGTTGTGGCCTCAGAGGAGTGACTGTGCCCATGAGTACCCAAGTGTTCCGCCTGCTCACCTGCTGCCAACCTACTACCTTCCACCTGAAACACAGGGCCTCAGGTCAGTACACATTCCTGGGTGGGGGTATTTTGTTGGTAAATAGAAGCAGCATAGCTACGTTCCACTTGAGTGATCTTCAAACTGCAGCACACATCAAAGCAAAGAATACTGATTTGAAGTGAGAAAATAGAGAGAACGAACAAGTTCTCCAGAGTTACACATCAAATTTACCACATACAAATGACTTGTGAGTGAAATATGTCTTAATTGTGTATATTCAGCCCAGTGGCAACTCTCCTCTATGGGAGTAGCAGTCCTACTCAGGCGGTAGCTCTGCCAAACTGTGGTCCTGTCCCCCAACCGTATCCAGCTCTCCTACCTGCCTCACTAGACTGGCCTCTGGAAGAAAAGGAGCTGCCAGATTCCTCCGCCTCCCAGGTATCTGTCTGCCTGTTTATTTGTGTGTGTGTGTGTGTGTGTGTGTGTGTGTGTGTGTGTGTGTGTGTGTGTGTGTGTGTGTGTGTGTGTGTGTGTGTGTGTGTGTGTGTGTGTGTGTGTGTGTGTGATTTGAATAGGAACATAATTCAGATAGATAGATACAATGTACAGTATGTTTACAGAATTACTATGCCCCCTCTCTGTATGTCAGTTTGTATATGAGTGTTTTCTATGGTATGTTGAACTGTGCAGAAGAATATCCAATCATTATTATATATATTACTATGTGTGATTACAGATACTGCAGTCACGCAGTGGAGGATGGACGCTGGAGCAGATTGGCTCCAGAATAGCCCAAGCTATGAAACAAGTAAGAGGGCTCCTCACTCTGCTGTTCTCATAGCACAGTAATGTATCTCACTACATAGAGCAAAAACTTGAAAGTCTAAATCTCAAGAGAGTGGCACATAACATGGTTTCTGTCTTTTATAATTGAATATTAATTTAGTGCTATTTTTTACTGTGGATGTCCCGATCAAGTTTTATTTTATTTTTTTTTGGCCCTGATCCAGATCCGAGTTAATTTAAGATACTGAATCCGATCCAAAACTTATATTTACCTAAATGTTGATTAAATCTGTATCTGACACATTGAAATAACAGCTGTAGCTTCTAAATTTGACATACCTTATTTTTTACGAGCTACTTGATCCAAATACTGAAGGTCCTGGTTCAAAATGATTAAGTTGATAAGCTCAAATTATGGATATGATATTAAGGAAAGTTTAACTGGGAGAATGTGACTCCTGAATTGATGTGAAGCGATTTGCTAGAGAGAAGATGTATCACTCTGTTGGAGTTGTTGCGACTACAAAAACATTTGCAGTTGTACAGTGCCGGTGTATCACAGAGTGATGCTTCGTTTAATGTTACCTCATAAACAATCTTTGGCAGAGTACAGACATCGGCTTGCAGAGAGCACACAAACACGACAGCAGCCAAGTTTTTAGTTTGACCTGCCATTAACTTACTCACGGAACATTAACATTAATTAGCTGACAGCTGATATGACCTGTCGCCGGCGACATTTGTCATTTTAACCAGCGAAAGTGATGGTCAGTGCAGGCTAAAAATTGAGAAGCTGCTTTCTGGATGTTTTGTACTCTGCTCTTTGCTAACAAGAAAGAGAGAGGAGAGATAACAGACTCATTACCATCGGAGCTTATCGAATTTTGCCAACCCAGGTGTCAGAACAGAATCACCAGTGCAATCAAATTTTTTTTTTTGCTCCCAACCGCAGAAGTCTGAACCCATCTTAAGTGATTCATTTTCAGAGCTAACAGAAGTTTGCTTGTGTATATATAGGCCACTGTACCCCGCTGGCAGGTCCACAATGAGGCAGCTCTATTCTGGCGGGCCAAAGGCAACGGCAGCCATGCCCTGCAGTGCCTGCGCCAAGTGTTGGGCTCAGCCCCGCCTTCCCACCGCCACTTGTCCCTCACCAACGCTGCTAACCTGCTGCTACACCATGGCTTGACCACCCACGCACAAACACTGCTGGAGCAAGCTTTGGCTCTCAATGCATCAGAGGTAAAGGCACATTGGTACATAACCTGCTGAGTTTTAGCATCTTAGAGTTGCATACATACACTATTACCTTTTTAGTTTTCAGTTTTGGCTACTATATTAGGTACATGTGTTTGTTGACAAAAAGTTGCATGGCTGCAATGTGGTATATAACATTCACTGGTACTGGTGTACCTGTATTGATAAAACCTAACAATACCAGTGTAGTTCTCATCCTCTTCTCATGCTGGTGATCTTTGTGTCAGTGTAAACAGATTCTTATCTATCCGGTTAGCCAAAAAAACTTCCAGGGCATCAAGCTGTATGCATGCAGCGCTGTCAATAACAGCAAGGCATAAATACTCAAAGATTTCCACATTAAAGTTGGATATCTGAATATCTCATACAGTAGGTGGGAGGACAAATGAAACAGGCATTTGAGGCTGAAATGAATACTGCAGTAAGGAGTAAGGAGGGCATTTAAAACAAAATTATTGGATAATTGCATCTGTTTTGGACAGTACAAGGTTATGTACGTTTATTTCAGCCTTTTATATGGCATGTGTCTGGAACAAAGTGTACTTTGTCCAAAACCATTACCAGCCCTACTCGTTGGCACAAAAGATGCCCTGCCCTTAATACCAGTTGAGCAACATTTGAGTGCCATGTCATGCCCACACTTTGTTGACTAAGTGCATCTTTTAATGGCCACTCACTGATACCCTTTGTCAATTGGAGGCATCCAGCAGTATATTGCGCCATGTCACAAAGCACTCATCATCTCAAGGTGGTTCCAGGAACATGAATATAAATTTAGCCCTCTCCAGTGGTCTGCAGATTCTCCACATTTCAACCCAAAAAAGTACCATGGGAAGATTTAAAGCGTAAGTGTAATGCTGAAAAATGCTATCGAGTCAGCATAGACTAAAATCTATAGAGAACATCTCCAACATCTTGTTAAATCATGCCTTGGAAAAAAAAACAGAGTTATAGAGGTAAAAGGGGTGTACCCAATAAAATGACTGTAAGTCTATACAGTGCATGTTGATGATATACCAATCCAGAAACCACAGATAGAATATATGTAAGAATTGGAGCTGGTAAAGTGTAGTAGGGAATGGCAATATATCTCCACAAACTGCAGAGTGTTGTTTTACAGATCTCTGTAGGATGTACACATATCTGCTCAAGCTGAGTTTCAGTTTTCACGTTACCCATCAGCTAATGTTCCCCTGTTTTGTTTTGTTTTGCTTTTCTCCCTCAGCCCCACACCCTGCTCAGCCTGGTGAGCATGCAGTTGGCCCAGGGCAATGTGACAGGTGCTCTGGCCTTGTTCCGCCACATCCTGGTGACGGCCCTTTCCTCCTCCTCTTCCTTCTCATCCCTTGCTGGCTGTGAACAGTGTCGCACCAGCCTACCTCTGCTGCGTTGTCTGCAGTTCTACCCCTTCCTTTACAATCTTTCTCACCGACAGCCCTGCTCACGTAAGTGAATCAAACGCACACATGGACTTATTTTACTCTCTCTTAAGTGTAATGGAGTTTTTTCCTTAGAATTTTACTACTTATAATGGTACACTCCCTGATTTTGTTATAGCAGGCAACTAAACATCTGCATTAATCTGGGATGTAGTTTAGAGATTTGGAGACACTGTAGCAAAATGAAATGTAGCTTTTAAAGAAGTTTCGTGGTTTTTGAAGGCCTAACAATTGCATCATTAGACTGCGTTTAAGCCAAGCAAGAAGCTGAAGCATCTGTACGTTTCTCAACACAAACCTCTTTGTTGCTAAATCTTGCCATATTTAACACATTTTTCAAAATCTGAGCTGTAGCATAAAGATAGCTGTGTAACAGACAGATGGACAGACCAGGGAAAATAATCCTTTACATATAATGTAAAGGATTAGTAATGTTCTGATTGATTTGACTACTTGTTTTGATTGGTTATGGCCACTTAGGTTCTGCCTAATCTATCATTGCGTCTCTAAATTTGTATTTTAGTTTCATTTTGTCTAAAACATAACTAAAATTATAGATACTTTTCAATGACAGAATGTTCGTACTACTTTGTGTAAATATGATGACATTTATTAGAGACTGATGAGTCTAAATTATTGTTCTGATTACAAAAATTGTAAAAAAATTTCATTAAGGCTTACAAATAACCAAATATAATATATTTTTTGGCTATATTGTCCAGCTCTACCATCTGGCTGTGTTGAGCTGGAAAGTAGCCACGGGCGCTATAGGCCCAGAGAGGTTTTGCACTTGTTTTTTAACAACATGTTGTCCCTTGAAGCTGCAAGAGTAGCTGTGAGAAACAAGTAGTATGTTTTGCTTCTGATGTGAATAGAGACTGCACCTTCTTCTTTATTCATATCAGTGGGAGTGAAGAGAAAAGTGCTTTCAAGTGGAGAAATTTTGCCACTCAATAATTTAGGCTGCAGAAAATAGCTGATTCCAAATTTAGAAGGGTCTATATTTTACTCTCCAAAGCTAAATATTGCTCCCATAAAGCACACTGAGTACATGAGGTCACACAAGCACTTCAAAAACACATCCCCACCTTAAGTTAGGTCAAAAAGGTGAAAATATACAGAAAAAAAACACAAACCTTTCTCATGTTAAAATGTATGGTGGCTGCAGTTCCTCCCACATGTTTGATCCTATTAGGGGTATTGCTACAGTCAAACAAATGGTAATATTTGGGCTCTATCTTTTTAATGTTTGTGAAAAAATAACACATCATACATAGATTCAGAACTATGGTTAGTAGCTAACAACTGCACTTGAGAAAAAGCTCCACAGCCCAACATTATGATAATGGCAATCACTGTAGACTAGCTAACAAACAGCAGTAAAAATACCAGTGCAACAAAGAGAGCCATACAGGGCTGCAACAATAACAGCATTCTTGCAATACTTCTGTGTAAGGAGGTCTAATCATGGCAAAGTATGTTCTAATCATTACTGTTTTAATGACCTCATCCCCTTGTCACCTTAGCGAGTCAATATTTGGTTATTGCAAAAGCTGCGTCCAGCCTGAAACAAAGTCCTACTGGGTTAAATGTTGCGAAAATAAAGAAAATACTTGGTTTTATGAACTAGCCATCCATGGTGTCCCTTGTACCTAATACAGGTGTTTTTATGGGTCTCCCATGGCTCCTGTAAGACTGTGACATCCAGTAATGTAGTGCACAGATCTAATGACTTCCCAGCAATAGCCGGAGTTTCCAAGTTGAAAAAAAATTGACGCTTTGCCAGAGTAAATTGAGACAGTGAATGGAGTCAGCAGAGTGTAGAGAGAGAGAATCTGAAAGGGCTGATTTGTTTGTTCCAAAAAAAAACACAAACAGTTGCTGTGTCTCGAACTATAAAATGCATCACTTTCTGTCCAGGAGAGAATTGCTCCCAAGGAAGAGCTAGTGTAAGCTTTCATGATCTGGTTTGAACCACTATATCGGTCAGTGACAGAGTAGTAATAAGAACCATATTTATAGAGAAAAATGAAGGTTTGAAGGTTATTACTTTAATTCAAAGTAAATAACCAAAGTGCCTTAGTAACAAAACAGGACTTTCACCCAGGAGACAGCTGTTCGTGTCCCGTGTGAAACCAAAAGTCAACGCTTACTTAGTTTAACTTACAAACCTGACTTAACTTACATAACTAACGTACTTATTTTAACCCAAACCATGATCTTTTCCTAAACCTAACCAAGTAGTTTTTAGTTTCACATTAACCACGTGTTTATTATTGTTGCCATGACGTTGAATGTCCAGTACGCCAGTATATGTCGTTTTGGGAGTGATTGGCAAACGACCTATTCTGTCATTTAGGTATGAGGACTTGTTGATAATAAGTGTACCTAAACTTAACTTGTGTTGATCCAGAGGGTGCTGCCTGCTTGGCTGAGGAGGACCTTGGTATACAGCTGGAGGAATGGGAGGGCAGCGACGAGAAGCAGGATGCACCAGCCATTTCTGCCATGGAGGACTCCCTGCTCTTTGAGAGTGAGAATTCGATCTAGTGACACCCTCAGTGGCAATATGAAAATCTTTCCAGTATACTGTAGCGAAGAGTGTTTGGTCCAAAGAAATCACAATGTGTCTCAGTTCAGTGCAGTTCCAAATGTGGCATGAAAGTCTACTGCATCCAACATAAACATACAGGTTTTTAAGAAACATCTTAATTGCTACTTTATATACAATTTGATCAATTAATTTTAATGATTACAAGCATGATCACTATTTCATATATGGGCAGTAATGTGCTGGCTTCATCGTATCAACCTAATGAGTATGTAATCAGTGCCTCATCCTCTGAACACCATGGGATGGCGACTGTAACACACAAGCTGCAAGAAGTACACTGCCACTTATGTATCACATGAGCGATCATCTAACATCCCATTCGCTATTCAACTTGCTGCTTCAGACTGCGGCCGACAGTACACATGGCCTCGTGAAAATCTTGATATTGATTTGGGGACAGTGACATGGCTGGATAGCTAGATAGTCTTGTTTTTAAACATACTGTCAAATTATATTTACTGTTTGTCAACCGTACGAAATGTTATTGACTTTGAATCTTGCTAGCATAACGTTAGCTTTCTGGCTCATCGCTGAGCCAAACCGTTCTATGAGCTGAGCGGACTAGAAATGTCTCCCGATGCCAAGTCGTATCTAAGGTTCGTCCTATTTACTGGAGTAGTGAGTAATGTTTCCATTGCATAAGAACCTTATGTGATGATAAGGATTGTTCCAGGTGTTAGTCAAACCCTCGGGTGTTACCAGGGAAACTGAGTTATGGCTTGTGAAAAACTTTAGATTTTGATAGAAAAACACATGAAAATATAAATGAATGGTCTTTGGCAAGTGACCATGGTATTAGCAGGATAATGCCCTTCGAGATGTCCATAATCAGGAATTAATGGACTCCCCTTCATCCATTAATTCCTGATGAGGGATACCGTGTCGGGCATTATCCCTTCCATGATGTCCTTTAATGGCCCAATGACATTTTCTTGAGCTCACTGACAAAATGTCATTGGGAATTAGACCACATCAGTCTCCCATGTCACTTGGCTTAATTTGTTAAAAAGTGCTCCTGTAGCTCAACACCGCTCTAATGACTTCTCTCATTTCTTGTGTTTATACCTGCTACCCCCCCACTCTTCAGAGGTTATCTTGGACAGTAATGGGTCAGGTGAGGCAGCTGGACAGCAGCAGGCTTCTCCCTCTGCCTCAGTAACAGCTAAAATGGCCACCCCATTTGGAGGTGGAGGAGCAGAGGGGGAGGAAGAGTGGCAGCTGAAGGAGGACCTGATGGGAGCTTTTGAGGGAGCACTGGATGTTGGAGGCAAACGAGGGGACCTGCGAGGTATACGGGTGCTAAAGAATGACCGTGTCATGGGTGCCCGTGCCGGTGGCGGGCCCTGCTTCGGAAACTGTGAGGATGACGAGGGAGCTGAGTGGGTAAGTGTACATGTCCGTCCTTTTCACAGCATAGAATTATGTTTGAGTTATAGTTCCCAAACTCTGTGAGGTCTGAGTGGGACTGATGTGACTGAAGTGTGTATAGCTGAACTGAATGTGTGAGTGCCTTTTGTTATTGTTCATCAGATCACCTTCCAGGTAAAGCGGGTCAGAAAGGCTAAGGTGGATGGGATGGAGAGTGTTGCCAGCTCTGATGACAGCCAAAACGGGGAGTCACAGCCTGGAGGACACTCTGTCTTGGAGATAAGCGGGCCAACTATCCCATCGCCTGGCCCTTCAGGTACCACATACACCTGCATTTTATTCACTTACAGCAGAATGAACACAGAAAAAGCACTGAGGTGCTGGACTTCACCCAACTGAGATAGATGTCTTTGTGGTGTTTGTGGCTTTGGGCAGGTCGCTGGAGGGACTACACAAGTCTTGGCTGGCCAGGGCCAGAGGAGTGCCAGCGGACACGAAGGGTAGACCTCACCACTGTAGCTAGCACCTGGTTGGCTGTTTCTGCCAAGAACATTGAGTAAGACTTTCACTGTCCTCATCATGGTCACATTTTCATCTTATGTTATATTATAACCAGTCAGTTCCAAAGAGTTTTACAAAGCATCCATGCATCTTATTATTATTTCACTGTGAATTTAGTTGGCACTGAAACATTGACCGTGTACACACAGCTCTAATGTGTTCTCTCTTTTGCTCACAGAACAACTGGAAAAAGTTATACATTTGAAAAATAATATCCAAAGCTTTTAAGATACCTTAGAAATGTGTGTAGTTTTTTTAATTAAATGCCTGTTGAGTGTTTAGAAATAGAGAACGGGAACAGGAAAACAAAAAAAGAAACAGAAGAAAACATTGCTGCCTCATGGATATTTTACCTTCACTGTCTCTTTTCAGCATCACAGAGCACATAGACTTTGCCACTCCACTCCAGGAGCCAGCCGCTGAACCTTTATGCAACGCCAACCTAGCTGCCAGTATGCACACCCTCGACCACCTGGCAGGGGTGGCCAATCGTGCCGCCATCCACTACACTGGAGAGAGCCAACTGCGTGAGGTAGTCTGAGGCAGAAGCCATAGATTACAAGAATGAACATGCATGCACTTCCCTTTCTATACCTAAACAGAAGAAGATTCCACTAATAGTGTTGCTTTATAGAAAGATGTTATTTCTATCACAACAATAATGAAAATATTGAACATTCTCATCCAGATGAGTTTCAGTTCTACAGGTGCACTTCCATATTACATGAAACTTTATGCAAACTAAAGTGAAAAATGCAGAAGGGTAAGAACTTGTGCTGCGTACCACAAAAAAAAAAGCAGGTCCAGCAGGGTATACAGTAGTTAACGTCTAAACCTAAACAACCAAAGTTTAACAGCCAAAACAATCATTGGTTGATTTAAGGAACATGCAACAGGTGTAGATAATGCATGCTCAAGTTGAGTCCTAATGTACTGAAACTCTCAAGTGGAAAATCATTGTTATACTTTGTAGAAAAAATGACATAATAGACAGACTATTAAAGAAGCCCCACTTCTTAGTAAGAGTCTCACACGTGTCTCTTGTCCTAACCCCTAGGTCCTGCAGAACCTCGGCAAAGATAAGTTCTCCCCTCAGTCCTTTGAGCAGGTGGGCACACGCATCGCTAAAGTACTGGAGAAGGTAAGGGCTCTTACATCCTCCTAGTTAAAGAGATATTAATATAATGGATGTTTCAGCAATCTTGAATATCACCTGAATGTACAACATATTGTCAATACATAGCAATATTGGCAGATCATTTTTTTCTGCTTAGTCAAGATCTAATTAGTTTTTTTGTTCCTTCCTACAATATTCTGTACCCTGCTACATTTAACTACTATTAAAATACTAATGTTTATGTGAATTGGAAAGGATCAGATGGCACATTACATTGTGTTCTATGTAAAAAGACATTCAGTTGCATAAACACTTGCTCATTAGCCAACTCTTTAAAGCTCTGCTGTCCCAGCTATTCAGAATACTCCCAGTGCTTACCTCCACTGAATCTGAACCTGACAAACAGAATCACTCTATTATTAAATGGAGTTCATGTTTTCTGAATATAGGTATTTCAGAAAATCAAATAATCACAGCTATTAAAGGCAGGTTTTTTCCCCACTGAGGGAACCGGCGAAATGCCAAGACGTAAAGAGTCAAACATTCAAACTTTTAAAAGTCTCTTTTGCAGTGAGAGACGCAGAAGACTGCTCAGTTTCATGGCTGCTTATATAACATTACCTAGCCCAACCCTGATCTTGTTGAGTTTGTTGTCATACTTGTGGCCTTGAAAATGTTTGTAATAGATTTTCCGAAATATGAAGATGCAACTGCAGGAAAGCAATAATGCCATCGCTGTGCATAATTTCTTAGCAGTAACACCCAGCTATTGTAACACCTAACTCTAACACTAACACCAATTAGATTTTAATTGTTCATGTATTCCCTTCCCTAATCCCTGAATCTGCAGAATCAGACATCATGGGTGTTATCCAGCATGGCTGCACTGTACTGGAGGGTGAAAGGTCAAGGCAAGAGAGCCATCGACTGCCTGCGACAAGCCCTCAACTATGCCCCCCATCACATGAAGGCAAGTTAGACATCAACTGTCCCCAGCAGTTAACCCACTTGGTACTTATATTAAATAAAGGATTGTTTTAAACATGAATATTCTTTTTTTTTTCCTCCTGGATTGTGATCCAGGATGTGCCTCTTATCAGCCTGGCCAATATCTTCCAGAACGCTCGGCTATGGGAGGACGCTCTTACAGTCGCCCGGATGGCAGTAGAAATTGCCCCGCATTTTGTCGTGAACCACTTCACCCTCGCCAATGTCTACATAGCAATGGTAATGACTACAATCAAATGTTCTGTTACTATTTGATCATTATTTGTTTCCTTGTAGTGGCATGACCTACTGCTCAGCTCAAGTTTAACCAGTGCTGCAACAGAGAGTCAAGGCAGTGATGCAAGTCATGTGTCCCTATGGTCACGTGGTTGTTGTGTTTCTTGATGACAGGAGGAGTTTGAGAAAGCCATGCGCTGGTACGAGTCCACTTTGAAGCTGCAGCCAGAGTTCGCCCCTGCCAAAGATCGACTACGAACCATTCAGTGTTACCTGCTCACCAAGAGGGAACGCCGTCAGCCCTAAACCACTGAAACCAGTTTGATCCCGGGAGTACCCCTCAATCATGCACACACCAGATAAAGAACACACAGATACATGCACACTCACACAGACACACACTCATCTGAAGACCACAGATAACTTGCACATAGTAAAAGTGCAGGAAACCTGATTGTGGTCAAAGGTGAGGTATCAAGATTCATATCCAGTAGAATCTGGGTTGTTTTTCTCTTTGAGATCTAACTTCCCAAAGAATTATGTTTGAAACGTCACAGAGTAAAACTGTAGATAATTTTGCCCCACAAAATTATTTTTGTGCCCCACTTATCTATCAAATGCAGGACCTCTTGTTATCTAACAATCAAGAAGTTATGATTGTCAAACTCCATTTTTTCTAGGTTTGCTTAACTTGCAAAAATGGCAGGGGGATAAAATCAAAGAATGCCGGGTTCTGACACGAGGCGGAAGCGGCGCAAAGCGCAGCCTGATTCCTTTCGCCGCCCATGTTAACTGATTGGGCTGTTCAGACAAGACGCAGCACGGCCGACTCACGATCTGCAGCGATAGTTTCAGCGTCTGGTCCATTTTCTCTGCGCCACGAGCGAATCTGGCAAGACAACACACTGATAATCTATTATAAATGATATAAATGATCTGATTCTGATAAATGATAAAATATGCATCCCATGCTTGCCAACCCTTTTGATTTTCCTGCCCCTCTCCCCACTGTTCTCCTGGAGTTTCAATTCCCCCAATTTGTTTCCCCCCACAGGATGAAATTTCAAAATCTGCCCATCCACTATATTTATTAGAAATCCTGTACTTATTCCACATATTTGTGTGATTAGAAAAGAGCAGAGGCGAAGCATCACTTGATGACCGGCGCAAAGAAATGCACTTCTGGTGTGAACAGAGGCTACTGCTCACACGAGAACTGACATAACGAGGCGCTTCCGCCACCTGTCTGAACCCGGCCTAAAAGGCTCTCAATTTCCAGTTAATTCTTCTGCAATATTTTGTTTTCAATCTTCTCTAATTGGAAGTATAGCTCACATTGTCATTCTTGAAGACACGGCATTTTGGTATAATGAGGTGGCATCTAGGAAGTTCTTAAGGATAATAACATACTACAGCCTACAGATGGCACCATGTTTTAATGTAACGTTATTGGAAATTTCGAATGAAAAGGATGTTATACAGTGTTTGCTTAAGTCTTTTGCTGAGGTGGTAAGAAATGTGTCTTTCAACTCAGAGGTTAAATGATTGGAATTGAACAATATATGCCCTCGCTCTTACTGCTTCATGAAATGGATGGGAATTCTCTGTTTTTGCACTTTTTTCTATATCATTCCTATTTATATGGGACCTACAAACTAATTTTGCTCCAAGGTAATTTAAATACAAAAGAGAGAAACTGAAATATGCTATTACATTTGCTTCTTAACTTATGGAAATCATAAGGCAGAAAAAGGATTTGCCATTGACCATCTATAAAAAAAAAACTCTTAAAGTGGAATCTGTATTAAATGTACAGTATTAAAGGCTGTGTGTGGATTTCATCAGTTCATTTTTCTGCGTCAGTTCTTTGTCTCTATGGAAAATAAGAATGTGTGTGCACGCATTGAAGCTTAAATTAAACTAGAAGTTATAGCATCTCACCATTAACACTTAACAGCTACGCTATATGAATCCTGCTGCGTGAACATGACTGCAACAACCTTTTTCTTGAAAACCTAAAACCGGCCTAATGGTGGCACTGTCCGACCTTTTTAGGCACACTCCTATTACAGTCTCCCTTTCTGTATGATGGCCCAAAATGCGTTCTATATTCGGTTAAAAGTCAATTTTGTACTTAAAAACAAAAAGCAATCCACATAGGTTGCAGTGTCTTGCATATTTTAAGGACCGGTAACTGCCAGGTGTCATCAGTTCTGTAATGACTGATCCATGATTCAAACATCCAAAACTCTAGCTCAGTTATCACACCCAAATGTAAATATTTCTATATTTCTTTCAATTCAGCTGAAGCTTATTAAGGAAGAGTATACACTTTTAAAGTATGTAATTATTTGTAATGCATTTCATGATAACCTGAAATAGACCTGTAGCTATATTATATATATTTATATTTTAGCTATAAAGGTAAAATAATTTTACACCCACAAATCCGATCGTTTTAAAGTATGTATGTGGATATACCCTTAACATATGCATATCTAACATGGCAACTTCATTACAAGGCTCTTTAATTGCAGGCAACCTAACATCATAAAAACTCCACAATATTCCAATATTGGTATCTATGTTCTACATTAAATGGCATCAGAATATATTGAACGTTCAGTGAGGAATCATACCTGTTCTTGTTTCACAGTGTCTGTGTAAAATACAGTAACAGGTCACATTCTGGGTTGTGAATTGAAATTCAGCTTTATCTTTAACTGATCAGATTAATGCGTTGAAATCTTAAAAGCCAATCCAGAGATTGGTGAGCATCTTCAGTCCAGCAATGTATGCACTCAGCCTCACTAATGCTATTCATAAAGATACTGAAATCAAAATAATTTTACAATTTTTCGAGTGAATACATTTTCTACTTTGCACCAGTCACCAACCACTATACACTATAGTAATGAATCAGCCTTCAGCCAGTTGATAACAGCTTTGGATTGTACACTGCATACTGTATTGATAGACACAATAACACTTTGTTAGAATAAATATTAAAAGTAGAACAGATTTTAAAAACTGCAGGTTGCACTGGTTTGAATGCAGTGAGGTGGAGCCTGTACGGACAATAAGTGCACATTACTAAAGCAATCCAGCAATTGTGATGGCAGGTTCATTAAAAAAAACTCTTCATGGATTATTACACTATAGTCCAGAAAGAAAATTTTAAAGCAATGATTAAAACTTTTCAATGAAGATCTACTCCCTAACCTAATCTATTACTATTTGGGAAACCCTTTTGGAACAATTTGCTTCAACTCACAACAGATGAGCAGATGCACTTTCTAGTAGTCCTGATAAGTGTCAGAGATGTGAATTAACCATTTACTCAAAAAAGAATTCATATTGTCATATGTTGATTACATTAACACGTCTGCGGTGCTGTTACAAGATTTGAAAATGGCGGCAATACAATCATAAAGTGAAGTTATTTAATGTTTCCGTCTTTTTATTTTCTGACCTTAAGAACACAAGACGCTTGATAATTCATATCTGCTTTTTTCAAACTCCAGTTTTAATTAACCACTTGTTTTGCCAACAGTCAACTTTATGGTTACAGCTGTTTATCTGAAGTCGAAGTCAGAAGCAAATTAATAATCATTAGAAACTTTAGAAGCTTCATAGTTTAGAACCCATAACCCTGCAATGTGATAATAATGAATTAGTTTTTACAGCACGTTACAAAACAAAATGCTTTACTTCCAGACAACGTGTAAAGCAATAAAGATGGAACACTTAAATTAAAACCTGGCAGTTCTAGGCTGTTTATTTGAATATGATGTTGCCGATGCAGCGTGAGGCATCTTGGAACAAAGATGGAACAGTGCGTCCATTCACACATAAAACTGCATCCACATAGTATCCTTTGTGAAACAGCACTTTTTTCCCCCTTGCTGCCTTTTTCCCCCCTTTAAATTGCAAGAACTAAAAATGGCACAAGCACAGAGCAGCCTGCTATTTTTAGAACCATGTAAAGGAACAAGATGGTCGCAGAGGAGCTGAAGTGTATGCACAGACTCCTATAAATACAAGCACAACACATGAGAGGGTGAATTTGCAGCTTCACATTTCCCGCCCTTCTGCTTCAGATTCGGCACCACTGAGGACAAACGGGCTGCTACATTGCTAATGGACATTATTTCTTGTTAGCCCCTCGGTCTTTTCCTGTGCGGCTGAACCCACTCCCCTCTCTGTTTTGGAATGTTTCTCAATGAATAATTGACTGGAGTGGTATTTTTGACCAGCCTTGTCTTGGGTGCAGTATATAAATAGCTCATGTGCAGCAAAGCGTGCATGGATTTGTCAGGGGCGTTAGGCCTGGGAGTAGGAGCCCTGTTATGTAATAGGCATGTGAGTTGGCACACCACAGAGACACTGCATTGAATAGGTGTGTGTGTGTGATGCTCTGTACCCATTGAGCGTTTTCAGAGTGATAGTATGCTCACTGGGAGTCCTTTGTTAAGTCTGCTGCAGCTGAGGCAGCTAATTTTATTATTGCATTAGCTAAACATGAACTTACTGCATCTTTTATACATTTAAATAATGCACTTCATTTAATGCATATGTTTATCCATATATAAGTTATCACTACAGTATGCTTATCCATGTTTAATATTGATTAAATAAACATTTTTATCTTGACAGACTAGTCGTATCCACAATAATTTGTACTTATAGTATCCATGTATTTATTATTTATAGTATTTTAGTTGAACTACATGATACTGGTACAGAAAATATTGATATTAATGTAGAGCTGCTATTGTTTATACTGTATAATAGAGTGTGGCGCTAAACTGGCAATCTTATATTTGTCAGTTGCATTTAGTAATAGGTTGATTTTTTTTTTAAATAGTTAAATAATCTGCAGCACTCCGGGCCGGTAAGATCAATGGCATTGTTTTCTTAACATTTTTTACAACTATCTATTTAAATGTTAGTCAAACTTGCTGCTAAACAGATGCTGAAAAGTCATTTTGGGTTGAGGAACAGTTGTTCTGATGCTAAACTTTTGATTGCCACGTTGAAATGTGTTATTGCACCTCACCTCACAGTGCGTAGATATATTTGGCTCACCACTGCTGAATATAGTAACACTGAATGGATGTTGCTGCAAGATATTACATAATAATAGTGAGTTTCCTACATGGGCATGAAAGGAGATGACTATTTTAAAGACACAGAGACTTAGAGTGGATCGGGATTTCAACACAGAAAGTTTATTAGAATGACGCTGTCATTTGTGGTGTAGACTTAGAAACTTTAGCATGTGTTGTTAGACAGTGACTTCTCAGGGGATATGTAAGATTAGATATGGTGAATTTTCTAGATATCAGAAGAAAATTATTGCTTCAACAAATAAAAATAGTATAAAGGGGAAAGAGAAAACAGAATATACTGTAATTACACATTATCAGCAGAATATAAAATAACCAATAATAAATCAAGAAAGTGTATAACAAGAAAGTCAATAGAACATATATTGCATTAACTTGCAGTTGGCTTTAGCAACATGTTAAGTAGGCAATACAAGTATTTTGATACGCACATGCAAGTTTGTTTTTTACATGTAAACACATTTATTACGCCTGCATATACACAAAATATTATATGTTTTTATGAATAGGATAAATGGAGTTTGAAGACGTGCATCTGAAGTCCATGCCGTGAAGTAGAATACTAGTGTAGCAGCAAGATTTTCTCCACCTTTCTCCCTTCATGTTCTGGCTAGAATTTGTCTAAATACTGCACTAGTTCACTAGACATTCATAGAGCCTGCATCATGTTGTGCTAGGCTGTATCCACGAGGGATTTTCTGGCTGTTTCCTTCCAGTTCAGTGTAATAAAGATGTATTGGCCCTGTGGGGACAATAGGTTTCGCTGCCATTAACACCAAAGTCCCTTCTTCTTGTGTCCCCGTCCTCTTTACTCTTACTTTTCCTGCAGCCTGAATAAGCTTGGTTCTGTAGTTGATTCCTGCATGTTACTGTGTTTTACTTAGGGTAGCTAATGCATTACAGGCATCTTCCTGTGGCTTTAACAAGTTGTCTCCACCTTAAACCTAATCTGAACGCACTCCCGGCTGTGCTTCACTGTTGCTTTGGTACCATGGACAGCTCCAATGTAATGCCACCACTCTCTCTCCTCCACTGAAGTTACCAGCAAGTCCTCATTATACAGATGGGTGACAAGAGGAAAAACCAACATAAAGTGTCTTAGAAAGGTGCTGGGCAACCACGAGCTTCCAGAACAGCTTCAATGCACCTTGATGTTGAAGTCTCTGTAGTTCTACTGAAGAAATGAACGCCATTCTTCCAAAAGATGTCCCTCATTTAGGGTTTTGGTGATGGTGGTGGAGAGCACTGTCTAAAGCTCAAAACTCTCCCATAGGTGTTCGATTGAGTTGGCATCTGGTGACCAAGAGGGCCATATCAAAACCATCCAGTGGCCTGTGGATGGATTGTAGTTGTGGAATAGACCACTTCCATCAGGTTTTTTTTTCTTTTAAATCTGTTTACAGAGCACGTCTTACATCTACTTTTACACTTTCCTATAATTAGGACTATGTGCACAGGTGTAGTGAGTTTGGTTAGCCTAGAAACTGTACTGTGGATATGGACCTTTTTTGTAAATTGTCCTTTTTGTAAATTTGACCTGGTTGTGGCTTGCTCAACACTGAGTGAACCAAGTTATTGTTTTTGCAAGTCACAATTAAAACTGAAATATTTACACTTGGCTTCCAAATCAAATACAAGATCAGGACAGACAGGTTACAGTAATTTACAGTTACAGTAAGTCCTAAAGCAGTCTGTAAACAAAATGTATTCCATTTACAAAACTAAAAACAAAGTGATGGTTAGTATATCAAATTAATGTAATTGCTTTGTAAAATATGCATGGATAATCTTGATGATGACATATGGGCATGCAGAAAAAGTAGTGAAATTGCACATGAAGTGACTTTATGGATAGGCTTAAGGCATCATAAAGAGATCCTGCCATTGCTTGCGGAGGGTATCTTTCATTTCAAAAGGCTCGGGTCTAAGTGAAGTCAGGAGTTCTTGGTGTTAAAGTCAAGTTAAGTCATGTATTTTTTCTGTCTTGTCAGGATGACTCAATGAAACAATCAAATATGTGATTTGTGAATGTGGATCTGTTTCTTCTCCGTCTCAGAGCAGCTCCCAAGACTGTTTCAGACTACATCTTTGGTTTTTGCAGTCAAAATACTTGACGTTATGTGTGTGTGCTAACGTTGATTTACACAGAGGACAATTCTGATCTTTTTTGGGTTCAAAAGCTGTAAGGATGGACTCTCCCTTTGGACACTCATACACTGCATTAACCAGCTGACCTTGTTGTTTGCAACCATCTTGTTAATACCTTGTCTGTAAACCGTCCATCATCAACTGTGTGCAAGAGCTGCAAGGTAACCTACGTCGATAGCTTCAGGTATTCATATGGAAGACCTCTGAGTGCCTGGTATCATTCCTCTATGATCACAGACCCCCCTCTTTATTGTGTTTTAGTGTGTCTCTCAGTCCTTCAGTGCAGCAGGACCTGTTTGTTGGTCTTAGCGCATCATTCTGTGCCATAATCCCAGAACGACTCCGGGGAAACTGGTCAAACTAAACATCAGCTCTGAACAGCTGTGGGTGGATACAGTACTTATGAACAGGAGACAGTATGTGTGTCTCGGACAGGTGAAAGGTTAACTGCCTCACAACATTTTGTGGAATAAAGGTTTACTTGGAATGAGAACAAGAAAAGCCTAGTTGTTACAAGTTGGTTAAAGTTGGCATCTTTAATCACCCACAGTTCAGGCTGCACAGTCTGGACCTGATCCATCTTTGACAGTCCACTGCCTTCCATGAATGACTTATATGATTTTAGAGAGGTAAAACAGGACGGGATGACTTGCTAATATATAATAATAAGCAATAATAAGCAACCTAAAATTTCCAGACTCTGTCCAGTGTGATGTGTTTATTAAACACAGCACACCAAGGATCACACTGGTGTGCATTACGTGTTTGTAGCCTATTATGTATTATACATACACCTGATTATTTATTTTAAAGATAAATCATCTATAAAATCTAAATATGAATATAAATCAAAAAGATATAAAAATTCATGTCATCATGCATTCATTGTTAGAACAAAACATCAAAATAAAACACATAGACAGAAAATGGTACAAAAGTTTCCTCTCCTGTAAATGTAATGCCATGACAATCCTACAGGTTGCAGCTTTAAAGAATGAGACAGTGTCTCATTCTTAAAGAGATACATTGATAAAGAAAAATACATGCATCTGGTAATTCTTTAGTTATATTTTTCGTTCTGGGAAACCAGATCCATCCCGCTTTTCCGCCTGGAAGCTGCCCCGTGTTTATGTTTTGCCTCCCGTACAGTAGTAGGCTACCCTGAGCAGAGAAACCCGCAGCGCCAGGCATGTTGAGTATGGGAGTTAAAAATAGCATCATCGGTCGGCCAAGCGCCGCTCCGTTACTACGCGTTTCAGCATTCTGCCCTGTGCAGGGGGAGTCTGCAGGACTGAGACCGCGGCAGCCTGTAATGAGCCTTCCACCTTTCTGTGTAGCTCTGCATCATCATCGTCACACTGAGGGCCACTTTTGGGGTCTGCTGGAGGGTAAACCCAACCTGGAGTTGTTCTGACCACCTTAAGATTAGAAATAAGTGCCGGTTTAAGAGGAAACCCGTAAAATAAACGCCTTCATCGGACGTTTGGGGTTGGTTTGTCTCATGATGACCAATGGAGCTCATAGTTCACTCACCATTTTATGTCTGTGTAGGCTCCTCCTTTGCTCCCAATGACATGAAAGAGAGGTTTGACTCCAGCCAGCAAACAATGGCCTTTCCAGTTTGGAGGAGGAGGGGGCTGCGCCTTCTTTAGCCTATCCTCTGCTATTGTACATTTTCAGCGGATGCTTCATTGGACCATCGCTGGTTTTTAGCCACAGTATAGGCAACGGAGGCTCCTGCTTCCACCTTCAAAGTGGGAGATTCTCCACCTGACGTCAATAGTGACTGACGCAGCCCCCAGGAGAAGGAAGCCTAATTTATTCTTCCTTTTCTTTTGGGGTTAAATATAAAACAGGCCCCGTGGAAAGAATATCACGCGCCAATAAGCTACAGAATCATAGGTTTGTGTGTGTTTGTTGTAGTCACAATTTTCTAATTTGGTAGGGTGGGGGCGTATGTGCTCGCGCGCGCATGTGTTTGTGTGTGTGTGCGCGCGCGAGAAGCTCACCGTGCTTTCAGCAGCAAATCATGAATTAATAAACGCCAAAATTCTGCACACTTCCCCTGATTCCGTTCAAATCCGGGCGTGCAGTTTTCCACAGCATCATTATTAGGGAGATGCTGCACGTGCACGCGCATTTATCGCGCAGGGAGGGAGAAGCGGGAGCTCGCGCCGGCTCTCAAACGCCGCACGCTCGAAATTCCTC
This sequence comes from Macquaria ambigua, assembly GCA_008360985.2. NCBI lineage: Eukaryota > Metazoa > Chordata > Actinopteri > Centrarchiformes > Percichthyidae > Macquaria > Macquaria ambigua. The sequence continues at coordinate 331,069 of VMKM01000276.1, read as the reverse complement.
CAAGGAACCTCTGCGAGCTTTTCTTTTTTCATCACGCGCGAGCTAAAAATAGAAACGGGGTTGGATCGTGATCCAGAAATAGATAGGGGGCATCACTCCTATAAAAGGCACACCATTCAAGAGTACAGTGTGTGCACAGTTTGAAGAAGCGAAAAGCCAGAGCATATTTTATGGAGAAACTGGCTTTTTCGTGGTACTTTGTGTTTTTAAAGGAGGCTCCGCTTCTACAATGGTGAGTTGTGTACACCTTTCTCTAGCTGCACCTGTTTCTTTTCTTTTCTTTTCTTAAGGCTTTGCTATATATGTTTATATTCATACCGCTGCAAAACGCAGGGCAGTAGCAAATGTGAGTGTTTGATTAAGGCGGGATGTGTGCGAGAAAAAAACGCGATGTCATGAGTGTTTTGTGTGGATTTCTGCTATTTTTGCACCTTCCATGCTTGAAGGGATTTCAAACCAGGCTGTGTTCGCAGCTACACGGGAATCTCCCTCAGTTATGGTTAACAAGGGGTGGATGTGTCTTGTGTAGGTTAACTGTTGTTGGTATCATCATTTTTATCCCATTGTTTGTTAGTTCATGATGTACTCTATTAGAGCAATAAAAGCCCGAGATGTCCTGATTCTGAGTTGAAGATGGTTTCAGAGTGAGTGGGGAGCTGTCCTCTGGCGGTGGTGCTGAAGTCTTTAAAGACTGGGTTTGTTCTTTTACACGGAGCGTCCTCACAACACCACTGTGGGCATTTCTGATAAGTTTCATGCACCAGATTTCACATGAAAGGCTTCAGGCTTTTAGGATATCTTGTTCTCGATGCTTTCTCTTTCAATTTCTAACCGTTTTAAACGCGCAGAGCTCCACCATCGCCTCAGATTTCGGTGATTTTTCATGCAGAAGCTGAAGGGCGAGAAGCCCGAACGGCTCGCCGCCTCAGACACAGCGCTGCCTTTTACAATTTGATCCTTGTTTGCAGATTTTTTTTTCCTTTTGTGCGCGACGAGTCTCGAGTCGTGACTGCTAAAAGTGAGTAAGGCGCGTGCTGCGTCAGTGGCGTCTGGCTCCGGTGCGCTCGAGACAGATGGGGGGAATCGTGACCGGCTGGGAGACGCGTCCACGAATGAAAGGCTGGACGGCCCAATGAAAACGGAGCGAGGGTGGGGCCCCTGCTTCGGCAGCTGGAGGTTTGGAGCCAAATTAACCCTTTGCAAATAAAGGAAACTTTACTATTAATGAAACCGGAGGCACTAATCGTTTTCAACTAGTGTTTTTTTTTCAGTGTAAAGACGATTCACAAACAGGAAACCACACATCAGATCACGATGTTGTCTCATCTGAGAAGACTCTGTTGTTGGTTATTGTTTGGTTTAATGTCGCACTAGTGTCCATAGTGAATGTTGGGGCGAGTAATGAAACTGTCAGGTGCTTTGGCCTCCTGCTTAGGTGCTCTTTTCCTCTGCATCGCTATTGGTAGATGACGAATCGTCCTGTCCAATCAAATCGCGGCCATCCCTCTGCTGCGTGTTAAAGTCTATAACGGCAATGAGATGCCGCCTCTCCTCATCGCCGCTCTTTTTAATAACAAGGCTGCGTGTTGCTGCAAAGCAATGCCAATCCAGTGGGGGTTTCAGTTTTGGTAGCCACATCTTCGGCGGGTGATAAACCGAATAACCGAGCCGTTTGTGCATAAACACCCTCATGCACAATGTGTTTTATCTGAAAACACTTTGAGGATGAAGACCCCGAGGAGCCGTGGACTGGAGTGGATCTGGATTTGGGAGCTGTAGGATAGCAGTTGTCCGTCACGAATCTTTTTGCGGTCTGGGCTTGCTGTGCATACATGAATCTGGGAAGCCCTTACCCCAAAAAGCATTTGTGGAGGATATGAACGTCGTTCACGTTGCTGGGACTGAGAAGTCACACTGCTGCTGTCAAGACAGGCTCAGTGCTTTGTTGTAACACCGAGGTCTGGACTCAAAGTGTACAAGTGTGACCCATGCTTTCAACACACACACAGATGACATGAGGGCTCAGTCGTAATAGCATGATGTTACACGTTTGAATGGAGCTAAATATGAATCACCCGCCTCTCCAGCTGTCATACATCATGAAGAGTGTTGTCTTGCACCTCTGAACACATTACACCATCTCCAACCTCACACAGCAGTGCACACTTATTCAGCAATCCTTGGGTTGTTTGGTGTTACACTTGTGATGGGCCTGATTATGCACACTGTTTCCATTGTGCTATAAATAAACATGTTTGGAAGAAGAACATATGTGGAGGATTTTTCATAAATGCATGCATTATTATCAACTAAAACATATTGTTTTAATTTAATAATTTCATTATTCTGCATCAGAATTACATCACCATCATAATTTCCTCTCTGGACATATAATGCCTTCTTATCTAATGTATATTCTTTATGGGAAATGCAGCAATTTTGTTGTTTACAGCACGAGCGGATGAAAATGCAGACATGTTCTTCAACAGAAGCTTTTATTTTAGTAACGTGCTGATTTGATTCTTCTATTTGTGCTGACTAAACATCTGGGACGTAGACTGAATGTTGGACAGGCAGCTGTCAGGGAGAAAAAAAAAAAGATGAATCAGCTGCAGGGATCTGCTTTTAGTAATGTATACAGAAATTGTTATTAAGGCATTTATTCAAAAGCAGTTCCTCAACAATGTCACACAGATTCAATTATTTGCAAGTTACTTAAATCTACTACTTTAAATTAGGATTTCCGGGTTTTTGAGTCTTCTACATAGATGTCAAATAGAAAATGATGTACTAGAAATCATTTAACCATGGAGAAACCTGAAGCGCACTTACGTCAGTTCTTTCAAATACATTTTTTTTCAGTTTCTTGCTCATACTTTTCAACAGCCAACACAATGCAAGTTGGAAAGTGCAAGACTTCCTATTCTATATCACAGCATACGACATATGGATGTTCTTAATGTTTGAGTGCTGTCTGCTGCATTTCTTCTAATTTATATTTGGTACATTTTCCCATTACATTTGCCAGTGTATACAGATTTCAAATCAGGTTTTCCTTCTGAAGCAGGAGCAAAAAGCAGTTCTCTCTACTATGATACTATGATGATATGTTTGCTTCTGCTTTCTCATGTTATTTCTACTTTTTTTGTGTGTGTTTATGCCTTTTGAACTTACAGGTTCTCCTACATCACACACACTACGCTGGGAGACGGCAGCAGTGACCAAATCACAGCGAGGTCAGCAGGCGGAATCCACATAGTGAGTGTGACAAACTGTTAAAGGGAAGTAAACAATAGTTTTTCATCTGAAACAACTGCTGTTGTTGTATATGCTCAGGCAGCATGGATGTGACCCTAACCCACGTTGCATTTATTTTACGTCTTGTGTGTCACCCTAAGATTTTGTTGTATTTAAAATCTTCTTCCTCTTTTTCCTCATCTTCTTCTTCTTCTTTTTATTATTATTATTTATCACCACATATTACAAGAATGGAAATTCATTTTGTCTACACAACCTTTTCTTCTTTTAAAAGTGATTAGGCTACAGTAGACTTGCTCAGCAGTATTATCCGCAATAAAAAAAAACGGGCGTCCACTTATTATTGCAAGCTAAGAATGAGCCCAAATCACAATAGTTACCAGCCATGTAAGGAACTTAATTTGTTCCTATTCAGGCTCAGCACCAAAACAAGGAGAACATGTCACAACATGACTATCAAACATTCCTAATATTTCAATGTGCAAACACTTCAACTGGCAGCACTCTCTGTAACTTTAATCTTCAACACTGCCATGTGAAAATCAGCTGTTTGGTCTTCAGATTACTGCATTATTATTATTATTAGTAATATCGATTACTAGACCAAACATCCTTCAGAAAACCTGAAGTGTTAAATGATACTTTCTTCTAGCATCTTCAAAGTGAATTTTTAACTTTTCCTTCAGTTTTTCTTGTGTGCTTTTTGGTAATTTGACATGAACTTTAAATCTGCTCTGTGAACTATGTTAATGAGAGTCACTTCATATAGGAGCTCTGGTTTAGGGGCCCCCGAACCTTGGGTCCCGGGGTCTCACACAAGCCCATGAGCAGGTAGTGAACCCCCGCTCAGCTCCAGCGGAGCAGTCCAGCAGCTCACGCAGTAGGGAGCTCCTGGTTTAGGAGAGCGAGAATGTGTTTAAGCCTCCTTCTCCCTGCAATTTCCCCTCCAGGCCATCTTTTTAATCGGCTCACCTGCTTAAAGGAGAAGCAATAACAATCACGCTAAAGTCAGAAACACACACTGATCAGAAGACAGTCTGTTGTAGTTTTGTGAGATGTGAGGATGGTGACAATAACATGGTAAAAAGGCAGAAATAGTACAAATATTATGTGACGTCTACAGTGAAAGATAACCAGATTAAAAAAAGTCTTTAACAAGTCTTTGACCAATACTATTCCTGTTTTAGAGAAATCAAAGGAATACTAATATTATATATAAATGTACAGAGTTTAGATCCAGGGATTAAAGGTGTGTGTGTGTGTGTGTGTGTGTGTTTTTTTCTTTTCACAGGATCACGTTATGTGTCTTTGTAGACATATTTGTCCTTGTACTGTAAATCAGAAGGTGATTTGGGTTTTTTAATTTGTTTTTGAATTTTCATCCGTGTGTGAAAGAACCGAACAGCTTGTAATGCAACACTTTACATAAAACTCAACAGAGAGACATTACACAGAAATAATGTTTCTGAATGTATTAGGATATGCCATCTTGTAGTTTTTCTTTGACTTTGTCTGTCCTTTATTTTCTGTGACAATAGTATCACTGTTTAGTTATGACAGTGAGCACATTAAAATCTTTATTTGAAAGGCAAGACACAAAGAGAAAGTTGTGTATTTGGAGTTAATGTGTATCCATGTTATGTTGTTATTTTGCAAATGTGTGTGTGTGTGTGTGTGTGTGTGTGTACATAGTCTTTACAATTATGAAATTAAATAAGATGTGCATGCGTGCGTCCTCCATATACAAACGTAGAACATTTCTACAGCCTACAGTATACATGACTGTTCAATCTATATGATTCATTTGTTGAAATCTTGCAGAGAGACATTGATGTGCAAATATCATCAGGCACCTGCAAGCCACATGTACATGTTCTGCTGCTGCATTTGTATTAGGCAGAAATGATTTAGATTAAATCACTGAGCATTATATATTAAAAAACACTGATTAAATGGAAATCTGCAACTGTTTCTTCTCACGCTCTATGGGTCAAGGAAATATTCAGCTATCTAGATACACATTAACTGTTAAGGCTCCAAAAGCAAATTTACCAAAACATGGAACTCATTTGAATTTGCCATTAAGGTCAACTCCCCATTTACCCCTGAATAACTGATTTGTGCTCTTTTTCTCAATTTAACAACAGATGACAAAGAGAGGCACAAAGCGCAAGTTGTGTGCATGGAGTCAATGTGCGTGCTTCAGATGTAGGAGTGTGTGTGTGTGTGTGTGTGTGTGTGTGTTTCCTTTCACTTTACACTTCTATTTCCTCTCTTCACATGTGCTTTCATGTCTCCCTATTTGTTAAAATGAATTTCACATAATTTAACATTTTATCTCATTACTTATTTCTCATTTTGTCGTGTCTTTTCACTTTTTTTGTTGAAATGTGTCATATTGTCTATGGACTAAATAAAAAAACTTAAATAAATAGATTTTTAAAAAGAAAATCTCTTCATCATATCCCAAAAATGACTGAATGTGTTCATGGTAAAGTCACCTCATTTGCTCCGATTGTGAATGGATTTCCAATTGAATTGTATGCTGTCAACTGTGTGTGTGCTGTATGTTTCAACATTAATGATGCTTCTAACCATGTTTATACAGCAGCTGTATAATGAAAGCAGTGGGAAATCTTTGCATGTGTATTTTTACTAAATAACGCCACAGCATTTGGAGTGCCATGTTTTTTAAAAACTTGTAATCAGTGTGTGATGTTTTGCTGTAAACACCTGGAAATAAAAATTAATAAAAGCCTATGAAGATAGTGTACTGTTTTTTGTTGTTGTTGTTGTTGAATCTGACAGATGTAAAAAAAAAAAAAGATACAGAATAAAGTGTGTATTGTCCTGTATAATCCTCAAAGAACAGAGTTTGATCAGTTGAATTGAATGAATTAATGTAATGTTTTTTCTTGTGTTTGTGTGTGTGTGTGTGTGTGTTTTGTCCAATAACAGACAGATTTCTCTCAGTGTACACAGTTGTATATCTCATTATCAACAAGGTCCATCCTCAAAAATAAAGAAAATCAGTGACATCATGACAAGGAGCTGTCCGTCAACATGTGGAGCTGAATTACTGGCAGTAGTGCACCATGTTGTGTGGTTAAAATATGTCCATATACTTTTAATGCATATATATTAACCAACAGTTTGGGTTGTTTTTTTTGTATGTTTTGTCAAAGTCAACTTCTCTCTTTATCATTCATCAGTGCAACAGTTTTAACTCTCACTCTTTGTCCACTTTATTCACTCTCACTCGCACGTGGACATCAGGCCCACTGTACTTGCCTGCAGGCTCGCTTGGTCATGATCAGCAGCTGGTCCATTATTGTCAGAGATTGCCCTTTAATCTAAATTTCATTCAGGTTCCTTTGAAAGCTTAGAGCCAACAGTTTAGACTCCTGTTTACCATTGCTGCATTTCTATTTTTAGATGCAATGCACTTACGTAACGCTCACTCTCACATTATGGACCACTGCTGTCTGCTCCACTTGGCTGAATTGTGTACTCCCTATGTGTGTGTGTGTGTATACTGAGTTAGATTCAATTATGTCTTGTAACTTTCATAAAGTGAAAAGAAGGAAAAGGAAAGAAAAAACCCAAAACAGATGCATTCAAGGCTAAACATCTATCATACATGTAGTTGGGAAAACTGTAACATCAAACACACATTTTACAAAAAACACAAAATATCTAATTCAAGACAAATCCTGTTTTGTAGACAGTTTTACTATTTAGACCCCCATTTGGACCCCTTTGTTAAAATACACTCAAAATAATTCTCAGGGTGAATATGGTGTACATGCCAAGAGTGTGTTGTGTTTATGGATTTGTCACAATACCGCAAGTGAGCCCTATCTACAGTTTATACAGTATTTCCATAAAACCAATAAAACATGCTTATATGTTGCAATTTATTCTACCATTTCATTAGAACAAATACAGAATCCACTAAAACACACTAGGGGTGTAAAATCCGACATAGCACTGACATTTAGGTACAGAGAAAACAGTCTATACAGAAATATAACAATATAATATTCATAATCATGAACAGCTGGAATTTCATATTGGATTTTTGTTGCCACATTTCAAAACAAGGTATTTTAACCTACTCAAAAACAACAACAACTCAAAAGTATTTCTTTTATTACCTGTAAAACATCTGAAAACTGCTCAGATCACTGCGATCAATAAGGCAGACTACACCATCAATACACCATCAATGATCAGTTTGGAAAGTATTATTTTGCACAGCCAACAGGTGTAATATCATATATACTGTATTTATTCTCAAGCTGCAAAAATATGAGCAAATCTAAAACATTAACATCTTATATACTGTAATGCAAAGAGTCAAGTATTTTTTCCCAGAAGGTTACAAACACAGCCTGCAGGTTTGGCGTAATATATACAAATCATGGTGCATGTACAATGACAGACACAGCATACCTACTGTAAAATAGGTAGGAGGTGGAGTAGTGATACAGTTTCATGGTGGAATGATGAGTAAGGCTGTCAAGAACAAATATAAAATACTGAAAGAAATTTATAAGAAACACCCATTACAGAAGTTCATAGAATATATAAAGAGCTGCAATCTCTGGGTAAAAGAACAGTGTGAAATCAAAGTGAAATTGTTGGACACTTCAACTATTACAAAAATGAAGAAGATAAGACGAGAGTGGAAAGGTCCAGTCATCTGGAGTGATACAGAGTGGACTGTAGAAGGTGTAGAAAAACGTTTAAAAGATGTTTTAAGCATTTGTGACAATACATATTGCAGATATTTTACCTGATGAAGGCAAAGCAGAAAGATAGGACATGAGAGATAGAATTAAGAATTAACACAGCTGCAGAAGTTCTGGGATGAAGCCTGAAATATATATAATATATAATAAGATTTAAAAAAATAGGTGTATGGAAAAGAAGGAAAGAAAAATGTCTGATTTGTAAGATTATACAGGGTATACAAAAAATATATACACCTTTAAACCTGACAGTAAAACCTTGCAAGTTGAAACTGGATGACTGTGAAACATAGTATTATTGTTTTATTTTTTTTTTATCATAAGTAAAACACAGCAATACCTATTACATAAAGACCTTGAAGAGAAAAGTGATAAGAAAAGCATAAATAGTAAAACAACAGCTCAGGAAATGCCATATCACATACGTTTGACATTTTTACAAAATACGGCACTGACGACGGGGAGGACTATGGTAAAACAGTAGGTGGCAGTAATGCTCTGATTTGTTGCAACTTGCTATCAAAAGCAGAAGAAGTAGAAGAAGAAAACGGGCCAATCACAGACAGCCAAGCTGTGATGCGGAAGCGCCCAACGCGGAAGCAACATCCTAAATCCTTTTTTGGTGCATGCATTTGCACTTTGAGCACTTCTTATTACTTAAATACAGAGACTATAAGTCCAGGCGTTAGTATTATCAGATAATACAGACAGAGGTGTGTCTGGTGCAGGTATGTCGATCAGCGGAGAAGCAGTGTTTCGGGCCGTGGAGACGCCGCTGTTCTGTCTCGGTGCTCTGACCGCGGCCTGGCTGTCTGTGTGCTCCGTGTACCGGCTGCTGTCCGGGATCAGGGTGTGGGTGCTGGGCAACGGACGGCTCGTGTCACCCACCACGCTGGGGAAATGGGCAGGTGAGAGACTGTATGGGGACAATAACGAAGATGGTTAATGTCACTCAGGTTTTTTTTATTTAAACCGTACAAACATCAGTTGCTGATATTTCCATTGATTAAATTAAAGATAAAATATCATACTAAAGTACCATACCGGACAAAAATGGTCAACGTTGTTATTGGAGTCAGTCCGTTTCTTCTAAGTTATGTAAAGTTTTATTAGTATTAATAACAATCTGCGTTTTGGTACAGGAATGTCATTGTTTAGCTAGCTGGTGGTTCAGATGAGCATCAACTTGAATTTGAACTTGAAGGAAACAAACGTTTCTTTAGTACTTGTAAAACTAAGGAATTGTCACTGCCTTACGGTTGTAGGCTATTAATCAGCCATTCTTTCTCTAAACATGAATCCTAAATGTAGGAAAAATAACAAATAGTTTCTGTCTCTAATCCACACAACTCACAAGAATGTATTATCAAATCTAAAATTCTCCAACACACGTTTTACTGGTTATATTCAATGTCCAGTTTTAAAGGAACTTCTCTAACTTTATTATTACTATTTAGTCACATCTCACGTCTTTTACCTTCTTGGTTATTCATAGTCACATTTTACTTAAATTTAGCCTGAAACATCTTGTGTTACTGTCAAAGAGTGACTGAACATCAAGCTTTAATAGCACCGTTCAATGACCTCTTCTGGCTGAATGTTAAAGTCATCTCTGACCACATCCAACATCATGTTAGAGGTGATGTATGCAGCAGCTCAGCTTTTAACAACTTCCCACTAGTCTCCAGTTGAATTTGGCTATAATACTTTGATTTAGTGTTGAATTATTTGTAGCAACAACAAAAAGCATCATTGCATTAAATAGCTATTAAACATAGCATTTAACTTTAGTCTTTAAATTCCATGGTCTTAGATGTACCAACAAGTCTTGTTTAGCTGTTCTGCATGAGGAACTGCATTTAGGAAACACTTACTGCCTATAATATTTATATCCATAGCTACTATTTACATGTAGTTTTACAATCTTTGTCGGGACTTTTTCTGAATTGTTTTTTAAATTTTATTCTATAAGAGAAAGTTTACTTTCACAAAACATTTCTATATTAGATACACCCTCAATTTGAGAGCATGATCTAATGATAATTTCTCACAATACATAAAGAAAGATAGAGCAAGTGCTGCAAGTCAAGAAGCATAGATAAAAAATATAAAATTGACAAGAAAATGTGAAGAAATATTATTTAAAAAATATGTACGTTATGACTGTATTATTGAGGGGAGTGTTTAATATTCTGCCCCCTCAGGTGTGTAAATGGGAAAGACAAAAAAGTAGAAACACCATTCAATATAATGTAGTAACACCACCTTTAATGATGACCTCAGAAATAAACATATAGTTGAATTTTACACATCTCAAACAATGTCAACAAAAGCTGAACATTATAAACTTTGTAAAGGTAAAACAGCTGTTGTATTGGATTGCATGAGATTGTACAGGTGTACCTAATAAAGTGGCCACTGAAGGTATATTACAAGCAGACACAATGAGGTCATTTTTGGTCTTTGAACATGTCATGAACAACCTGTGCAGTACTGTGCTGTTGCACTGTGTCACACCTATCTTGCACAATAAGTTTACCCGGACTGTTTGTTTAGTCGTTATCGCAATTAGTCTCCAGCCTTATGATATTGCTTCAGCACATACTTGTGTTACACATTATGGTGTCTTTGTCCCGGCAACAGCAGCCTGTGGTGCTTTTCACATGAAATAAAGAATGGGCAGAGAATGATCAGCCTTTTGTGAACTGTAGTAAATCTTGTGATTGGATTATGGCTCGAGGGGATTATCCAATCAGACTGAATACTGTCCATCTGCCCGGCCTGCTCACTGACTGAACCTTGAAGTTTGAACAGACTGCCGGGATTGATTTAATGTTGGCGAGTCTGGTGTTCAAGGTTCACATCATAATAAAAAAAAAAGCTGTTAGACCACAGCAGGTATTAGAAATTTTCTGAGTAATGATTCATTCCAGAAGAAGTGTTCTTAGATACCGTTATACTACATTGCATCCGACATTGTCATTTGAAATGACAAGATGAAGAACAAAAACGCTTGCTCATAAATAGTCTGTTTTTGGGTACATTTTCCATGCATTTGCAGTGTATATTTCCCAATCCTAAATTGTTTTATGTGTATTTATCTTTTGACTTGGACAGTTGGCTCCTAGAGTCACAACTAAACAATTCTGAGCAGTGTTTTTCAGCCTGTGCAGTCACAGTCGCATCAGTCTGCCAGAGAAACCCAAATGTTTTTGAGGATGCGAGCTGAAGTTGCCTTTGATCTTTTCTGTGTGCCGTGCAGCTAAAAATGGAAACGCATCAGACGGCTTTTTTATTTTTGGATTACGCATGCGGAATGATTCAGAATATCCAACGAGGCAAAGGAGCTCAGCGGCTGCTGCTCTCATTCACAGACTCTGTCTCAGTGAAGTGGACTTGATTGAGAGGACGGCCTGATTCATAAATGAGACGCAGGGTCCTTGGGATTCTGGTTCACTGGTACCCACATCTCACTTTTTGTGTGTGTGAGAGAGAGAGAAAAAGAAAGAGAGTCTGGGCAGTATTATAGAGAACCATTGTACTGGTATCCTAATCAAATGGCGTCTTGCTATCTTAGACCATGCTTCAGTTATTAATAATATAGCTGCCTTATTATATTGTAATAATAAGGCAGCTGGTTTATAAATTAAGTTCATAAGACGTTACATGTATCTAAATAGGAAGTTACAGCTAATTGTTAATTCCTCACAGTCCTGTCAGTGCTTGTATAATGACATATGTCCACATGCTGTCTGATGTAAATGTACAATCCATTTTTAATCCTCTAACATATACAATGACATTCTTTTTTACATAGATGGCAATCTAATAAACATAGCTACACTTTACAAATCTAAGTTGTACACATACAAATGTTAAACTTGTTTGGCACCAGGTTCTACCATTTAAATTGTACTGCATATTATAAACTGAATCACTTAATAACTGCAAGCCTGTTAGTGGCTCAAAATAGCATCTGTCTAGTTTATCAGGGCTTGGACATTGTTGCTTATCCAACATACTGTATGTACACATTCCACTGGTTTCATTTGTTATAGTAATAGTCATTGTTGTTGCAGATACGGTTGTAAATGATTTTGTTATATGTTGATGTTATAGTAGTGCTTAGTGCAAGGTTAAAATGCATTAGGGTTGCAACTAATGATTATTTTCATAATCGGTTCATCTGCAATCAATCACTTAGTAGTATAAAATGACAGAAAATAGTAAAACAGGCAAAGTATAAACTCCCAAAGCTCAAAGTGATCTTCAAATGTTGTGTTTTGTCTGAACAACAGTCCAAAACACAAAGATATTCAGTTCACTGACAATTTAAAGCGGGGAAGACGAGCAGCAAATTCTCCCATTGGCAAAGTTGCTCAGTCACTGTTAGGGCTGCCTCAGAGTACCTGGAACTTTGCTTTAGGTCACTTCCTAAAAAAGAGTGCAATAAAATAGAAACTTGGTGGTGGCAATAAGAGCAGAACCTGTGCCAAAGGCTACACATCACGTTACATTTTGTTAAGGTCCTGTATTGGAAAAGGGGGATACAGTGTGGATTTCCATATATGAGGGCCTCCAAGCTTTGGCTTCTCATATTATGTCGCTGTTCTGATGATGACATGGGTTTGGCTAACCTGTATGCGCTAATCTTGCCAGTGCAGTTTTGCTAACAGACCAAAACTGTTAAGAATGTATGTTCCACACATGCTCACACATAAGCCCTTTTTAAAGAAGAGATCCTGCAATACTACCGTAAAGAAGACCTGTCATTACGCAGGCTTTGCTTTTCTACACTGAAACAAACAATGCCGGAAGCAAAAGAGGCGTGACGTGTAACACAACCGATTCGGCTCCGTTACTACCTCCGCTGCCGACTTAATGGCGTCGACATTCCCGCCTTGAACAGGCTGCAAGAGGCTAAAGGTTGCAATTATGGGTAGAATGAACTAAACATGTCCTCTACCAGTTATTTCAGCATGAACTCATTTGATACAAATGCTTGTACTGTTACTCCCCTAGTGGAAAGAAAGCGAGTCTGGAAGTAGGGCAGGACGTTGGTTTATATTGTCACAAAATTGAAAAATGGGGTATGTTGGGCAAATCCTCATTATGTCTTCTGTAAAAAGGTGATTTATTCCCAGTCCTTTAATTATGTTCAACAGTAAAATGATGTTGGCTATCAAACCCAATGCCCAAATAGTGACACATAGTAGCACTATCATCAGAACACCTAGCCAGTCTAACCTACATTTGCAGAGGACAGCAGTCCCTAAAATAGATCTTGTTTTATTTGACTGAAGGGAACATGCACTCAGCTGTAAAAGCTTTTTTTTTTTGTTCTGACTGCAAAACAGTTCATTCTTAAAACAACTAAAAATAACCCAGCCTATGTTTCCCTCATCATTGTGCCTGCAGACTCTCCATCACTCTCCCCTCCCTTTCTCTGTGCTATTTTTAGTTGCCCCCAGGATCCCCCATGTTCGTGTTTGTCATTTTCTCTCCTCCCCCCCTCCCACTCCCTTCTGTTTGGCTCTGCTGCTGCCCTAACGGATGCTTGGCACCTCAGCATCATCTGTACTCAAGAAGATCACACAAAGGGGACATGGGTACAGCAAAGGGTAGATAGACAGATGAGTAAGAGAGGGAATGAATAGTACCGTCAAAATAACAAAATATTTGCTTAAAATAAACTTTATCATCTCTGCAGGGATATTTGTATTAGACACTGCGGCAACAGCACAAACAGCATTTCATGATCAGGTATGTAGTGCTCAGCGATATGGCTGAGCTTTGTCATGATCAAAAATCTCATATATTTACAATATTAATCATGATATATACTATGTCTTTTAAATGCTTGTAATTCTCAAATAAAAAACATGCTATGTAGTAACAAAGCCAATACACCAGATCGGTATTAACGCTGATACTGACCTTATTAGGCAGATCAGTTATTGGCCATAATGTGACCAGTTCACATTAAAAACTGTTGCTTCATCGCTGTCATTATTCACTGTTTTCTGCTCAGTTACATTCATTCAGTCACGACGGGCTGCCAACTCAGTTGTTAGTGCCACAGCAATTACTCCAGCATATAAAAACACAGCGGATGGCACTTTACTGATCCTGGCACCAGATCACAACCAAAATAACACCAAACCACAATGAACATTTTTTGTCAATAGTGTTCTGATCTTTAGTTGACTAAGACTGATCTCAGATACTGAAGTTGGTTTTGAACAGAGATTGCACTTATGTTAGTGCACCTCGCATGTAGTATTTAATGAGCCTAAGAGTCTAAAAGCCCCGTTAGCAGACCCTAGAGGCCGACGCTGCTCAGTGCACCCAGCCAGGCTGATGTGGTTTGACCCAACCAACCCACCAATATTCCCATCTTAAGTGCACTTCACTCTCACAAGTAGGTCTAAACCACAATGCAGAAAAGAGGACCAAAATAACATAAATGACGTACAGATTTATAATAACACACAATCGATACCTACAAACACAAGATGAAGAACAATACACAAGGTTAAGATGAAATTGCTCTTTCAGCCGGGCTTTTCAGGTTACACAGGGACATATTGTAACGCCCTGACTCTCCATCCTTTTTGTTATATTTAGCCAGAGGTGTGATGAATAGTTCCTTCTGAAAGATGGGAATTGCTAAAAATAGGCCCCTGCTGCTGCTGCTGTTTGTGCCAGGCAGTTCCAGGGCATCCGTTCGCCCGACTGCCACTGATGACAGAGAGGACCTAACTTTCCCTCTCCCTCTTTGTCCTCCTTATTCACCTCGGCTGCTCTCCACGTACCCCGTCCTGCAGTACATCTGTCCACACTGACATTCAGCCCTTTACCCTTGAAAGTCAATTTATTTTATTTTTCTAAAGCTTTTTGTGCTGGGCCATCACTAGTGGTTTTGCACTATGCTTTCCAGGAATCACTTGTCAGTCAAACAAACTCTTGACATCTTTACCATCATATTTCTGTGGTGATAAAGTTCCTGAAGGTGGCGCTCTTTGTCTGTTCATCTGTGGTGGCTAGCACTGCGTACATTTTCTGCACTGCTTTTGCAGTGTTAAAATTTGTTTCCCCTGTTGTTTCGTCTTCATCTTGATTTCACACCACGGAAGATAAAGAAAACAAATCTCTACTTAAGAGTCTACAGCGGGAGAGGCAAAACATCCCTGGTATTTTCTTCTGTGGAAATATTTCTTTCAAACAACGCTAGCAGCTCAAGCTAACAGAGCACATTTAACTACACATTTACTACAGTGAGTTCTGATTGTGAAGGCGTGGTCTGACACTGAGCTAACACGTCTGTTTAAACTGTGCTCACAGCCACAAGTTCAAGACTAAATGCAGATATACATTAAACGTGTGGCTACTACTTTATCTCCTAGTGTAAATGTCCAGGTGTATGTAGACACCCATGTCCACATACTTTTGTCTAATTTTGGTTCAGGGCTTTTCATGGTTTCATGGTTTTCTGTGTTTTCATATGTGATTTAGAACAGGCACAAGTATATTCTTTGTCCTGCTAATTCACTCTCTATCTGTCCTTTTTTCCCTTTTAGTCGTGACAGGAGCCACAGATGGGATTGGGAAAGCTTATGCGGAGGAGGTAAGATTCCCCCAGACTCTTAATGTAAACAACAGAGGGCCACAGTGAAACAAGAGGGGGAGGGAGTTTGGTGGAATTTCTGTCTCTCTTTCTCTGTCAAACACGTAAGAAATTTTATGCAGTATGTGTTGAAGTGCACACGTGTGTCGCCTTTGTTGACATGATTTTTGTGTTTGCAGCTTGCCCGCAGAGGCTTTGCCATCGTGCTGATCAGCCGCTCTCAGGAGAAGCTGGACGACGTATCCAAGGCGATCGGTGAGTCTAATGCATGCTTTATTTTATTCATTTTTTGGACATGCAGTGTAAATGCAGACAAAAATGTTGCCAGAAATGGAAAGTTAAGATTTTTGTGGACGAGTTTTATGTAAATCACTGTGAAACACAGTATGTAGCTCAATATTACTCTATTATATCCATCAGTTGAACTATTCCCTCATTTTACAGTCAAGGGAAATCAAAAGTACCTGTGGTCCAAAGGCACAAGGCTAATATAGTGTTAAGTATGACAGCTGCTAGACTGGAGTTTAGTCTTAACGATCCATGCAGCTATACGGCCTCATTTATCCTGAACCTGACATGTTGCATTCATATTGCACTGTGTGATAGTCCAATAGGGCTAAATGACTAAAGACTGAATGTTATTGCATTGAATTGCATGTTTTTCACAAGTGAGTGGAGATTCAACAGGACTGTTATGCTTTTGGTTATGAGGCAGTAAAGCCTCCTCCTGGAGCTGAAAGTGAATCTGTCCAATTAAATGAAAGCTTCCTCTTAAGGGAGGGATATCCTCATTGATGATGAAGGATTATTCCAGGGTTTAATTATTTTCTCACTGCTCTGCTCTTTCCTTCCCTTTCCAAGTGACTATACTATGTGGTCATTCATAAATGCTTTACACAAGCAAGTACTGATTTCTGGTATCTTTCATTGTTTCTCATATATTTATATATATATATGCAAAATTAAAATGTTTATGCATATTTATGCCCTCAGCGAGCAAATGTGGTGTGGAGACCAAAACGATCGCAGCAGACTTCAGTGCTGCAGATATCTACTCTAAGATTGAAGATGGACTTGCAGGACTGGAGATTGGAGTATTGGGTAAGACTGCAGCAGGTGCTTTGGCCACCTCCCTTTTCATAAAATGTAATTAGTTGGCCATATGAGATGGCAAATTCTGAATAAAGGCCTACAGAAATCAGGAATGTTGTGTAATCCACTATGACAAATGTAAGTTTTTCATGTAATCATAAAGGTTAATTTCTCCTGGCTTCTTCAGCCCTTTGCTGCCCTCCTAAGATTGGAAAGAGGAATAACACTCTGAACTCCACATTACAAAAATGTAATCTTCTTTTCATCCAACATTATGAGGTATTTTGAGTGTCAATGCGGTTATTTGTCTCTTGTTAACAGTGAACAATGTTGGAATATCCTATTCTTACCCTGAATTCTTCCTCAACGTCCCCAATCTCAGCACTGTAAGTGAAAGGTTTATTATTATTCCTTTTGCCATGAATGTATAAATGATTATATCATACAGGCATATGAAGTACAAGATTGTAAGGAATAGAAGTGGACATCCCATAACATGTGGTTTATGTCATTTTGTCTTTTATACACCTCTTGTTTCGATGATCAGTCTAGCTCTACTACAAACTGGATCCTTTGCAGTTAGCTCTATGGACAGTTTTGCACTCAGAATCAGTTTTCTGCCTTATGAACGTGAGTAGAACAGACAAAAGGGGCCTCATGTGCAGATAGAACCGAGCTCTAGACAAAATAAAACTGCACAAAGGCGGCCAGCTGAGTAAGACCTTATCAGATATTGTACGTTTGTATTATCTCGCTTACCTAAAGCTAGCCCATGTAATGTTTGCTGAAAAGGTGGCCACAAGTGTGCAAATACCAGACCATGCAAAAAAGTAGTGAAACAGTAGCACAAGTGGAGAAGAGTCAAAAAGTGAGCAAACTGACTCAGTAATGTCTGTTACACAGCTTTATCTACTTTGCTAACATTAGCCACCATAAGCTGCTGGTCATACCAGACCAAGTAAGGTTGCAGGAGCAAAACTTAATTGAGCAATGGTGAGTTTTATTGCTTTGGAGTTCAACTTTTCATCTGTGAGAGAGTGTATGTGCTATTTCCTCTTTCAGAAGTTACATAGTGTCACTTTAAGGTGAACAGCCTGTGGCATTTCAGCAAATATCTTGTGCCTTAACAAATCGCAAGATAACATCTTTAATACATGCAGTTGATACTTGACCGGATAAAACTGTCTACATTTCTGAACAATGATAAGTATAAGTAAATGCACAAACACACAACCCAAGTTGTAGTAATGCTCCTGTTCTCGTTTCAGTTCATCGACACCATGGTCAACATTAACATAACATCAGTGTGCCAGGTGAGTGTTATTATTTTAAAACGTGTGAAAATGTTCTCAGATACTCTTTTACAGTCAACGTGGAGACACCTAGCAGGGATTATCTTAAATAAGTGGTTGAAATCTCAGTGTGCACAACATGGACTCTGTAGACATGGACTTGTAAATGTCTGTCGTATGTCCCACTGTGATGTCTGGGTTGCCCTTGAGTGATTTAAGTTTGTCCAGGTGGATTTATATGGCTGAGATAGTTTGCATCCACTGTCAGGTAATCCCGCAGACCAATAAAGACACCCCCTCCACACACACACACAAACACAGTGACATAAAGCATAGTAAGTCACTTCCGTCCCTATTCTCCATGTTCGGCAGTTCCCAGAGCAACAGCTAAAGTCCACCCACTCTCTTAGCACTTAATTTATGTCATTCAATATTTCTTCAAACCGCTCCCTCTGCTATCATTATCATTTCCTTTCTCTCTTTGTCTTCCCTCTCCAATCACCTCTCCACACACAACCCACACACACACACACTTTTACAAATGTGGATGCACACCTCCACACACTTGTCCACAACCCACACACATTAATAGACTTTATTTGTCTGACAAAATGCTTTTACTCTGTTTCTCACACGTCTCTCTCTCTCTTTCCCTTTTTGTTGTTTTTCCAGATGACACGTCTGGTTTTACCTCGAATGGTGGAGAGGTAAGTTTGTCTGACTTAAGCAGTAAGTGATTTGTTAATACATTACTGATGTCTGTGAATCTTTAGTCATTAACACCAGCACACATATTATTATCTATTAGGTAATGTAACATTACCTATTTATCATCCAGCCCTGTGTGCTGCTTAATGCATTTGTGTGGGTGATTGATTGATTCAACAATGAGTTTAAATTATATTGTGAAGATGTTATCATATCATGTTATGTCTTATAAAATTGTTGTAAAATCTAAATTAATGACTCCAAGCTAATTTTAATTATTTTTTCATTTTACACGTGAAGAATTGTATTTAATGCAATGCATAACGGTTGAAAATAGTTAAAGGAATAGTTTCTTGCCAAGAGTTAAATGAGAAAACTGACATATATCATCATATCTGTCTGTAAATATGAAGCTGGAGCCAGGAGACACTTAGCTTAGCACAAAGATTGGAAATGGGGGGAAACGGGTAGCCTGGCTCTGTCAAAAATAAAAAACAATCTGCCTAGCAACACCTCTAAAACTAATCACTAATCAACACGTTATGTCTCGTTTGTTTCATCAAGTGTAATAACAACACAGTGATTTCCTGGTGTGAGCAAATAAGTGAATTATTCCTTTAATTACACTGATCATCAATTTGATAATTTATCGTAATTCTGCATACATTTACTATATTTTGATATACAGTACATCGATAGACAAAAAAAAGGAATACTGTGACATTGATTTAAACCATATCACCACTCATAGCAGCACATAAAGCATCAGTTGATAGTAAAGGAACTGACCAGTTTAGTGAATAAACCTAAAGACAAGCAAAGCTTTATATGCAATCAAGATTGAATTTCAGTCACAAATTGCACCCAATAGATCTCCACTGACACGTGTGCATGACAATCACGTTATATTAGACTCTTAAATACCTAGTTTTTGCAATAGCTAATAACTTTAATTAGCAGGATTATTCCTTTTGGGGAAATATAATCTCTTTCATGATACATTACACTGTACCATGTGTAATTATGGTAATTGTAATGTTGTGGTGGGACGTATATGTCTGAAAGTCTGCATTACAGCTGATTTATAGTATATACTATAATTTTCTGATAATGTTAGACTGTTGTAGCCGAGTGAAATCAAGTCTGAAATCTCTAGTTTAGATTAAATATTGTATGAAAGCACCACAGGCTGGAGTAAAAATATCCTCCGATTGTAAATATGTAGGTGTTGATGTTACTGTATCTTTGATCTTATCACTATCTGCCAGCTCCTCTTTGATGTACAACAAGAACAGTTTTGGTTCACCTTGCCAGCACACATAGTACCATGTTCCCTTATCATTCTGGGATTGATCTCAGGGTGAGGTGTTTGTTGCATTGCCCCCCCTTTTATCTCACACTTCCTGTTTCTTCTCAGTGTAAAAGAGCATATTTTTATATTGCTGTGTTTCCAGGAAGAAGGGGGCCATCCTCAACATCTCGTCTGCCAGCGGGATGTACCCTGTTCCTCTCCTTACTGTCTACTCTGCCTCCAAGGTAACTACAATACATGGTTTATGTCCTTTTCTTCAAGTGCTAACTGAAGTGTTATCTACAGACGCATCCCAGCATCATAAACGGTTTACATCTTACCATACACTGTGGTCCAGGAGGAGAAATCCATCTTTGTTGTGGATTATTCTGTCCAACCCACCGACATATATTGAGGCAAAACTGATCTACTGATGATGATAGATGTTAGTTCAACATTTATTTGGATGTAGGGACAAAGTGAGGGACAGCTTTTTTTATATTTGCCGTTTTAATTGTTGAATATAAATAAGTCGGTGACTAACTAACTCGGGTCCCGAGGTAGTGTACCAATTAAAAATGTTTATAGGAGCATGTGGTGTCATAATGTTTTATAACCGTCTCGTGTGTGTTTGTTAGCTTAAAACCAGCCTGCTGTTCACAGTTTCAGCTGATTAATTTGCTGGTGTCTTAATACTGGGTCATGTTTATCTACTAAATCCCGGTTTCTGCAATGCAATTTAAAAGTGCATCTAAAATCCACCTGGGGTGAATCTTTAGTTTAATGCTCACTTGATCATCTCAGTTCATTGCACCTGCCATTAACATTGAGAAAGCACATTATACATGAACTCTTTGTGCACATATTTCCTTTTTGCTAGTTTTTGCACAGCAGATTTTGATTTCTTTTGTATTCTTGTTTACTGGAATTGTAGTTTTGACCTTAATGACCTGCCTTTGTCTTATATAGGCATTCGTGGACTTCTTTGCACGAGGACTGCAAGCTGAATACAAGAGCAAGGGCATCATCATCCAGGTAAATCTTAGTTCTTCTGCTACAAGCCCACATGGTTTTGTTTGGTGGTTCATAAACGGAGCGACGCCTGCAAGGTAGTTCAGGCAGTAAACTTGAGCTGCTCTGCTATACACACCTTTTGTAGGACTTGAGGCTTAAGAAAATTAAATGTTGTCGTAACCACTGTGTTTCCTTCTTTTTCCCCCAGAGCGTTCTGCCATTTTTTGTTGCAACCAAGCTGAGCAAAATCCGACGGGCTACGCTGGACAAGCCCAGTCCAGAGCACTACGTCTCAGCTGAGCTCAACACTGTGGGGCTACAGACCCAGACCAACGGCTACCTGCCCCATGCCATTATGGTAAGTCTGGGTATGTAATGCTGGTAGCAAAGATCAAAGAGTCTAATGTAAATGCATGCCCTGTATTTTTTTCAAATCTTCACTCGTTCAGATTTGGGCTTCATTTTGATTCTCACAAAAGCAATTGTTGATTTGTCTAAAAATATTAAATGAACTGCCTCTGAAATGATTGCCAAATGTTCACCCATCAACAAACTTAAAGTGTAACTATGCCCTGAAATTCTGCTAGAACCCTCTCTCCATGCATATTTAAAAAATGCAACGGGTGAGGGAACAACAACTGTAGGAGGCGTGGCCCCGTGGCTACATAGTGTGTGGGTCAGGGGAGGAGTCTTTCATGACGTAGACAGGTCCCAACCGGTCGACTCTTATGTCAGCATTGGTCTTGCAGATTCAGGGCTGATTTAAAACAGTAGATGGCGTGTTGAGCCATTTTCAACTCATCATGAAATACTCAGTTTTATACATTTGGTAAGAAATGTCAACATTAACACCAGCACTGATGTGTTTCATCGCAGTACAGTCATATAATTTAGTTGTCAGCTCAAAAAACACATTGAGGTGTGCAGTACCTCTTTAACAACCTTCTCAAAAAACATGTTTGAGTGTGTTTGAAAGGAACCACAATCTATATTAAACGTCAATCGTCTCTCTCTATAGACCAAGGTGAAACACATTTCAGTCTGCTGAAGAGCCAGGATTTGTTCCTTTATACAATACAAAACGTTGTTGTATCTCTACCTGTTCAGGCTTTTTATTTAATGCCTGTCAGTAACTAGCCATTGCTAACAATGTTTGCATGTTATGGAGACTGGCATTGGACTCTGAGGACCGTCCCTGTTTTGTCATTTGCGTGTACACTAAACTGACCACTGAGAATGACTCAAGATCGGCTGAAAGTGCTTCAGCCAGTTGGAACTTCAAATCACACTGCAAGGCCAAATCTTCCTGATTTATATAAATGTAGTGCATTTATATAATCAGCCTGAACAATTGAAATGCACCTTGAGTATTTGGCAGGTAGGGGAACACAGCTGGAGTGATGCCTCTCTCACACAAATGGTTTCTCTGAGAAAAACTGAGAGTCGTGTTACAGATAGTCATGGTCTCTCATGGCAACAAGACCGAAACCTCATCAGGCTGTAATTTCACTTTATACAATAGAGATTCCTACCTGCTCATGATCTACATTCACTAAATTAATGTTGTGTCAACAGTTGCTAAAGCATCTGTCAAAAGGTAAACATCATCTGAAATAATGGAGTGGGATGCTCCACTACCTTTGAGTATTGTCTGCATCCTAACACAGTAATTACTCTGTAGAGACTCGAGCGTCAGAAGGGAGACAGAAACACAAATTCAGTTCAGATTTTTCAGGTGTGTTCATTTTAGCAGAGGTTACAGAGGGCAACAGTCATTTTCTCCTTCCAGTTCCTCCATGTTGAGCTGGATACTGTTGAACTGTGCAACCTGAATATCAATTATCATGTTAATTGATGTACATATAAATAACAACACCAACCATTTCAGCATAAAGGTGGTCAATAAATCATATTAAGCATAAACAAACCGTTGTTAACCGTGTGCAGTCAACAGTTTTTTGTGCAGATAACTCAGCGTAGATCTTTCCTGTCATCAGCCGCTATATTTCACTAAACCACAAGCTTGTTTATCTGATAATCCCTCTCCATTCAATAGTGCAGCACAGCTCTGCCCATCTCCCAGTAATAAACCACAATTCACCAGTATCTAATAGAGATCTGCAGGGATGATATATTTTTGTAGGCCAACCCAGAAGTTAGCATCGCCCTGGTTCCCTCAACAAAAAGCCAGTGGGATTTTTCCATTGGTTTTTGGATTATTGCAGAAAATAAGCTCTGTGGCAAACAAAAGTTTATGATACTTACACGTTTTGTTCAGCAAGATAATCTTCACAAATGAACACCACTCTTATGATTTTTGAAGCCTAAATGCAATCGCCAGAAGTAAAAAGCTAACGTTAGGCTATAAACGAACTACATCACGGTCGCATGACCTCAACATCACAACCACTAAACTTCCAACTTGTAATTTGATTCTGAGTGCTTACCTCTTCTACAAAAGCCTTTCGGAAAGTTTGAGTTAGAATAGTTTGTAAGAGCGTGAGTATAAACACAACGAGGCTGTAAAGGCGGACGAGTGAGTAGATGAGTTTCTGTGTTCGGCGTGATGACGTTTAATGTCCCCGACAACCTCTGTAGTCTCATTTAGCCACTTGTTAACAACCACCTTTTTTAAGACACGTAAAACCTTCAAAATTCACGAGTGGGGGATTTATTTTATGCCGTAAAACAAAATGTGAAAATCTCTTAAGCTTGTGTTAACCACGGACCTTATTTCAGGCATCTAACCAAAAACCCATTCAAGAAACCCATTGACTTCCAGATGAGGGAACCGGAAGTGCAAAAAAGTTAATTTTTTAATTTCCGGGTTTTAAGACTCATTCCTGCAGCACTCTACATGTCCACAAACAACAATAGATGTTCTGTTTTCTTTGCTGTAGTTCATTTGTTTATATGTTTTGTTTGGTTGCACATTTAAGATGTCATGGTAAAAGACCTACAATAAATGGATATGGAAATGAAGGGCGCTTACAAAGAGTCTAATGATTCTAATGCATTTAATGATGTATCCATGTAGAAAACGAATACATTCCAACTTTAAAGTAAATTAGCATGAGAAATAAAAAAGAATGCAATTAAGAGGAGATCTATTGGTAATTAATTGAATATGGTAATGGTAAGTCGATGAAAGAACCATTTATGATGCTTCATAAAACTGCTCCTTATTTAAAAAGAGGACTAAAAACAGTCGGGGTTTCTTTAGAACAAAATCAACAGTTTGAACTGCCATACTGTCGTCTGGTAAGCTGTTAAGTTAAAGTTGAGTTAACTGACATTATGAGTAGAGCAGAAAAAAGATTTTAACTGGCTACTAATGCACAATATGTAAACATTAAGTGGTAAATGGACTTCACTTATATAGCGCTTTTCAACCTTAACGGTTCCCAAAGCGTCTTGCCCTTGCAAACTTTAATTTCCTTTTCAGCATTTTTTAAATGTCAGTGTCTTGCCCAAGGACACTTCGACATGTGGACAGGAAGAGCCGGAGATCAAACCGCCAAACCTGGGATTAATGGACGACCCGCTCTACCTCCTGAGCCACAGCCGCATGAATTAGATGCAAATTTGGTGAATTTGTCCAGAGAGATAAGTTTACCATACTTTACAAAAGTCTGATCAGTGAGAAAGAAGCAGAGGGAACAGTAAACAAAAGGACATATCAAAAAATTAAAGACCAGTAGTTTTCACAATTACACAATATAAATAATTTGTTCGCAAGTTATACGTTTTAATTTTGAGATTACATTTTTTTTTTTGCTTCAGTGAGAGGCATTCTCTCAAATTTATTATTTTTATTTTTTTTTATTTTTGTTTGATATTTAAAAAGTTTTGTTTGATTATATTGACACAAATTTGATTCCATATCTTTCTAACTTTTGATAACATCAGTGAGATTTTAAAAAGTGCTGACAAGGAAATTAAAGTTTGCAAAGACTTGACTGCAAGTTAGGCATTTGAGCATAGGCACTAAAACAGCACAATTGCCTGAATTTTCCTTTGCACAAACTTGCTTGCCACCGTTGTTGCTCCTGTGGGTTGGAAATTAATAATGAATGCTAATCTGTTATTTGTAAATGCCACCAGCTGACCATGTAATTTCCCTCTGTAGGGCTGGGTGACTACAGCTCTGCTCCCTGCCAAGATCCTCAGCAGCTACGTGATGGGGATGGGCTTGTCCCAGCGCGCTCGTTACCTCAAGAAGCAGAAGCAGGGATAGATCGGCAGCGGCTGGGAGCGGCAGCAGCAGACGGGAGGGGGGGACCAGCTGTGCTAACGACTCGTCCGACTATCATCATCGTGGACCAAGAAGAGAAAATGTGACAGTTTCTGGGCAACATCTCAGCTTCCCTCCCTCTGATACTCCCAGTCATAGATGATGTGAGGCAGTATCTGGCCACAGTTGCCGTTCCATGTATTCCATCCCAAACAGTTGTGTGAAAAATACTGCTTTAATGAATGGAACACTAACATGAAAACTAAAGACAATTCCCAAAAGTATCCTTCTGTCTGCAAAACATGATCAAAAATTAAGCTAACATCATAAGGGATGTCTGAGTTTGGAGGTCTCTGTATGTTTGTGTGTATGTTTGAGCCTCCTGTGAGCATGTGGACCAGCTTTTAACTATGTGGATGACCTTAAAGCTATTTAGTAGAAGACTGGAGGTGGTACTTACTTACTGTTAACACTTTCTAGAGCACACACTCAAGATTTAAAAGGCAGAAATGGGTATTTGTGATATTAATAGCTTCCTTAATTCCTCATCTTTTTTGATTTTTTTTTTTTCCCCATTTCATATTAGTTTCAAAGCACTGAGATTTACACCTTCCTTCTTGAGCACCAACTCAAAATCATTAAAGACCTCTTGTTTGCTTTTTTCCTCTTAATATTTTCTCAGCAGTATTGGTGTGGCAGTGAAGGGACCCGCATGTATAATTTAACCAAACTACATTTCATCTGTAAAAGATTTAAGAGGAGGCTCTGTAGATGAATAGCTGGCGCAGAGGGAGAAGTTGTGGTAGAATATTAAAATGTGTGTTTTGTTTACATACTAAATTGAATTTCAGATCCTTTCTTACAAACGGTGTTACTGTTTGGCACAACTTTCTATCCTGAAATTCCAGAAAATTCTCTCAAAATACATTAATCCTGATCTTTTCACCTGTGTTGTTTGATTTACTAAAATGTTAAACCTAACCAAATGTACAGATGAGACAAACCAATGACATGGTGTAAAATCTCTGATATATTACTTCTGGGAATTTCTCTTTTGAAAACTACATGTGTGTTGGGTTTGTGTGTTCATAGAGGATGTCAGTAGCAGTCTAATATATCACTTGTCTTGGCTCTGATATCAGCTTTAAGTTATACTGTATTAATCCCCGTGGAAAATTTGTACTTGACATTTCACTCATACTAAGTGTTTAGGTGCAGGGACCAACTTCCGTTCTAAGGCTAGTGCTTTTCTAAAGGGCGTATTCCTTAATACCTGGGATGCACGTTGTTTGGGGTGAAAGCAGACCAAACCAGAACACCTGCACTATAGAAAACTGCATTGCATTTGTGCTTTCAGCCATCAATAAATAACTTCATCCAGTCATCTTGCTCTGACTTCTTATGCCCAGTTTCATCTTTCTTGCTGTGAATCGCATGGCTGTAAGATTTCGAACACGGAGGGGACACATTTCAGCCTATTATATACTAAATTCATGGAAAGGCCCGACAAGAGAACATGTTCTAGTTTTAATTTCTTAATGGATGTTGTACTTGAGCTTGGAGTCAGATACCACATGTAAAAAGTGTAAAATGTCTGTAAACCTCTTTGTGTCTGTCAGATAGCATCACACCCAAACATTCACTGTTAAAAGTCCACAAACTCTTCTTCTGTGTGATTAAAATGCCTTATATACCCACATTTATGTTATATCCTTTTATAACCCATCCGTCAGCTCATATAACTTCCTCGAGTCATTTTACCATTATTCGTCATTTTCACAGTCCATACAAATGTGTTGCTTTTTCCACGTTCTGCCTCTTCCCTCCCAAACACCACGGTCCGGTTCCCATGCCAACAGTTTCTGGGAGATTATTCCGGTGCTCTGGTATGGAAGCTGCGGAAATGTGTCATCACTGAGGATGTAGGAGGGGGAGAGGAGCTCTGTGTGTGGAGGGATGCCCAAAGGAAGGAACGAGTGGGTTTCAGAGATGTATATAAAGCAGAGCTCGGTGGTGCTCAGAGTCCACGGCTTGCTCAGACTCGCACACACTCTGCGAGTTTCAGAGGGAAGAGCAGATTGGAAAAAGGGAAAAACAGGATCTTTCAAATCATCTCTCATCAAGCAGAACCCTCAGGACTGAATATTAAACAGCTCTCACTGATTGAGTATTGTATTTCATATTTTTTACAAATTTCTGTACCAAAACGTGTGGAGACAGCTCATCAGATAGACCAGATTTTTTAACAAAAGGCTTTAAGTCCTACATCCTTCGCCACATCTACTCTAGAGCTTCACTGTACTCATCATCCTCACATTTGGGCCACCGTTCACCATGGCGACCAGCATGGACACGCTCCCTGCCCATCTGCTGCCTTTGGTGATGGAGGAGTTCCCCCAGTCTCTGGCCACAGCTTGTGTCTGCAGGGCTGGGCAACGCGAGCCCCGCCTCCGCTGCGTACAGTGTGGCATCATCGAGGAGGAGGAGGAGGACTGCTCCACCCTGGAGGAGGACCAAGCCCAGCGCTCCTTCCTGCAGACCGTGGAGAGCCTGAGGAGGAGTACCAGATGAGCTCCACCAGAGATAGTTCTAGCATGACTGTGACATGTTTGACCCATTTGGCTTCCCCTGCAACCAGTCTGGAGACCAACAGATGTCAACAGTATTACGGATTGAGACTGTGCTGACTTCTGACGGTGGTGAAACTTTGGTACAACTAGTTACCACCATATGTGGCAATGGATGAGAGTCAGGACACTAAAGAACTGTGATGGAGCACTTCTAAGAGCTAGTCAAAACGTGCTGGCAACAAACCACTGTTTTGCACATATTTTCTAAGTAAATATGCTTTGTTGTATAGTGATTTTCTGCAGAGCATTGCTTTCACCTTCTCAAGTTGTTATTATATTATTTGATGAAATGACAGCAATTCTTTTCCTAATGTTCATGTTGCCTGCTGCTAAGATTTTGAATTTAATATATAAAGCTCATGTTCTAACATTTGTTTGGTGGTCTGTCTCTACTATTAAGGTAAAAAGAAAAAAATCTGTTGAATTTAATGTTGACATCTTAAAGACACTTTATACATCAAGTTTCTTATTAATTTTTGCTTGAAATCTAACACTAGAAGATGTGTTTTTAAGGGAAATGTTGGCTTACAGAAAGCCATTAGAATCTTTCAGGCCTTTCCATGTGGTGGCACTATTGATACACTTTTTTGAACTAAATAGCACAAACTACACTATACTACACAACAATCCCTCCACCCAGTCCAGCCTAACTGGTGCAATCTGTCAGTTTCCCCCATGCTATTTCTGATATAATTTTAACCATGAATTTTATTTTACCTTTGACTGTTTCCGAAAAACTAACAAAAGACACAGTCATGAATCCTGCAGCCACAACACAACGACTACAGCACATTAATCCCCCAGCTATCATGCAGTGCTCTCCCTGGGCCTTGCAATAAAAACAAAATTTCAACGTTTACCTGGAATCTTTCCCACCTCCTATTTTTTCTTGCTAAATCAGTCCTCCTGTGACCAATTCATTCCCACCATGTTTACCATCATCAAGGCGTTTTTTTTTTTGCACAGTCAAGCTCTATGTCTGCATCCTCTTTGCACACTCAAGAATGTGATACTTTTCTGTTTAAAAGGTAAAAACCAAACAATCATGACGCAGCTATTACAGGATGAATGAGCAGCTGTTTGAATCATGGATATATTTGATTGCACTTTCTCCATTTCTTGATGATTTTTTAGAAAATAGCAAAAAATATTTTTGAAAAATGACGCTCTGCAGTTTGTCTGCTCCATAAATGAATTCAGTTACAGACACTGTATGCCAGCTGCACCCTGTTTAATTTTTGGTTGTTATGTAAATATCTGCTTTGTGAGGGAGCCTTTTTTTTAAATGTGCATGCAAGAGAACAACTCTGACTTTCTTCATCAGTTAATTCAGTGATCACTGCACTGAAGTCAGAGGCTGTTTTCCTCCTGCCAGTGCTTTGTGTGGTCCAACATGAGTCCACCACTATTCTGTTTAATCATTTATAAACACCTAATTAAAATTTGATTAACTAATGAATGAACCTACTTTTTGGACAAATCATATTTTCTCAACAGTCAAAATAGTTTTGGTTAGTATTTACTAAAAGTCAAAGCCTGGTTATTTCCACCACCACCACCGACTCTAGGTGTTAGGCACTGATGCACAGGTAAAAGTTATTTGAAGCAATCTCCTCAAGTAACCCTCAGATTGTCATTGTAAATCTAATAAAGCAGAGTTTGGTTTTAACTTGCATTTTCAGTCATGGTATTTTTAGCCAACATCCATCATTCTCTGTACTCACATATTTCTGTTCAGGAGGCCAGGACAGGTTACCAGTCTGCTACAGGGCTAACACAGACAGATAGCCACACTTACACTGATATGTAAAGGCAATTTAGAGTTTCTGACCTGTATGCATTCGGCCTGTGTGGGAGGAGGAAACTCACGCAATAACACAAAGAACATGCAAACTCCGCTCAGAGAGGCAGCTGCTTTCAAGTTCAGGACCTATTGATTTTATTGAAGCATTTCTCAAAAAGATTTTTGTTCAGTGCCCTGAGATGTCCTGCTACCCTAAATCTCCACTTGCTACACACACACACACACACACACACACACACACACCACAGCTGGAAACACACTAACCTACACTGCACGCTGCAGGCTTTCTTGAACTTTCTCGTCCTAGATTAGGCTACTGTAAGAAAACTACTAAAACCTCCTTTTTGATTAAGGATACCCCTCTTACCGTGAGGCTCTGTGGAATGACTGTGCTGTTTCAAACAGGTTGTTCTGTAAACATAAAAGATGGAATAGTTATTGATTGGTCATTAAATGGCAGGAAAGCACAAACAATAGTAGCATACTGTAAGCTAAGTGACCTTTGCCTCTGTGTTATAGAACAAAGTAGTCCCACATTGAATAGTTTAATTCACCTGTAAATAAGGTATAGGTTATGTTATGTGAGCTAAAATAATATAAATAAATATATTGTCCTTTATAAACAGGCATTTTTGCATAATCTGACACTGAGACATTTACACTGAGAAAAATATTTTGGTGTTTTAGCTTTTATATGTTAAAGGTCTATGTGTCAGTCATGTTGAACTATGATTTATTTTTCTGTTCTTTAGTAACATGCACAGTGTGTGGCATGCAACAATGATTTGTCTTTCTTTTTTGACAGTAAATGTCAACTGGTCTTTGTTCTTACATTATTTGATGTTATTGTGTCAGTGTGCTTAGCAGCCTTTGCATTTCCGTATTATTATTATATTTATAGGTATTTCATGAAACTCTCAATCAATCAATCAATCAATCAACCAATCTTAAGTCCAGGTACACTTGAGGTCCACTCAAGGTCAGTGGAAAAGGAAGAGTGAGCAAAACGTTCGCTAGGAATAGAGCAAACTGAAGAAGACAGTGAAGCTGGTTGAAGGTTGCAGAAAAAGCTAATAAGTTGGTTTTTTTTTTTTTTTTTAAAGTTACTAACTGCTAACTCCAAGGTCAAGAATGAACATAGATGCTAAACTGAACATTGCTCCCTGTTTCAGGTGACTGACAGTAGACTAGCCTACAAATGGAAGTAGTAGCAGCTTCACTCACACATATCAAACACACCCTTTTCATTATGGCGGTTTTTTTAAACTGTCATGTTGCTGTCTGCTCTCTCTACCTGCTGCTACTGCTGCTGTTGTTGTTTAACAGCTAGCTTGTCCACTCGGCTGTACCCACCGCTGTCGTTCGTGTAGCATTTCATAAACAAGCTAACCTGCTAACTGCCCGGTAACGTTGCCTCAGTGGGGGGATAATTGTGTATGTTTGTGCTCCTGCTATTGCTGCCACCATACAGCCACATTTCTCTGTGTTTGTCATGGTAGCAATTATGTTTGTCGTTATCAACTGTCAGCTTTGACGGATAGTTCAACCCCAAGGGGAGACTTCATGTCCTGCTGTGGAGTTAATAACAGCAGCAACTCTTCAGAAAGAGCGGTTCTCTTTGTTTTCGCGTCAGTCAATCAAGGTAAGTTTTTCTTCTTGTGCTAATGTTGAATTCCCTGTTTGTGTGTGCTTGATAAGGTTAGCCAAAATCAGTTAGTAAAGCTGCGAGGCTCCCCTGCAGATATAGTGTACCTGCTAGTAATTTCTGTTCTTTTGCTACCTGCAAAAGTGCAGTATTTGCACTGGTTTTAATTGTGGAAGTTGTTGTTGTTGTTGAGCTTATTTGTCTCTTGCTTGTTGTTTGGCATGTGCATTACAATGCTCTCACATTTGATCTGATTTATATAGTAATTAAAACAAATAATTATGCTAGGGTTTGAAGTGATTTTGCACATAATTCCCCCTAAACTGGTTGCTGCTGTTGTTTTTAAAGGGTTTCCTATTTGCTCACTGCAATCTTGGGTCCTGTATAGAGAGTGGTATTGTACATTGGCTTTAGGGATGTAAACATAACTGTTGTCTTGGCCACGGCCAATTATCATAATTAATATTTGCTTCATGGGAAACTGAATGTGCTTTTGTCACAAACACAAATTCATAATTTCTCCACACACTTCATATTCAGTATAGGATTATTTAAACTCAGTAAAATGGGTTTATGTGACACATTTCTATACTATTTTTCATATCATAATTACATCTAAACTGCTGCGCTCAGGTTCTACGTTTTACACTGCTGCTTCATTCAGTCACTCATTGTTTGTACTGATCGGTCATCTGCTGCCTGTCGCTGTATTTAAAATGAGGAGATTGTCTGCTGCAAGCCTGAGGTCTTGTGATTTTAATATGTATAAGTTCATAATTATCTGCTGCATAGCTGATGTGTCTGAGCCTGCTGCTGCATATCTGGTGGGTGGCTGGGTTTAGATTTTAATTCACTAAAAGGTATATATCCCCCAGTGGTCTCAAGTGCCCAGCAGGGGACATATCTCGTCTCATAGTTACTAGATGATGGTCTAAACAGTCTGTTCACTCCTTAAATACGTGGCCATTGCTGTGTGAACTAGCATCTCTACCTGCTTTCCCTGAAGCTAAATATATTTCACATTTTGTTTCTTTCTGACATTGGTGGAGTTGCTATTTATTTCAGGAGAGGCGGAGCGGAGCATCTATACTATTAAATGCTAAAGGAAACTTATGAGCAAACTTATTAGCATATGAGACAGACAAGTGACAAATTAAAAACGCTACCGGTCTGCCCTTTAAAATTGAATTAACTCCCTACTCTGGTTCAGTGAGACACAGCTCTGTGGACTTTTGGAAGGAAATTTTGCTAAACAATATTTTGTATCATCCTGTTATGTGTATACATTACTTTATTGCTTGAAATAATGATATGTTGTTTGTTATGTACAGTGGCCAAATGCAACAGAGAAACATATTCAGTCAACACCAACGGAAGTGGAAATATTTTGGGCCGTAGTTATGCCTATTCAAGCAGAAGTCAACTTTGCTCCTATATTTTATATATACTGCAGCAAGTTTTTGCAGCTGTGTGTAGTATACATTGCTGCAAAAACGTACTGCTGCGCTCTTATAGCATTTCATAAACCCCACCTTCACCCCAGCATCCACCTGTAGGCTCTGAGTCAAGTTCCCCTGGGGGGAGTTTATTATCGTCACTCCCCAGTTGCTGCTGTGCTGAGGTTGGTGTTTGCTTGCGGGGAATGACAAGCTTAGAGTCTGACACCAAATATCATACTCTTTATTCACATAATAAATCCGTTCTACGAGAGTTTGCTGCCTGAAAAAAGTTAGAAAAATGAATATATATTACCTTTTTACACTTTGGACAATTTAAATGACTGCTTAAAACCCTGTTTCATGCAGGCCACACTGGTGATATCCTGACTGCTGCTGAAATGCACTTATTCTTATGTATTCACAGCAACTTACGGTATAACCCTGACCCACATTTTCCCTTTGCAGATCTTTTCTTACTATAATATTTCTCCCATCACTTGTGTCTCGACACAGTCATGGGGTCAAACTGAAGTGCTGAATTGATTTTCGTCGCCCACACAGACAACAGTGTTGCTTTGTGAGGATGAGGGGCCTAACTTAATGACAAACAAATAGACAATGTGGATACTTGGGTGTTATGGGCACCAATCCTCATTATCCCACCATAGTTTTCTCACTGAGCACATGTACGTACATGATTGGACTTGCCCTTCCATTTCACTTGCCATGCTGAAAATTGCTGCCACGTTGGCGGGTTCACGGGCACGGCATGCTATTAAGGGGTTATTTGTATAATTTACCACTTCTAATTCCAAGGCTCAGCCATATTGGCAGGAACATTCAAGACTAAATTGAGTGTGAAGATTGAGAGGAATTAATGTCTGTGAGCTGAATGCGTGCCTTCAGTGGGCCCTCGGCCACCACAAGGACAAGAGTCTGAGCAGGATTTGTACGTTAAAGGTTGACTTAGCAAAGTCAATAATTGAGCTACTCTGTGGGACTTTGTCCGCCCCAAAGCAATCAGCCATTCTTTTTTTGTTGGATGAGAGGAGAGAGGCAAGCAATCTAATAGGACTATAAGGCTTGTAAGTGGAACAAAAACAAAAACTGAAAAGGAATTTATTTTTAAAGGAACAGATGTTTTAACAATGTCAGTGTTTCAGACTTCTAAAATACATGGCTTTGTAGTCAGATATTACTAGTTAATGCTATGCTTTTTTTCTGTTCCCATATCAAATAGTCAAATGTTTTTTGTTAGTGTTATGGCTTCCTGAAAATAAAACTATAGGAGGAACAAAGGCATAACAAACAACATATCTGTATCTCCAGAAACACTAAGGTAATGCATAGTTATCCATAATGAGATGATAGAAATTACGTGTTTTGCAACATTTCCTTATTAGATGTTGAAATAAAGTCCACAGAGCTATGTCTCACTGGACCAGATAGTGAGTTAATTTGATTTTAAAGGGCAGTCCACACTGGCAGTGTTTTTTGCCGTGTTTCTGACTTGTCTGAACAGATATGCTTCCATTTTAAAAATTGCAGCGTTTTACAGTATAGATGCTCCGCCTCTCCTGAATAATTCATGAAATATATTTAGCTTCAGGGAAAACACGCAGAGATGCTCATTCACGCAGCAAAGGCGACACATTTAAGGAGTGAATGGACTGTTTAGACCATCATCTTGTGACTAAATAGACCATGAGAGGAGATGCATCAGGATCTGTCTGATTCAGCTCAGCAGGTGACAAAAGAAAAAAAGAAAACCTTCAGAGTTTTTACTAGTGGGAAAGTAGAGACAAAAGGCTCAGTGAGTCACAGTTAGGCGGAGATGTGAGAGGAAAAAGGCACTGCTGCACTGCCGGTCAGACACCAGGCTAAAGTTAAATAAGAGAGTCTGCACTGAGTTGAAGTTAGTTTAAGGTTACATTGCACAGCTCGACTTGCATCAAGCTCTGTGTTGTTTGCATCAATGACCATGTTCGTACATAGAGTTAATGTTGTGGAGATTAACTTACAGGGTTCGTACATAGTTTTGAAAGTTTGGAAAATGTTAAGTTATGTTTTCAAGGTTAGGAATATGCTTGAATTTGAATATACTCCTTGAAAAATGCTTGATTTTCAACATAATCGGGTGTTTCATCATCTACACTGTCACGCATGTAAACCAAAAATCTTTTAATATTTTAAATGAAACGATCCTGTCGTCATATTTGTTTTGTTTGTATGATTTTAGTGGGAACTGTAATTTTTGCATTTCATTTTCACTGAAAAAAATATGAAAATGATAATGTGATTTTTGCTGGGGTCTGTACCAAACTAGCATGTTCCCTTACATCTGGAGAATATGATTTGTAGGCCAGGGCATTTCTGTAGCACCACAATGCTTTATTTATAAAAAGGTATGCTGTTTTACCATTTTATCTTCATCAAAAAATTGCAGCTCCTGTGATTTGGATATTTCACTTGGCCATGTTGCGATTTTGATAATATTTCGATAAATTGTTCAGCCCTAATGGAGTCTACTTGAAAACTATCTTTGTCCATTGAATTTCTCCTGAAGACAAGAAGTTTATCCAGCCACAGTTTACTTTCTATTAGAGTACATCACAAAGGTAACCTATATGACGCTGTTAAAGTGCTCTAGGTTACGTTGAAATTAGCCAAAAAGCCTGTGTCATCGTCAAAAATGCCAGCCTTGATATGAACAAAAACATCTTCTCCAAACAAATCAGACAAGTGGTATAAAAACTGTACATCCGCCGACTGTTAACAGAAAATGAGAAGAAGTGCAGTGGTGTTTAGAGACCAGAAGAGTCACTTTGCTTTCTATAATGATACATTTCTTACATCGGAGAGATAATATATCTTTATAGTGTTTCCAGGCTGTTTTCCACATTTTGGCCGTAAAGGACATCTTAAAGCAAATAGCAGGTAACTCACATGAGTTTACTATAGTTAGCAATAATGAATGAAAGTGACTGGTGCATATTGAGTGTGCTGAGACGCGTTCATTGGATTCCCGAGAGAAAGTGAAGCAGTAGATTGCAAACATTCCCATTACCTCAGCACAGAGCCAACTTTGTAAATAGAAAATCTTTACGGCTTCGATGATGATACAGTGCTGTATAAATAAAAAAGTATACCCAATGTGCCTTAATGACAGAGTAGTGATAAGACTATTTATTTATACATTCACAGTATCTGCAGTTCACCCCTTGTCTGTCTTAGTAGCATAAACAGTGTAACTGGTGGTGTCCTTGAACTGATTGTATGTATATGCTTTTATACTTTGTTCGTCTTGACAGAGAATGTTGAAATTGTGGGCTGCTTTTGTTTATTAACCTTGTTACAGTCTATTGTTTTACTTCCCACTAGTTGCTTCCTGACTGTATTACCTTATCCATACTAATTCACATTCGTTTTGCAACTTTAAAGGGCGACTACACACTCAAATTCTGCTAGAACCCTCTCTCCAAGCATATTTAAAAAATGCAACAGAGGAATGAGAGAACAACTGTAGGAGGCGTGGCTACGTAAGCTGTGCCTCAATTCGGGGGCCACATCCTTCTAAGGACGCGATCTACGAAGGCGGACTGCGAAGGCCGAACCGATCGTTGTTAAATGAGACGGTCTAGTCCGCAGAGGATTTCCTATTTGCGTCACCAGCGTCACGATGCACCGCTCCTGTCGCCTGTAGCAACCTTGACAGCTGCAGTTGAGGTTTGAGGTTTTTAAGGCCCCTTGGTTTTTAACATTTGTATTGTTAGCTATTTGAGTGAGTTGAAACCCAATACTTGCATTAAAAAGTATAATCCTGCTCGGCCACTGTTTACGGTACGTTTGGGGACGCCACGCTCTCTTGTGCACAATGAATCTTGGGATAGGTTGGGCTGTAAAGGATCCTCCAAATTTGGGGAAAAGAAGGCCACATTTCTTGGCCACATTTGAAGGAGCCTTCGAAGGATGCAGCCCCTGAATGAGACAAAGCTGTAGTGTGTGGGTCAGGGGGCTGACTGATTAGAAGGTGTTAACATTCTTTTTTTATATGCATGTCATGACATGGATAAGTCCCAACCGGTCGACTCTATGTCAGCATTGGCCCTGCAAGGTTCAGGGCTGATTTGAAACAGTAGCTGGCGTGTTGAGCTATTTTCAACCCATGAAATGCTGATTTTTTTAAAATAAATTTGGCAATACATTTCAATATTGACACCAGCATTGATGTGTTTCATCACAGTAGAGTCATACCATTTAGTTTATAGCTCAAAAAACACGTTGAAGTGTGCAGCACCTCTTTAACAACCTTCGCCCCGCTCAGAGATCAGTACTTTTATCTTAACTACATGCTGTACAGATTGAAAATGAAGCAATAAAAGCCAGAAATCACAGCGTCTGGCAAAGTAACTGTTGAGTCATTGATGCTGTCAAACCTTCCCAGAAAAATGATGGTCATTATGTGCTATGCAATAGGTAGAATCTTGATTATTACAATTTTGCAGTTTGAATTCAGCCTGTATTTTATCCTCTGTATCCCTGCACCTGGGTTAATTTCAGCTGTCTGAATCTTTTGATGAAAGTTGATTGTTGTAATGTTTAAAAGACCCCTAGTTAAGGTATTACACAACTTCGGATGCTCCCCTTTTTAAGTGTTTTATTTTGATCTATGCATCAGCAGCAGCTTTTTGTTCAAATCAGAATGACGTTGCAGCTAGGGATGTTAATGATTAATCGTTAATTGCCAATAAGAATTTAACAGAACTCACATATATTAACTTTTATACCACAAGAGGGCGTACTTCACCTTTGAGTTCTGAAAAACTACTGGCGCAACAAATGAAGAAGCGGTCAGTGGGAAATGGTCAGGCAAGATGAAGAGGGAAAAACGTAGTCCAGCGTGGGGTCATTACACTGTAAGAGGACAATGCTCAATGTAAATATTGCGACACCGTCTTAAAATATATATATGTACCATTATGTGCAGATATTCAATTCAGTTTTATTTATATAGCGCCAAATCATAACAGAAGTTATCTCAGGGCACTTTTCATATAGAGCAGGTCTAGAACGTACTCTTTATAATATTATTTACAGAGACCCAACAATTCCCAAAGAGTACAGTACATATATACATTTATACAGAATCCCCTCTCCATGATCGTAGAGATTAGATAAAGATATGCTGCAGAGTAGATGGTTGTCCACATGCCAAACTGATATGAATCACACAACATGCCCAAGCTCTACACTTGGCAAGAAATTGCACAACAGCTTTTTTATTTTCTTCCTCCTATTTGGTAACAAAGATAATCTGCATAATTTGAACATATCTCTATTTTGGAAAAGCAAATAAATGGGGACAGTCAGATAAACAGTTTCTTGAGCTCAGAGTCATTTCTCAAGACTTTGAATATACCATCCTCCATAGATAAAGCTATTTAGCATTTTTTTGTTTTCATGGGATGCAAACAAGTATGCACCATTTTCTTCATGTTTTCTGTCTTGTCTTGTATCTTGTTTCTTTAAAATGCATCCCCTGTGCGGCAATTACATTTCTATTTTAATCTGAACTACATATTCTGTTAATTCCAACTACTTTTGTAACTTTGTTTGAAATATGTCTATAAAGAGTGATCCCAAACCTGAGCTGCTATTTTTATTAGCTGCATCATTACATAATCATTTTCAATAGCGTGTGTGTGTGTGTGCGCGTGCGCGCATGTGTTTAGCATCGTCTTACCCATTTTCCTGTCAGCCATCATGGTGCTTTATACATCATGTGACAGTGTGAATTGTCTTGCCTTCATATAAAACCCACTTTTACCCTAAAGAGTGTAACAGCTCTTTGTATCTACATGACAGCAGTCTATTCATCAGAGATGGTGTGTTTCTGTTGAATTGTGTTACAAAGAGATTAGAATAATACCTACAAAGAACATCTATCAATAGTGTGATTGTACAAGTGCAGTAAACAAAGTGTAATGGCACTCTCTCTGGCCTGCCAGGTTTGTCTCAGAAGAGGGAACATTTGTGATGATGGACAAAAGCCACTGCTTAGTTTTCTCCCTTTCTGCCTTGTTGACAAATAACCCTCCCCTCCCATTGTGTCTTGTGAGTCACAGTGAGCCCAGACGTATAGGTAGCCTTTTGCCCCCACGCTCTTATGTGCTTCCCCTTAATTATCAAACCAGAGGCTGAGTGAATTGAGATTTAGAAATGGACTTCCTGGGCTTTTGGCATGATTGGGTTTTTATAATGTCTGGGAATGCTTAGAAGAATAGAGACAACTGGCACATTCATCTACATGTTAATCGAATGGCAGCATGCTCTGAACTTTATAGCCTGTCGGGGGAAGGTAAATGCTCTGTAGCCTCACCCTGCAGGTCTGACTGAAGAAACCTGTGCATCTAAAGCACTGTCCTCAAACAAAAACACTTCTCCTATTTATGGTCTGACTTTCTTTTTGCTTCAGACAATTTATTCCATTCAGACATGGCAGTGAGGCATGGTTTATTTAATAAAGTGGACTTTTGTATTAAATTAGATGACCAATTTGAATGACGCTGCACTGGCACAGTCATAGCTGGGTCATTTAGCATGAATTACAATGCATAGATGTTGACAAAAGCCATTTTGCAAGGTCACTTGTCATAAAGGATTTAAAGGAAAACTCAAAGTGATTGATTGACCTCCCAGAGTAGGTAGAGAGGCACACGTGGCTCTCTGCTTCTGCTGTTAAAGTAACTGCCAACACATGCGGAAGTGAAAAGATCAGTTGGTCATTGATTACTCATTTAAGTCATACTTTGATTATTGATTACTCATTTAAGTCATTTTCCAATCAAAAATGCAAAACATTATCTAGTTCTAGCCTTTCAGTAGTGAGGATTTGCTGCAGCTGAAGTGATCAGAAACTGCACACACACACTACACAAAACAATTAATCAAGAAAATAATCCTAAGATTAATGAAAATAATCATTGTTTGCAGTAGGGCTGCAACTACGATTATTTTCGATTCATTTGCTGATTTTCTTTTCACGATGAATCGATTAATCGTTTAGTCTATAATGTCAAAAAATTGTGAAAAATGCTCATCACATTCCCAGAGAACAAAGTGACGTCTTCAGGTTGCTTCTTTTGTCCAACCAACAGTCCAAAATCCAAAGACCCTTCATTTACTGTCATAAATGACAAAGAAAAGCAGCAAATCCTTACATTTATGTTTGAAATTTTTGCTTGAAAAATGACTGAAATGATTAATTGATTATCAAAATAGTTGGCAATTAAATTCCTTTCAATCGACTAATTGTTGCAGCTCTAGTTTGCAGCCCTATAATTTGTTGATTAATAGACCAGTCAATGTACAAAACAAATTCAACATTTTTTGTATTCTATTAATGATTTAGGACATTTATTAAGCAAAAATGATAAACATTCACTGTTTTCAGCTTTGCATATGTGACCATTTGTTTCTCTTTTGTCTGTTTATATGATTATAGTTGAATAATTAATTAGATGATCGACAGAAAATTGATCAACTGTTTTGACAGTTGATTAATCGTTAAAGTAGTTTTTCAAGCAAAAAATGCCAATTATTCTCTGCATGCTCCCAGCTTCTGAATGTGAGAATTTGACGTTTTTCTCTGTTTTAATCATTGTAAATGGAATATCTTTGGGTTAGCTGTCAAAACAAGACATCTGAACACCTTGGATCACCTTAATAATAGCTAGTTGCAGCTCTACATACGTGACTTGATTCAGTTAAAGTAAATTGCTTGTATACACTGAAAAAGAACAGCAGTGTAGGCCTACCTACTTTAGCAGTGTGACTTGAAAGGAAGGAGAAAGAATGAATTCTGGCAAGCTCATTTGTGCTATGTGGTCTGTCTGTGAGGACGTAGGGGGACACGTATTAAGACTCAAGCCAATAAATTAAACTGATTCTACTTACTCTTGGTTCTTCCTACACTTGGCTTACTCCTCTTTTTTACAAGAACAAAGTCTAGTTTGTCTCTGGCACTTGTCTCGCTCGCCTCGCATCCCTTTTAGGAAGGCATTGGCGCTATTCATCAAGGGCATCGTAAGCGTTCATCGGACGACCGATTATTCCTCTATTCTCCCATTCCTGCCCTTCTCATTTGATATCCATCAGTGGGGTCTTGTTCTCTCGCTCTCTCTGTCCCCCCTTAATTAGCCTCCAAGCAGACACAAAGACAAAGTTGTGATAATGAAGGAAGGAGAAGAGAGACTCCAATTTGGAGTACAGCTAACCCTTTAGAGACACATTATTTCATTCCTAATTCATCCTCCCAAGGCCACACTGGAAGTTTCAATTTAACCATCTTCAAAATGTATAAATAAATAGTAAATCTGCAGCCATAAAATACCATATTTATAAAATGTATTTAAAGGGGGACAAAACTCTGGAAGCAGTTCATATACCAGTCAAATGTTTGGACACACTTTCCCATTCACTTGAATGGGAAAGTGTGTCCAAACATTTGACTGGTACTGTATTTCTACAGTGTATATGCTATTGCTGAAACAATTGGTTGATCAATCGATTAGTGGATAAACAGAAGTTTAATCAAAAACAGCTTTGACGATCAAACAGTTTATCAAGCAAAAATCCTGAATATTCACTGCGTCTAGGTTCTCAAATGTGAAGATTTGATGATTTTCTCTCTAATTGTGTCAACGAAAACTATGACGAAGAATATTTGAGCTGTTATTCATGACGAAAACTGAACTAAAACTAAATAACAAAGTAACCTTTGAAAACGAGAACTATGACAAAATGTATGACATTTTTTTGTCCACCGATGAAAAGCAAAACAATAATGTTAAAGATGGACGAATGGACAAATGAACTATGCTAGGCCTAATTACTTTTTTAATGCAAAGTCTTATTCAATGACCTGCATGTGTCTGTGAAATCACACACTGTAGCCTAGCTCATGATTAGTAAAACAGAATCCTCCACCGCCCAAAATGTCTTTTGTTCAGAAGCTGGTGCAACCAGCACATGGGACAAGTATGCCTTCAAGGCTTTCTGCCAGAAGGCCTTTAGGAAGTCAGGTGACGTAGTATAAAGAGCGACAAAGTCTGTGTAGCGAGGAGGTCAGGGTGGAGGAGTCAAACACTGGACTTTCACCCAGGAGGACCGCTGTTTGTGTCCTGTGTGAAACATGATCTTTTTCTAAATCTACTTATGTGTTAGAAAGACTTTCTGGCAGTACTGCGGTCACAGTTTGGTTAGGTTTAGGCACCAAAACTATGTGGTTAAGTTTAGGAAAAGATCATGGTTTGGGTTCAAATAATAAGTCAA
Organism: Macquaria ambigua; assembly: GCA_008360985.2. Classification (NCBI taxonomy): domain Eukaryota; kingdom Metazoa; phylum Chordata; class Actinopteri; order Centrarchiformes; family Percichthyidae; genus Macquaria; species Macquaria ambigua. Next base: position 288,948 of record VMKM01000276.1, on the reverse strand, counting down.
CGTTGAACTACAGTACATACTTTTGGTGCCTAAACCTAACCAAACTGTGACCGTTTCACAACTTTAACCACGTGTTAGAAAGGCTTTCTGGCAGAAAGCCTAGAAGACAAACTTCTTCCATGTGCATGGCACTTGACCTGTTGCACTACTGTTAATAAGAAGCATCTTGCATTCAACAACGGTCTGTCTCTGTCAGTAATGTTATTTGATTTGATTTATGAGTTCTTCATAAACAGATTTATGGACTAAATTCATCTGCAATCCACTGAGAGTTAGATAAGAAGCTATAGGAACAAAAGACAAGAACAAACTATGAAAACACTCAGACATTCATAAAAAGGTATAAGCTAACGTAACTTTATCAAGTGCTGTGCATGTGGATGTAATGTTAACTTTACTTTCAGTCGGCTATCTTTTGCATTGCTATTGAAAGGAATGTTCCAGGATTAATGTTGGCACTCAACCTTCTATATCTTCCTCTAAATAAATATCACAACATCATCTGAAGTTTTAGCCTCTCCTCTTAAGCTAACAAGTGAGTGAATCCAGCTTCTGAACGATGCTCTGCAGTGGAGAGTTCAGGTAGCTTCGGTAATTCTAGGTGAGCAGGAAGGATTTCTATTCAACAAGTTTATAATTACAGCTGGATTTACTGAGGAGAGTCAGTCTGCTGTATTGCAGAGTGACATGGACATTGTGTATGAACAAGTAAACGGTGCCTTTTCCTCTAACCTTGCAATAGACAAGAACGACACCCGTAACCATGGTAACTTAACACAACAAACATGGCAACAGCTCAGCTGTAGCCTCAAAATGCTTCGAAGACATAAAAATAAAAAATGCATGACAAATGAGACTAAAATTACATTGACGAAAAAAAGACTAAAATGTCTTAAGTTTTTGTTGACTAAAACCATAGACTGTATATTAAGATGGACGACATGACAGCTCCCCAAAAGTGCAGCCAAAACATCTTGATTGCCCCCTGGTGATTGGCTGCAATATAGGTCATAAACCCCGCCCCCTCAGTGTTGGCGGATGGGTACACGTCAAATAAGATTTTCCCAAAGATGGTTTCTATCATTTTAGGTAGTTCTTATCACACTGATGTTTGTTCAGGTGTTCATTTTTCTGGTAAGTTTGATTTTAATTAGTTATTTGATCCTATAAAAACGTGGTGTGACGTCATGATTGACAACTTGTGGTGTGCTCCCAATTGGTTCGGGCCGCTGTGTGGGCGGGACTTCGAGCCACAGATCACTACTGCGCAGACTCAAGATGGCAGCGTCTGTATCCGGTGTATATTTTGGCTTCATTTTGATACAGTGAGGAAGTGGAGACGCGTGGTCCATCTTTATATATACAGTCTGTGACTAAAACTAGTCGTTCAGACAAAATGAGCAGTGTAGACGCTGTATGTTGGGCTCACATTAAACGATAATTCGATAAAATATGCAGCAGAATAGTTGATAATGAAAATAATTTTTAGTTGAAGCCCTAATATTTGCACTCAAGAATCATGACATTCTGTTTTTATAATGAATTTGATAGATCAATGTCTGGTGATTGCAAAGTTAGACTGAACTCTATAAGCACTTGACAAAAATATAGTCTTTAGTCCATGCACCCTCTACAAGGCTTTTATCTCTATTCAAGCATTTCCAATACTTCAGAATATCTCTCTCATTTAGATTAATCCCTCTACAAACATGCTGCATGGATCAGCCAGTGCACTTACATTCATTTAAAGCATGCAGTGAATGGGTGATTGCAATCCCTGGGGGAGACAAACTGATAAGAGGATTGATTGACAGATCAGGGGGTGTTGCTATGGCATAATTTATCTCTGAATGGCTGCTACGGAGTTCACATTGAGAGGAGATAATGTCATTTTGCGCCTAATAAGCTAATGGATCCTAAATCCATTTTTTAGCGTGCATATGAGCTGAACACCATTACCCTAATGGTGATGCGCAGACTAGGGATAGAGAGAATGGCAGTGAATGTTATTTGAGTTTAAATCCACTCTAACATGTGGAGGATGGATTATGATGGAGGACGTGATGGATAAAGTATTGCCTCCTCAGTCAACTCTGGCCCTGGTATTCAGCATTTTCCTCAGAGGGCTTAGATTGTATTTGCTGGAATTAAGGCACTAAATAGTTAATTAGGGATAAAACTATATTATTTACAATTACTATTATTTTGGTATTTTTATATATAGGGCATCTATATGTACATACTAAATATGTAAAAACAAAACAAAACCCAAAAATAAGAAAAAGAAATGCACAATTTTCAAAGCCCTCTATACATTTTTGTCACACTATTAGTTTAAAAACGGAACCAAGAATGGCAACCCTTGTTCAAGACCTTGTTGGACCACCCAACAACAGCTGGCACATGTTATGGCAGTGACTTCACAAGGGGCCTGTAGAGTTCAGTGTTAGAGCTGACCATACAGCCTTTCTGTGTTTGAGTTCATCCCAGAGTTGTTAAGCTTGATAGATAGATATCAGGGGTTTTGATGGCCAGTGGCCTCATGTATAAACAATATGTATACACAAAAATTAGTTGATAGAAAAGGATTTCACTTTCAATGCAAAAGACTGGATTTTATAAAACACACTTGGTGGGAGAAGGTGTGTATTTCCACCAAAATTCTGAACTTTCCATATAAATATTTTGAATAAAGACAAAAACTAGAAGAATACTGTTGCACTAATGACCTTTCTCACACAAAATGATTCTTTTCTCCCAGAATCCATGTATGAAATGGCAAGTGTGAACTTTGGTTCCCTGTTTGTGTGCAAAAGAAATGCTATTTACCTTGTTTTCTTGCAGTCAAATCCATCGTCAACTCTGTGTCTCTTTCCCTCCGTAGAACAACTGAAGAGACCTTCTGCAATTATTGAAATTAAACGCTTGTCAAAAGCAGACAGCTCCGGCGTGCGGCTAACCTCACTGGTGGCACCGATACTTGATTGGTGTGCAGCAATGCGCTGTTAGTCATGAACTTTGATATCTTAATATTTCTTGATTTCTAGAATGGTATGTCTCTCTGAGCTGAGGTGATGGTTTCTCTTAATGCCAGAACTATGACTACAAAACAGTACAGCTGTTACAGTCAGCTTTTTAGTGTTGCTTTCTATCTTTAGAATATGTTTTTGCTCTTGTTACTGAGCTGGGGATAATCTTTTAGATTTAAAAGTTGAATATATCAACATTGTGACTGTCTAACTGTTGGATAACTGGATTGATAATAATTTTGTCTCTCTGTATTTAGTGAACAGACTGGTCGGGGACGTGTTACCTTGGTGCAGGGGCTGGAGGACTCTCCTGAAAAAGGAGCACTGTGCCTTCTGGTAACTCCAAAGGTGTCTCTCTATTTACATGTTGTATTTTCTTAGCTGGCTAGCTAGCCCCTGGTATACCTACATTCAGGAAACACGTGTTTTGTTCGGAGTTGGAGGGGATGTGAATCCTGCAGCTTCGTTGTGAGGATGGAACTTTTGTAGTGCTGCATGGAATAACCCGTGCTAAGCTAGCTGTTGATGGTTAGTAAATTCTAGTGTAATTGTCTATCTGCACATGTTAAATGTTGAAGATAATACGTGTGGGTGTTTAAAGTTGGTGGAAGTATGGAAGCAAATCTGTCTCACCAGATTTTCAAATTTAAAAGCCATTGAATTTCCAGTGCAGAATTTTTTTTGCATTGAAATTATGTATCTGAATGTTTTGCCTCTGAATTCAACTCTTCAAATTTCAATAACTAATTTTCACTTTTATGTTTCAATGTTCACAAATTCAGAATCAAAAATTCAGGTTTTAGAAAAATTTCAATAATATATATTCAAGTTGCTCAAATTTGATAGGCCAAATTCAGATGTCAAAATTTGTTCGTTAAATTGGCGTTCGTTAAAATTTTGTTATGCAAGCATGCTTTATTGTTGCTAAGGTTACTTACAGTTCTGATTTATCAAGGCACTTTGATGGAGCTGAGGTGAGTAACAGGGACTTTTACTACTCTTTTTGCTGTTGAGTAATTCATAAAGTAATATGATTACTTTTTCAATGAGTAGTAAGTAATAAGCAATTGATTATATTTTTGAAGTAACTGGAGCAACACTGCTTCCTACATTCACAGCATTCACCTGAGGGAAAACAGAGTTGTGGGTCTTCCCACGAGTCTGTCTTTGTAGTTGACTGGCAATTACTTGTTAGGGCCGGAGCCATCTGACATCTCCCACATTCATGTACCAAGGACCACCTCTCACAAAGCAAATGTGTTGTTGAGATGTCTTGTTTTGTTCTGGTCTTTTGATTGAACACCTACGAGTGTAGGCTGTTGACTGCAGTCTTCAAAAACCTAACAACTCCAGTGTCTTGGTGTTGCTCGTAGCCACCCTCTTGACACCCACGATCATGACATTGTCTTTTTTAAAGCCCATTCTCACTCATCTGTTGCTGTTTCATTCACCTGTTTGTGTAGCGACATTAGTGCGAATACAAAGGAAGTTAGTTTTTCTGCTGTGGAGTGTATGTGAAATCCTAAAGGGCTTATAAAAGCACATCGTGTTGAAACAAGTGTAGAAACAAATGAAAGACTTCCAGATAAACACAAAATGCAAATGAATTTGATAGAAGATTAAATTATGATAAACACACTCAGCCACCCATACCCATTCTCACAAACACACACTCACAATCACATACCCTATGATTTCATTTTCTGCATCAAGGGTTTTCAAATCTACTAAACTCTCTTACATGCCATTTTATGCAATTTGTTGTTATCGTACTAAACTTACATGTGCTGCATTGTGTTTCCATTTGGATTCTATTATCCAATTTGTGTGGGTTCTTTATCTTAATTATTATATTCATTATTATGTGATGTGTGGTGTTTTTTTTTTTTCTCACTGAAACTTTTTTTCAGTGTTTCTTATCGCTCCACCTCCGTGTTTTAATACGTCCAGCAATTTGGTCAATAAAACTTGGCCTCGGTCATTTTTTCCGGTTGAGAGACGGTCTCTTGCCTGCGATATTAGAATTAGATTTGTTGTAATCAGGGCAAGTATTTTGTAAAAATTTTAATGAGTTTGCTGCATACATCCTCAAATGTTTGTGAAGCACTTGACTTTCAGCACATTTTGCACATTTTCCTTAAACAACATAACCTTTATCAAAGTAAAAACAGCTCGTTACAAACTGATATTTGATTGAGGGTAACCTTTGAACAGGAGCAAAACTGAGTTTGAACAAGTATACACAAAGTATCCATAAACAGTCTGACAGTCACATTTATGTGTTTCTTCTTTTTTTTAGTGCCATATGAGGCAACCAAGAAGGGGTTTACAGTGGGAGGAAGCCAAAGAATGCATTTAGTCTTTGGCGTCTCTTGCCAGCTATTAAACATGCTGTTGGATATGTAATAGTTTTTACATGGGCAGTCATGATCCAGCTTGGGTCATTATCATGCATAATGATTTCTTTTTGTATGGGTGTATAATGCATTTTACAGGACCTGGATAACACATTGATAAACACTGCAAGAGTGATATAATAAACACTTAGATGAATTCATACCATGTCCATTGCCTTGAGTAGTATGTGACTTGTTAATTTTGTTATTTTTTATTTAAAACCTCTATAATCAATATTTTTATAATACCAATGTATCAGAAGGGGTCACTCGTAGTGTTGAACCTACAGAGAATTATCACCTGAATCTGCAGCTCCTCCCAGCTTTACAGAGCTTAATAGAGAGTTTCAGCTCATTGTTTAACTGCCCACCCACCAACTTTAATGTTCTGGTTCACTCTCACCCTCTCAAAGTGTTGTTTTCTGCTGCAAAAGGCAGCTGTTTTCAGTGAAAAAGCTCTAAAAACCCACTGTACACTACCTGCTCAGCACCAAACAGCACACAGAGTTAACGACTGCTGTAGCTGGTGAACATAGGAGCATTTAGCAGCTACTGTCATGGCTTGTGCTAGCAGTGAAACTAGGAACACAGGGAATTGGACCCAAATGCAGACACCTGAGGCAGAGCTGATGCAGTTGGGAAGCTCAGGTGACTGCAGGGCTGATCAGAAGTGGAAGCAGGTGTGTGGATGGGTGGGGTAGTCTGGTGTTGAGGAAAGGAGGGAAAGGACGTCTGGTGGACTAGTTGAGAATGACACTAGGAAACATAAATATGGCTGGAGAGGAGGGACAGGGAGACTGTGACAGCTAAAGAGCCAGATATTACTCACAGGAGTTGGTAGAGACCAAAAACTGAGCTAAATAAAAGTGAATACTGGACTTGCACTCACCAGAAACACAACTCCAAATGAATGACAATGTTGTTCTGCCAACCCGGGTGTCAGAACAGAGTCGATCACCAGTGCGACCAACTAATGTTTCACAGCGCACACTCACACATGTGGAGCAAAATGCTTGCAGTGGAGAGCCCGGCTTTAATTAAAGAGAGCAGCGCTGCAACATCAACAGGCTGAGGTGGACAAAACGTACTGTAGTTCAGAAAAGAAAGATCTTAGGATTGGCTCTGAACGTCCCTAATATTGATTTTTTTTTTGAGGGTTTTCAAAAAAATCCAATAACCATATACCTTCCCATATTAATTTTCAAACATAAATACATGACGTAAAATAACAGTTTTGATAAAGATTCCTTAAATTTGGTTATTAAAGAACTGTGACCGCAGTATGTCATCAGCGGGACATTTTACAGTTGAAATATAAACTTGTCAGCGCTCTCTGGGGGAGAAATTAGCAACATAATTTCTAGGTTACCTCAAACCCATCTTTCTTATTATGCATCGACACATACAGCAATACCGATACATAGTTGTGATGAGCTATTAACGGTCCACCAATTGATTGATCCGGCTCTATTATGTATAAAGACCATAGGCTGAAACATCTTGGTTATTCTTCACACTAAAAGCATTGCTGAAATTCTCCACAGTGAAATTCTACAGCTCAGTATGGAGCAGATTTCTATTTCCTTCATCACTGAAAGAACTAGAGGCTTTTTTTTGGTCCCATCTCATTAGTGCATTAGTAAGAACAATATAAATTAATTTGTGTACAAAGGGCAACAGTAAACTGACCAGTAAGGCTAATGTAATTAAGTAGGTGAGTCCACAGCAGATAACTAATGACTCACTGAGGTATAACAGCCACTTGGTATTCAGAAAGAGCAGTCTGAATCCTCATATGATTGAACATGAGTTTAAATGTTTAAATGATATCAGCCATTCTCAGCAGGAGATTTCTCTGAGAAACAAAGTATTGAAGGGCTTCCTGTAAGTTCAAGGCTAATTTTCTAGGCCTGCTATGTGACAGATGGGTTGAATAATGTAGAATTTAAAGTTTGTGTGTATGGGAATTGTTTCAATGCCCAGATTAATCCTCAAATACTGGAAGAGCTCTCAAAGGCCTTCCTTTAAGGAGTGGCTTGATTCCTTAATAAGGACTACATCTTATGAAATAATGATAACAAAAAGACAGAGTAAGAATAAAGATATATAATCATCAGGTGGGATAGTTTTATTAAACAACTCAAGATACAAGAAAGATGAATCGGTAATTGTATTTGTTATTTTGCGCATCTCTTACACGGTGCACTGTACACAAGCTTAATGTATGTCTGAGTGCATGTATGTATGTATGTATATGTATGTTTAAGTGTATGTATATGTCAGTATATGGGTATGCATGCGATATGTACATATACTTTCTTTTCGTTTTTCTGTGCTTTTTTTTTCTCGGAAGGTAACACAAATACAGTATGTTATATCATCCAAGCATATACATATATTTTAATTTTTATTTTATTTTATATATTTTTGATTCTAATTTTATTTATTTATTTATTATTATTATTATTATTATTATTATTATTTATTTCCATTATGTGCGTTATTATGTTTTGTCTGTCACTGTGTATCATGTTGTTGGTTGTTTAAATTGTATTAATTTTTTTCAAAATAGGCTAATTTTCTTCACCTTGCTTTGTAAGGCATAAAGATCCTAGATTATTTCATGCGTGAGCAGACCCACATCAGTACTGAATATGAATATGGAGCCTTTTGAAGCTTAATATTAGGTAATACTTAGTACATGTTAGTGCTCAGAGTCAGTGAGGATCCAATCAAGGTTAGGCAGGACTTGATGAGTGAGTTTCTACAAAGTCATCCTTGACTATTCAATCATTGTACTGTGCTATAGAAAAGAGGATGGGGAGCAGTATTGTTGATTCCCTATTATAGGGGCAGGCTCTATAGGGTTGAGTAGGTTCATCCTCATTAGCTGAGTACATAGTGTACGTGCAATTCAGAGCACAGAAACGCAGAAATGAGTGGCTGGAGGCTTTTCAGAGAGAAATGCCATTGTTAAATAGAATATTTTGAACATTTAAACATTTATCAAAAGTAACTTCTTTTCTTCTTCTATCCTTGATATTTAAGTGGTGAGTAATAAAGTTGAAAGAAAAGCTGCATTTGTTGTGTTTAAGGTTTTAAATTTAGCCGGAGGGGATAGAAGTTAGACACTGCCGTTGAATGCTGTGGTCAAAAGGTGATGTGCACTTTGAAAAGGAAATCTTCAGCCATTTCTTGGAGACAGCACACATGCTGAATCGGAAAAGAAAAACAGATTTTACAATGGAGACATGGTCATTCCACCACCTCCTGACATTGCTTTATAATAGATTCTCCAAAGGTTTTAAGATAAAATGGGTAGCTTTGAAAAACGTGTATAGTTATCATGAATTCATGCATCAAGAGAGGCTGCCTTTTTTTAGGAGTGGCTGAACACTTGTCTTCTTCAAATAATCAGGAATGCCGTCAGTGGAGAGGAAACCATTCACAAGCAAGAGCCCACAGCCCCTATAACCTCTTTGAGGAATTTAGTGTGAATAATATCTAAAGGAATTTGGGTGGGTTGAAAGATAACCACAAAGAGCGGGTTCAGCAGTGATAATTTTACGCATGAGCACCTCAAGGCCAGAACACTCACCATCAGAAATAGATTTACTGTGCTAAAATAAGTTTCAAAGAAATCACTGTGGTCAAGGACTCTGCAGGAAAGAGAAATGTAATTTAGAGTTGTAATTTGGGCATGAGAGATGGGAATAAACTTTTATCCAAATTCCATAAATGGACTCAAACCTGAAAAGTAAATTGTATGTTGACAAATACATCGTTCTATTGAAAAAAATCAAGTATCAATTATAACATTCCTTTAATTCTAATTCAAAGCCTTGAATGCGTATTTCAGTGGCACCAAAGGTGTCAAGACTTTGATCATCTCCTCTTGTCTGATCAATCAAGCTCTGGATCATTCTCACAGGTCCAAGGTCACTTTGAACTAAATCCATGACCAACTGTCCAGAATACGACATACAGATTATTTCCCCAAATCTCATATATCATGATGTGTTTTTGAAAGATATATACCCAAACTTATTTGCGTTAAAGGAAATACCTGGAATTAAAATTTGCTGGGGATCAAACCGCTAACTGTGATCAGTGGACGATAGGGCTGTTGAAACGAATTTTGGGAGTCTGGGAGTCGAATACCAATCGAATGCTGAAATTACTATTTGAATGTGTATTTTTTATAAATGTGTTGGCTAACGTTAACGAATCTTGCCTTCTCACCTTGGCCTACCCGCATCTGAAAACGAAATAGTTCTGTCACGTCTGATGAACAATACAGTTTTCTGAATCACAGTCTCACTATCAGAAATGGCAGAAAGCGATGCACTGACGGAGATCACCATTCCTGACCATTAACGTCAAGTATTTTGTGCCTAAGCTTAATTATTACTTAGCAAGAAAGCTACCACCTGTTGGTAATTCCAAATGTTTATTGGTAATGTTGGAATGCCCTCTAGTGGACAGCACGTATAATAACCACATGCTGATAGTGGCATTGGCAATGCATAAGCCTGTAGTGTATAGCTACATAGTAATATTAATAATAGGCTAAATTTGAGCGTTAAAAATTCGAATATAATTCGAATATTAAAAATAAGGAATGAAGTTCGAATGGGATTATAGAGGAAGACTGACAGCACTCTACCTCCTGAGCCACAGCCACCCCTCGTGCTTGTAGTGGCAACTTTACTGTTTTGATTCACTCTCACCACTCTCAGCGTCGTTTCCAGCAGCAGAGGTTGAATAAAGCCACTCTACACTACCTGCAACAGCAGACAACCAAAGTTAGTGACTAGCCGGTGAACATTTAGTGAGCATTTAGCAGCTAAAGAGACAGATATTTCCCTATCTCTGGTAGAGACCAAAACAGAACTAAAAGAAGAAAGAATATTGGACTTACATCCATCAGGTGGTCAGAACCACGACTCCAAATGAATCCTAATGTTGCTCCGTGTCAGCTGATGTGTGAATAAGCACCTTTTTGCTTGTCAACTTAAAAAGCGATGATATATTAATATTGTGTATAAAGCTTATTTTTGCTGCCCCCACATGGCCAAAAATCAGTTAATGCAGGTTTAAATATTGTGATATTAATTTCAGCCATATATCGCCCCACCTTATCAGTGCATGAAATAATATTACACAGTTGATAGAAAATTCTTTTCAAACCACTCCTGCATAATTTATGCCAAAACACATAAATACACTGCCCATACATTGTAATCGACATGAATTCAAGGAAACCACAGCTGCTGTTCCTTATGAAGGACAAAACAGCCACAGTGACCTTTTAAACACAGTACATACAGTATGATACTGAAAACATGTTGGGTGTCATTTGGGAGGAGGAAGATAAGTGTTGACCTACAGTAGCATTTGTGTAATTAGTAAAAAGTAATTTATTCAATCAATGGCGAGAGCCAGACTGCTGTACAAACCTTTCACTCAATGCCACAAACACTGACAGGCTGACTCTCTGTCTATCTCTCTCTCTCGCTCACTCGCTCTCTCTATTTCACACACACGCACACACATATGTGCACACACGTACATGCACGCGCACACACACACACACACACACACACACACACACACACAAACAAAGTTCCATTTTTTAGTTATGTGTCCAAGTGGGAAAATAATGTTGGTAATTATCTCATCTGTAATGCCAATGTGGTATTCATAAATTAGTGTATTATAATTTGAAAACAGAAAAACAATTTCCTCATGCAGCCCTGGCCCAAATTTCTTTATAGGCCTATCTCTGATGATTCTGAATCATTTTAGGCTCATGGAAATTGTTTTTCCAACGACTTGGTAATGCGAGTAACATGATGTCAGTAGAGTCATTTCATCTCTCCGCTGGCATTTCTCCAACGACCTTCACTGTATTTCACTGCTATTTATGCTTACTTTTAAAAGTAATAAAATTGTACAAAAGTATTCAGAATATGTGAAATGAACATACCAGTAACCACTGTAAAGGAAACTACCATGACACTTACAGGCCATTCATTTGCTTTGGCTGTGATTCATTACCTTGAAATTTCCACCAACCTCACTTGATGACTTTGAAGACCTCTTGACTTTCCTCACTGGCAGTAAGTGCATCTCAGGTGGCTGTTCTCTGTGTGCAAAAAAAATACATACTTGTATGTTTGGCCACTGCTAATAAAAACAATCCTCTCTCATCTCCCATAGAGTCATACACGCTCTGTGTTCACATCACAATGTGTGTTTGAAATCACAGTGGTGAAGTTATGCATGATCAATAATTCTGGTACTGTATAACTAGCATGACCTAGCAGTTATCATATGCAGTACAGATACAACAGCATGGTTGAGATTATCGCCAATTTTAGCTTATTACAGATATATGGAATCGGCATATATCGGCAAGTAACAACAAAGTTCCATACACAAACACCAGATAGACGCGTTCGAGGTGATTTAGGAACAGTGTTGCCATTACTATTATATAATTTGTCCACTACACAATCATCCTTATCCAAAATGATTGTTAATGATTAGTTACCGAATATCGGCCGATATCTCGTTATCTGTTTTTGAATTCTCATTATCTATATCAGTATTGGCCTCAAAAATTATTGCTGGGGCTCTAATGTGAGATATATTGAGTTTGTAAATACTAACAAAACATTTGGTTAATAATAATGGTTACATGATACTTAAAACTACTAACATTTTAAGCAGTATAGTAGCAGAATGAATGAATAGCAGATAAGATTTCTGTGCTTATGTGGTTATCTTATGTTAAATAAATTAAGAGACATATTGCTGCACACCTGGCTCGGTGCTCCGCGTGGTTGTTTCCTTACAAAATAAGGAAAACAAAATTAAGTGAGTTTTCAAATTGCTTTATTACCCAATGCTGTTGCCATGCTGTCAGAAGGACTTAATATTATCAAACACATAGTCATGTAGCACTTTTCTTAACAAGGTTAATTGCTTTACAGGAAATTAATACAACACAAGTGAGAAAAAACAAAGGCTAACACAAATGATTAAGTCTTAAAACACATGAAGTGTTTTATGGCATCCTGAGATTAATTATCTACGGGCTTAAAGTCAGTATCAATGTTTTTTTCTATATGGAAGCATTACAGTGGCAGAAATTTGCTTAGAAAAATGTGCAAGTCATCTAAACACAATAAAGTTGTGGATCATTTTCCAATAATGGTCTACGGCTGTAACGTTTGAAAAACATTTCTACAGTCAGCTAAAGTGGCGTCCATGTGTTGGCTCCATTGTACATTGATATTCACATAAAATCCAATCACACTTCATTTATTTTTATATGGCCTTGTCATGGTGCTGGCTGTGTGTCATTCTGGTGAATTGGAACTCCAGAAGAGAGAGTACTGACTCCCAACTTCCACCTAGAGTAGATAAACTACCATGCTACAGACATTTGCATATTAATGAAGTGAAATGCGGAAATACTTGCATCTTAGTCCTTAATGCCTATATAAACATTACATTTGTTGACATAGAAATATTGGCTAATTAATTGCATGCAGTAGTTTTATTAATTACCTCATTAACAATGCATTTTATTTAATATATCAGGGTAATTATGGTGGGAACATCTTTACAGTATTATTAATCACATTTGTCAGATGAGAACTGACTGCACGGTTTGAGTGTGTTTGAATGTACACCAACTTTTAATGCACATCAAGGCAAGACTATGTAACTTTCTAAAATAAGAAATAACACAATTTTCCTCCTTAAAAATAAAAAGTTGAATATAAGAAGAAGAGAAGAAATAAAACTCAACTTTGGTCGATTTGATACTCTCAGGGGTTTTGTCTATACAACGTTAGCAGGTGTTCAGCCTGAAAACAGCCCTGTGTTAAAGCAGTGCAGGGGGCTGGGTTGGTGGGGGCGTGTAGCTTCAGGTACCGCGGCTCCAGGAAGGTTTATCAGACGGCAAAACACAACACATTGATTTATAATACTCTGAGACATGATTTTACAGCTCTGCAAAGTTATCACGGCTGCAACTTTTATGAGAATCGTGAGGTAAACAGTAGAAATAAAGTGTTCACGGTACAAAGTAATCTACCAGGAGTGTGGTCTTGCATGTATTTAATTGGCCACCACAGGGCCTTGCCAGATGATGTTGCGTTGCGGCCAAGCAAAAGTTGAGCCTGGTTGAACTTCGCTGGACGACCCTGTGTTTTTTTTTCACTGCATGGGCACCCCCGCTGCGTTGCTGGACGGGTCTCATTCAGATGAATTCTGGGGGCTGTGTTTTTTTCACGCAGGGCTAAAACCGATCAAACCCTTCACTTGGTCTGGTAGCTAATGTTGGCTAATGGCAGTTAATGTTAGCTTGATAATTGTATGGCTCTTCTTCTACTCGAGCCACTGTTGCACTATGTTTAAGTATATGAAGATTAACATTTCAATGGTTTTATCACAAAACTCAAACAAGAAGTAAACAATCGGAGTACTGCACTAGAGGACGTTTGTTGTGTCCTGTTTGTGATCCCATTCCACTCACTCTCATTCACGATGTCTTTAAAGCAACTCACTCAAGAGAATCTTCAAAAATCGAGGAAAATTTTTACAATTGCTTGATTAATCTATTAGTCAGTTGCCCGAAAATTAATCTGCACCTATTCTGAATAATCGAGGACAATTAAGGATTAATTGATTAATTCCTTAAACCATTTTATAAGCAAAAATACCAAATGTACCAGCTTCTTCAATGTCTCAGATTTTCTGTTTTTCTCTGTTTTATATCATTATAAACAGAATATCTTTGGGTTTTGGACTGTTGGTCTTCTGATGACGTTACCTAGGACTACTACTACTAGGGAAAATGTGACATTTTGCATACGAAACGGCTAATTGATTAATCAAAGAAATTAATCGATAATGAAAATAATAATTAGTTTATTATCCTCCACAGTGACCACTGTTTGCTCAGCAGAAGTTACATTGTCTTGCTTTAAATCTTAACTGCTGAGGAAGGCCATCTATCCATTGCTATAGGCGAGCCTGAGTCACAAGGGTCCTCTTGGGTAGTTAACGGTGGTTCCATGAAGCTCTCATGGATGTTTTTGAATTGCGTTCCAGTCTGCAATGCACTTAGCAAGCCCAGAAAGATGGAGTTAGTGGAATGGGACTGGGGTTGGCAAGATTTTTGGCATCGTGATTTAGATTTGACAGCCATTCTGAATTCGTTGCTTGTTATTAGGTAAAGCTTAAATGGAAGCACTGTAGTGGATTGCGTCAGTTAATAGACTCCAAAATGGAGCACCACAAAACTTCCCATTTTGCTGCTTTCTTACACTCTGCTAGTTAAAAACTGTAAATGCTTGCCTTTGAGGCCAGAAACGTACCAATTACCAGTTGTCTTGAATGCGGTCCTAAAATACACGGGAGCCATTTTTGATACAATGGTAATTAATGAGGTAGAAAATGCTCAGCGCATGTGAGAGAAATGTCAGATGCAGTTTCAAACATCATCGTTACGCTCATCCTCATTACACAGTTGTAATTTTTTGTCATGAATAATAAAAAGTATATAAAGCCATCAAGAGTCTAATAGATCAGGCAAATTGATTCATAATAACGTTCAGTGGCCATGAAGCCTAAATTTTCCAAATGTTCTATGCCTATAGGTCATAACAAATTAGAGATGCTGTCATTCACACAGCAAACTTTATTTTCAGCTTTTCCCTCTGGAAAAATATCATGGTGTAATTAATTGTGCTTCCAAGCCAGCGCTCCTTGTCTTCACTAGACAGCCCAGTGGTAGAATGAGATAGATGCACTGGGTGGCAGACTCTCGTCATTTGAGTAGATTCTTTTTTAGATTGTATACTTTAATTTCCTCTGCGCAAGCAAGAGCAAACGGCATCAGGAGTTTCTTATCCACAAGAGCAGAACTGCATTGTATTTGCAGACTTTAGTGCACAAACATTCTAATACAACAGATAATTAAATGCATAATAGAAGCCTGTGTAGGAAAGCGAGATACTTTAGAGAGGAAGGATGTTTCATAAGCTCAAGGAGTGCAGACTCTGTTGAAGTGCGTACCTCCATTTAGCCATATCCACCACAGCAATCTTGTGTGGCTGCATGCTGCTACACTGCTCTTTGTTATTCATGCATGATCATGCAGGTTTGGCAAGATATGTACAATGTCTACCAGACAAGGAGATATGAATAAATGTGACTTTCCATATTAATAAATAGAGCAAGAAGTGTGAAGTTTCTGGAGGCTTATCATTTGAGTTTTTAAAAAAAGATAACTGAAAAGTGGACGTGAGGGAAGTGAAATCGTGGTCCAATTTCTTAAATGTTAAAACAACGATTTGAAAGAATATGGTCTATTAAGCTCTGAATTGGTTTGGAGAAGTCACCCCTGGACTAATTGTCAGCTTGTTAATTTTTCAGGTGAGAAGTAAACGCATGACAGTTTTCTGCAAACGCTCATTTACTCCCAATTTGCTTAATTTACCAAATTGGAAGAATAACGAATAAATAAAATACTAAATCTTAATTACTGTCAAGCATTGCTTAGTTACATTCTCCTTTGGCAGACATCACATACACACACACACACTCGTTGCAGAATGCTTCTAGTTTAGAAATACTTAGGTTATCTTGCACACTTACCCAAATACTTAATTCATTTCTGTTTTGTGGACTGTGAAGGCCATTGTAAAACCTTAACCTGTTGTTTCTTTAAATAGTTCATGGTTCGTTTTTAAGGTATGTAAAGGATCATTGTCTATTCTCTTTTCATCTTCAGTTTTTTTCTCTCTCTCTTTTTTGTTTTGGACTGTGGGACATTGGTTTCCAAGATGTATTATTATTTTATTTTTTTAGAAGCCATTCTTGTCTCTATCAATACTCCTGTGCCCCTGGTTGTCACACATAGATCAAATCCTATGGTAAACAGTAGTGTAATAGTAGTTGTAATAATGTTTTTATACACATTGCTCCAAACTCTTCTATACCTTCATTATCTGAAAAGAAAGATTTTTTTTTGACATTATAATGCGGCAGCTTCTTACATTTTCAGGGTCCTGTACAGTGTCTCTCTGAGGGTTTTACACTTGGAGATGAAATCTATTGTTGACTGTCATCACCTCTCTCACAATAATGCCTCCCAAAGGAGGGGTGTTGATTAATCCATTAGCAAAGCTCCAATTACTACTGTCCCTGCAGTTATTTGCCTGTAAAAGGAGAAATCAGCCCTCATAGACTCTGACAGATATCATTACTTTGAGATATTCAGGAGTTATTTTGTGATGAAGTGTTTGATTTAAATGTGTAATTTAATTTTGTGGAACACCCACTTCCCCTCGACACGGCTGAGATACTTCTACTTCAGTTTGTGATTTCCTTTGTCACCCAAAATGACTGAACAACCTGGAGAAAAGGGGGCATGAACTTATTACTTTGAATCAAAGGTGGGCGTATAGGAATTTAAATGTCTCACCAATGAGTTCTTGAACACCGGGGCAAGCATATGATTGCGGCCAGCCCCCTTACTGAAATGTCTAGTAGCTGCATTGCATTATGGTCTATTGAAGCTACTGTCAGTAGAGAAATTGGTCTCTCTGCCTCTTCTTCTGTGGGTTTTCTCCTTGTATTTTGATTGAGTGCAAAACCTACCATTAGGGGTGTTTATGATTCTCCAAATCCCCAATTCGATTTGGCTTTCGATTTTTTTTCAGCACTGACAGCTGTGCCATTGGTAGACTATCAAGCCTGGATTTGAAAAGATCATCAGACCATTGGTTTTATGCCCTGACAACTGTCATTTACATTTTCAAATTCTTCTTTAAAAAGATGGTAGCTCACCTGGTAGAGTGTGTACCATTAAAGCTTAGTCCTTACCTTTGCCGCATGTCATCCTCTCTCTCTCTCTCTCTCCCCCGCCTTTCCTGTCTCTCAGCTGTCACTATCAAATAAAGAAAATGCCCCCCCCAAAAAATATCTTAAAAAAAAAAAGAGGCTACATGATATCAAGTGTAATATAACCACCATATATATTTTTTATTTTTTATTTTTTTTGGAATGTACCACACTAAGGCCACATGGCTAGATGGCAGAATGGTACTTTACAACAACAGCTTGTACTTGCCTGTGTCAATAATGTTATTTTCGTAGTCAAATCTATTATTTTATGATGCCTGTGAAGATGTCCTACAAAATGTAGCCTGAGGTGGCGCATGGTACCCAACGCGTTCGTTGTTGACGTAACTCACGGGGAAGAAAATAAAAACACAGTGAGAATCGCTGATCCTGCTTTTGATTTTGAAGGTCAAAATCAAAAGCTCATTTTGATCGATTTTCAATTTAGAATCAAAATTGTGACACCCCTACCTGCCATACCACTTTTTTTCTTATATTTTGCTGTGACTTGTGGCCTATCAGGCTTATCAGCATCAAGCAGATCCAGAAATAACCATGATAGCTCTTTTTAACTGCATGTAAGTGTTTCAGGATGGATTTGTCCATTATGTGTACATTATGTGAAAAGTAAAAGTGGTTCTTATTGCACTCTCTAGAAATGAGGTTCAGCATTGTACCTGACACTTTTATGTTGTCTTTTAGCATCATAATAGTGGCACCCTATTTACTGTGCACATATGCTATAGACTTTCTTTCTTTTCTTTTGATAGAAAATGAGCAGACTCTTGCTTCACTGCCGTTTCACAAAAGCAGTATTTGGTGTTCATATTTGGTCTCCTCTCCACACACAGCTCAGTGAAAAGAAAAGATACCCGTGGGGTTGCTTATGGCTCCTTTCTTGGTCTTGTGTCACATTCACCGCACACAATTCCATTAAACTGTGAGGTCTTCTTAGAAAGCGAGCATGCTCCCTCATGTGCAACACAAACAAATGCACCCTCAATGCACATGCACACACACATTCACATACACCCCCTACAGGCTTCCTTTCCTGGCGAGGGAGTACTCACTTAGCGTAGCGGTAGAGTGCAAAGATTGGAAACTCAGCAAGTGGTAGGAAACTCGTGGTATGGAATGAGAGGACGTTTGATGTTAACAGAAAACTCAGTCTGCACTGTACAGGCATTTTGCTGTTAAGACTGATTGGCACTCGAGAGATTGCATCAAATTAGATTTTATTTTGGGGCAGATGGTTCTCACATAGTATTTACCCAGAGTGTGTATTTTGGGATTGTGTTTCTGTGTTTCTCTTTAGTTCTTCTGGACCCACCACTGGGTACATTACATGTTACATTAGATGTTGCATGGCCAACCATTCTTCAAATGTATTATTGTATTTTCAATTTCCTCTTCTTCAAGTACATACTTCAGGTGTACTCTGAGATCTTGTAGTGGAACCAGAAAATAAGCTATTCTTGAACATTTCCACTCTGCTGGACGTGTGGGAAAAAAAATGCATGAACAGAAGAAGTATCAAACCCACAATCAAATCTTACTGCATTCCTTTCAGTAAACATGACCAAGATTTAAAAGGGCCATGGTGGTGGACAAAACTCAGTCCTGTTGGTTGAGTCTTATTATCAATTCCCAGACAGATTGTTGATATTGAATGATTCTGCAAAACCCTTGATTATGTTCGATGAAGTTTTTAAACCTCAAATGCGAATGTTTTTTAAATTATTTCATATACTGTATGTATGATATATGATTTCAATATCTGCACTTTTCAACTGTGATATGGTTATGGTTAGGGAAAGATTGGGGAATTTCAAATAAATCATGGTTAAAGTATAATTAAGATTAAGCAACCAAAACATTTGGTTAAACCTGCAGTAACAGATTTTAAGTTGATGTGCTAAACAGCAAAGAGTTCATAGTTGATCATTCATTATCATTAATTTGGACTAATGTGTCTGGCCACCTGGGGAGTCCATGAATCACTTTTTTTTTTGGTTCTGTTTTTTGTCTCTGCCAACTCCTGAGGGAAATATCTGGCTCTTTAGCTGCTAAATGATCCACTATGTTCACCAGCTAGTTGCTAACTGTGTCTGTCTGCCATTTGGTGCTGACCAGGTAGTGTACAGTAGGGATGCGCTTTAAAACATCACAGTTTTGTAAACGTAAAGGCTCAGCTACACCGAGTGTTTTGGCTGTACAATGAGGAAAATTAAACAAACTGCTATTTAAACCTAATTAATATAGCCCGACCCATACTGGATTTTTGGGGCCGATACTTACACATTTAAAAGATCTGATATCAATATATTGGGTATAGGTATGGTAATTTTCTTTTACGGAAACGCTTATTGGCTGCCATATCCACCAATAGCGATATATCTGCAATGAGCTAATATCAGCACATATATCGGCTTGGCCGATTTACTGGTCTTGCTCTACTAATTAAATAGTATTATTATTTATTATTAAAAACTTTAATCTCCATATATGTTGAATTGTATGTTTGCCTGTAGACTAATTTTTACATTTCTCCGTGTTCCGCTGACTTGCTGTTCACTGGCTAAAAGACTCTCTAGATTACACTATCAATTAATTGGAATTAGTCTGTATTTTCCTAAAATGAGTGTCAAATTACATTTTACTTTCCAGGAAACGTCCTGAGAATGATTAGGGAATTCTGCTTTTTTTATGGCAATCATAAGTGTACACCTATAAACCTACTTTTAGGTTTTGTCATGAATACTTTTTTGATACCAACTGTAGTTAAGTATTGAAAGCTGGCATAGAATGTGTGGTCAGATTCCTATAATCTTGTTAACTTATTCTCTGATCCCAATTTAAATCACAATTATGCCATTTTTACAATAACTTATTTAAATTAATTAAAATAAATTTAAATTATACTGTGGCTGTTTTTGTCCAGACAACATTTAACATTTAACTTTGGCTTTTTTTGTTAAATAAAACAGGGTTTTGTAGAAAACAAGTTTATATCCCCCAAAGCATGGTATTCACTGTAGGTATTAAAACTCAAATGTCACACTGGCAATAGTATCATCAAATCATTTCAAACAATACCCAGTCCTACTCATTATGATATAACTGTCATCTGTCAAGTGCAAGCTGGCATTGTCATACAGTTTGTCCTCCTCATTGCTGCAGCTCTACTGGCTCTGCAGCTATGAGTCAGCAGGCTCAAACGGGCCGCTAGGCAGTCGTATGGTGATGCGGTTTGCTAGTGCTCTTAATGCAGATTTAGGAGAGCAGCTGTGTGTTAGGCACTGCAGTTGACTCATACTTTTCGGGGGTGTAATTGGACATAGATGGTTAGAGTTTTGATTGGTTCCAAAAAATCAGGCGCCGAACCCACACGAACTGTTGGATTCTGTTTAAACCCGACTCGAGTCTGAGCCAATTTACCATTTGATGAGCTTGAAACTGAATTTTTACCTCGGTATATGTGAGTCAAATCCTGATGTAGAGTGTTCACACGTTTTACTGTCATACCTCAGCAATACCTTAAACAGAGTTTTGCACTGTCAGTGTTTAACAAAAGCATTGGATGTCTTGTCACTGCTGAAAATAACGTTAAAGGTGCGTAATACGTCAGATCTTACCGTCTGTGAGGACAAACTAAATTCTCCTGGTGCTAATTTCATCCTCACTTTGTTTGTGTCTGTTTTGCATCGTTAATATGCGTAGCTGAGAAGCACCTACATGTCACAGAATGTGTTGGCAGGGCTGGAGGTAGGAGACAGATGTACACACCACATTGTTTCACGCTCTCTCATAAAAAATCCCACAATCAATATAAAATGTGATCCTGAGAAGTGAGAGTGCGTGACCTGCCATGAACCCACTGGGTCAGGTCTTGCTGCAATCAGGGGGAGAATCAAAAGCTCTGTAAGGGTAAAAAACAGGCTTGTGAAGTAGAAAGGCTGAAAAATCTTGGAAAAGTGAATCAATAAAAAAAAAAAACACCTTGAGAACAGCTGTTACTCCCTAACTGTTAGTGAATTTACAATGTCTTCCTTGCATTTAAAAAAATGCTTAAAGTAAAGTTTCCCTGCACAGAATGATTACGCAATCAGGTTTCAAGTATAGAGGAAGAAAGATTTTTTAATGACAAAATCTGTCTCTCCTTTCAAGAAAACATTTCAGAATCTCTCAAAGGTATTTCAAGTATTAAACCTGTTGGTGTTGATAACCACTACTTCATGTTTACTTTTTGGAAACATTTCAAGCCTTGAATTTGTGATTAAAGCTGACCTCTTAGGCTCTTTGATGGTAACTTCAGTGGGTGGGCACCTTTTAAAAATACATTGACAGTTTTAAAGCAGCACATTGACAACACAAGGTTTTTCTCCACATTTCTCTGCATGTTTATACCTCTCCTGTTTAGTAAAAGGCCTGTTGTTTAAGCTCTCTATTTATTTGTTAGTCTGCTGGTTTTCTTACCTCCTGGCTGTCCTTGACATCTTTCAAAAGGACATTATCTACATGTAAAACCCTACCAGCAGTCTGCATGCTGTGTGTGTGCTTTGGTAATTGCTCATTGCAAAGCTTTGGGTTTAACTTTATAACCAAGGAAATGTTGTGCATGGGAGAGAGCTGAGGTTGCCAGCAGTTAAATCCTACTGTGTTAAGTCTTGCAGTTTGGCAGCTCCAGTGGTTGTGGCATGTAACTGTTCAGTAGTTTCTGCCTCCCAATTTGTAGAAAATCCTCCCGTGTCACTCAAGTGATCTTTTTATCTTTACGGTATAATGCTACTGTGGCCACAAACCGCCTCTGCAATGCATCAAACCTATAATCCAGAATGTGCATCATGGTGTATTTATTTAACTTATGCTGGCTTAATCCATGTATTAAACACATCACATGCCAAGAGCGTTTCCATCGTTGGTTGTGCCCAGCTTCCCAAACATTTTATTTTAGATTGAGTTCTGTGAAAATGTTACATCGTAGATCTTTAAAGCTGATATAATCAGTATTTTTATATTAACAACATTGGATCAAATTACTATGTGTAATGTGAACCCACAGATAATTATCACCTGACTCTGCAGTTGCCCTCAGCTCTACGTTTCTTCAACTGATTGGTTTAGTTTTACTCCTTTACTCTTTTAGTTCACTCTCACTTCTCTCATCAGTGCTTCTCCAGCAGCAGCAGGCAGCTGTTTTTCTACTGCAAAACTCACTGTACTCTGCCAGCCCAGCACCAAACAGCAGACAGACAAAGCTAGCTACTAGCTCATGAGCATTTGGCAGCAAAAGAGACGTACATTTCCCTCAGGTCTTGGTGGAGAGCAAAACAGAGCAAAAAGGAGAGGGAATGTTGGACTTAAATCAATCTGATGGCCGGGAACATGGCTCCAAATAAATGCTTATGTTGCTCTGTGTCCACTGGATGTGTAAATAAATCCCTGTTTGCTAATAAGTTTGCTATGACAACTTTTTAAGGCAATAGATAATGTCAGTGTTGTCTTTACAGCTTGTTTCCGCTGTCCCCAGGAGGCCAAATAAAAATCAGTTAATGCACGTTTGAGAAATGCCCTTACTTTGCAAACACAGAATGTTTTTGGACAAAATCGAGCTGCTATGGGAATGATCAGATTGGAGCCAAAAGAGATTATTCATACAGGTTTATAACCCCCCACCCCCCTTCTCACCAGTCAATTTCAGAAAGGATAAAGTTGCTTGAATCTCCCAGGTTTTGCAAGTAGGCAGAACAAGGTATAATCAGTGTAGAAAAAAAACATCTTTATTGTTTTTGAAGAATTATGTAAGTATATACATACAGTCCTAAGGAGGTTATAGAAGGACTGAGGAAACAGAGGACAACCTATCTCTGAGATATGAAACATAAACCAATTAACAGCTGTGTCTTCAATTTCCACAAAATCTCTAATACAATTAAGAATTAGTGATAACAATGCCAAAGGCAGCACTTCTGGTGCAACTATAACACAAATTCACCAGATTCCTCTGCTAAAAGGTCATTTGTGACTAAATAAAATTTAAAACTTAAGTCTCTAGAGTGTGTAGAAGTGTCGTATTCAGAAGCATGAACATTAAAGGTTTTAAGTTGTGATCAAGGACTGGCAGGGAATGAAACTAACATTGATACTTACAGAGTGTACTGTACAGCCATTCATTCAAATATTGTGTCTTGTATTTTGAGCACTTAAGTAGCAGGTGTTTTCATGGCAGTTTTGCATCCTGCTTTAGAAGAGACTTCATTTTCATGAATCTGCGCAGCTCTGTCCATGACCATAGTAGCGTGTGAAATTAGCTTTTAAGTTGTTTTTCTCTTTGGAAGCCGCTCTGCTGGATATTTTGATAATGGCCGTTTAATGAAAATAATTCAGTGTATTATGCAACAATACTATGTGTCTGACACTGAAATAACTGTTGTCCCTTACATCTAAGCCTGAAATTTGGTTAACTGCAGCACACCCAGTAAAACGGAAACTGAAATGTCATATTGCCATTTTCTAAATGTGTGTATGCAAATGATACTGCCAGTTTGAGTCAGTTAACAATTGTGTACACTTTGCATAACTGGTGCCTGGGTATGCGGCCCTTTCCACTCCAGGAGAAACATCCGCAACTAAGAAAATAAACATGGTGGGGGGAAAATGTTTCCCTCTGGCTCCATGATGCCGCACCTAGAGACTATACAGAATATCATCTAATCATCCTCCCAAATTGTCAGTATATATGCATATGGGCTTCATTTCGATTAGAAGCACATTAAGCTACACATGCTCAAAGAGATGAAACCTGAACAGTGCGTGACTGCACGAAAATGAATCATGATGACAGCAAATAAGTCAGACTGAAATGACTAACAACACTGCAGACACATTCATCATGACATGTCACATTGTACACTATATTGCATCTTTATTACTTCTTTCCTATTGAAATGCATATGTAAAACGTGTGTGCATGTGCAATGAGTGAGGGAGAGAGAGACAGAGAGTGAGAGAGAGTAGTGTATAGAAAATAGGGTATCCCCAGGGACAGTGCTTCCTCCCGGAGGAGCGACCTGTCTTAAATAAATCATTCCATTTCCATGCCCAACTTCCCTATCTTCCTTTAATCCAGTGTGGGAGAGAGTGGAGAAAGATAGGGGAGTAAGCTGTTTGCCTTCCTCCTCTGCCTGTGTGTCGCTTTAAGCCTTTGGTAACTTGAGTTCCCAAACTTTCTTTATTTTTTATTTTTTTGTTGACCCACTTAAATGTGACTGTAAACCCACAAACTGGGTTGTACAGTAGAGGGGGGGGGGGATTCGAATGAATCTTATGTCAGTAAACAAAGTTGTTTTAATTGGTGCATGGATTCCAGCTGCATAAGCTGAGCAGGTTGACCACACATACTTTAGTAATGAGATCTATTTTCTATGCACTTTGAAATACAAGGCTGTATTTCCACCAAGGTCCATTTCATGAATTGTAAATGATTAAGCTTAAAAAAAAAGAAAAGATCAAATGTCAAGTATTAAGATGGCAGTAAGTATTGCCCCGGAAATGTCCTTGTCAGTAATCTGCTGCTTGATGAAAGACTGTAATATTCTTGTTATACATCCAAAAACAACTCACTTGTTTTTGCTTACTTCAGGTAAAAACTAAAGAGCCACCTAGCTGTGTGTATTTAGACTATACAGTATGTGGAGTCCTATAGGAAAACCAAATGAGATTTAGAGGTCATTGGTAGTCCTGCTAACAGCGAGGCTGTTCTTAAGCTACCCTTGGCACATCCCGTGGGTCAGCCTGAAAAGTGCACAAACTGCATAACAGATCAGTTGACCCTGTCAGCTGTGCCTCACAATGATTGACACGGCACTCTTAGAAAGCTGCAGACTTTAACTAGTGCTGACAAGACAAGGTTTCCACCTCACACAAGTTTTCTCTACCTCACTGAGCCCAGAGACCCTTTAGTCTTTCATGTTGGGATCAAGTGTAGGAGATATTTGTGAACCCTGATGGATAAAGCCCTTCACTCCTTGGTGAGCACTGGGCTGGAAAACTGAAGCCCCCGCTGCAGGCAAAGCAAACACGAACAATGAAATAAACAACCAAAATCTGACGTGCATTTCACCTCATACATTAAAAAACCTTGTGGCCTCGGAGCAGCCACATAATAAAGACTCAATTTGAGGCAAGAAACAATAGATAATATAAGGCTTTATTTTTTTACAGTGCAGATGACACAGTCTAATCCACACTCACATGGTGCAGGCTTGTGCCAATTGGCGATCAGATCGACTATAGACGATTTTTTCCCTGCTGATATTAAGGAACAGAATTGTTATAGAAAATAGGCTAGAAGAGATGTTTCTGGTGTATTGGCATGGTAATGATAATCACTGTTAATCAGTACAAGTGACTCTGCTCCTTAATTTAAAGCAACCCGTTTGCCATCTGCCAATCCTAACAAGTGCGCTGTGCAATCTGACAAAAACCCCGCATCTCCATTCTCCATATGCCAGCTCACCAAAGCTTTGCTCTGTGCAGAAATGTCCGTATAGCATCCGGCTGCGTCGTGTTCCAGCTCTGTCGTGGCTGCCTGAGACGATCCGCTGCCATTCTATTCGGTCTACCCACCCACCGGGTTCATTTCCCTGCTCTGCTATCTTTATGTGCCGGGCTCGCATTTCTGAGGTGCGAAATTCACTTGTGAATGTATATAATTGCTTGTAATTAGTGAGTTATTAATGAATGAATACATTTTTAATGATGAATTTAATTTGTTACTGACTTTGTCTTAACACATATACAGCAAAACTAGTTTTTCATCAGAAGCAGTGTGAAATTTTGGTAAAGTGCTACTTTAACCAGCAGTTCTCTGCGATCTCTGGTAATGACAATATGACAATAAGAAAATACAGACGATTGCCCAACCCTAGTACAGGCTAAGCAGATTGGGCTGATTTACTGTGTTTTGGGGCTGCGTACCTACAAGCCTAGAGAATAGTTTCCCTATTCGTCTCTCCAGAGTCCTTTTTAAGCTCTCTGCAACATCCCTTTGGGGCCCAACTGTATTTTTTACAGGTAAATATCTAATAATGAAAATGCCCAAAGATTCTCAGTAAAAAGAGATGAAATGGAACATAATACATGAGCAGCTTTGCACCACAACATGCACCTGCTTTGCCAAAATCAAATCTGTTTGCCCCCAAGAATTTTAATGCCATGCAAATTGTCAAAGTGCGTTTGCACCCCATCGCATGACAAAAAGCATTATTTCCAGTTTCCCTTGCTGTCCTCTGAGAGCAACAGTATGAGGCAGCCTTGTGAGTGAGTGACTCCCCGAGTTTCACACTTACCCGTTAAATCACATCTTCTGGCTTGGAGCTTACTCCACTCATCTCTTGGAAGTCAGCCATTTTCAACATTATATCCTTATCTTAGTTAGTGGAGCCCACCAGGAAAAGCTCAGACTGGCTGTTTTAGGCCATGGAGACTTCTGCAGTCGGGTGTAAACTCCTCATTCACAGAGCAAGAACATCTTCTAGCTCCAAAAAGTTTATTTTATCTCATTTCATTTTATTTGGCAATGTTATACAAAATACTTTTTTTTTCCAATTTGGGCCTCATGTCCCTTCAGCCCTTTGTTCCATCAGCTCTTAAAAGTTCAGCAATAAGCTGTTCCAATATGGTGTCAGTATGTGTCCCTGTAGTACATGAAAGGCACAAAAATACTGAAATTGACTGACAAAATGACTACGAGGAGAGAGTCTCAGTGCCGTGAAGTTGCAGCCTTTATATCATTTATAAATGACAATGGCATAATTGTTTTACTTTAATAAAGCAAACCAAAAGGCAGCAGCCTTTGCTTTATCCCTGAAGGAATGTCAAATTGAAGATTCTCTGTGTTGTCATCCCAAATATTAAAATAATTGTCCTCTAGCCATTGTGTATGGTGCTGCAATGGCAGTGTGTTGGTAGGACAGACAGTATCCTCATAAACAGATGCAAAGGCCACACAAACACATGCAAATATGAAAGAATAATTGTAACAAACCATTGTTCCAGACATCATTTAAGATGCCACTTAAATGATGTTAACCATGTAACCTATGAAATAGGCGCTCAGTTTCTTATAGTTTGTCTGGACTGTAAAGCCTTTCGCTACCTCAATGATTCAAGCTTTAAAAAGTTAAGGTTTCTTTGGAGTAACATCCTATAACGACATATGGACAGAAGCTTATATTGTTGTCACTGGAATTGCCATTGTTTGTATTATTTGTGAAGATTTCCAATTGCATTAAATAGTTGTGATTTGACGTACTTTCTAATGGCCTATTGAACCATCTGTGACCTCAGCAGTCCATGTGTTACTCCATGATTCGGTCACGTAGCACTCTCTACGCAAACCTTAAGATAAAAATCAAAATGCTATATTTTTACTTATTATGCAGCAGTGGGTTGTATCTCAAAGGTATTTTCATAATCCCATATCATATGTAGGCTATTGTCTGCCCAGAAAGATAAGATGTTTGCCTGGGGCAATACCAACATTTAAATCTAATATTTCCACAGACTGCGCTAGCCGCTGCTGCAGCCTGGGTAGAAACTTTAACGTATGTAAGAAGAAGGGGCAGAGCAGAATAGCGCAGTCTGTGGAAATATTGGATCTAAACATTTGTTTCACCTCAAGCAAATATTTTATTATTCCGGGCAGAAGGTTGACAATTGTGAGATCATGAAAATACCAATGAAGACGCAACCCGCAGCTGGATAGCAGGAAAAAAGAACATTTTTACTTTCCCTCTATCGCTTTGTGACCGAATCACAAAGTAACGTATGGAGTGCAGAGATCACAGATGAGGTTAACTGGACCTTGGGTTATTGTGTTCATTGTAATGTTCGCATACAACGAGAAGGTATGCAAAGCTTAACATGTACAGCTGAAGCTGCTGTTTTTAGATTTTAAAACTATAACACTTGAGCTGAGAATATAAAAGAAAATAGGATTTAGAAACATTTATTGTAAGTGGTTAATCGTGCTGTAAATCCATTCTAAACAGACGTTTTTGTCAGATGACCTCTGGAGGCTTTTAATGGCGAAGCATTAATAAAGGAACAGAAATTACACAGTGTTTGTACTGAAGAGATTCAGATGGCAGTAGTGCCAGCAGTACTGTAATTAGTCGGCTGCAGCACAGCAGGTATGTCTGCCTCTTCAAACCACCGCTGTCCCTTTCGCCTGCCTGTAAATGTGTCTTACAACACATAGATGCTGTGTCTCAGCGGCACAGCGAAAAGTGTTAAGAAACCTCTACTTGTGGGGCATTTGGAACTGTTAACACCAGAGAAATGTGTTTTTTTTTTTCTTTTTAAACCTGGAAGGACTCTTAGGACTCTTAACCACACTTAGTCTTTATTCTGTTATCTCTAACAGGTTTCATTAAAGAACAGACAGATGTTTCTGCAATCCATTTATAATTTTATGTAACCTTAATTTAATTAGGTAATCTCATTTGGTACTCTCTTTTGCAAGAGAGTATACACTGGAGGAAGCAAGTACAGAGAGAAAAAATCCAAGCATAGTCACACAAAAGCACATACAAACAGCATCAGAAAGTCCAAAGTTAATTTCAAGTTCTGTATTTACCCTTGGTGTATTTAGAGTTAACCACTCTTGACATCTGGTCTCATGAATAGTAGCTTTAAAAGATATGGGTGGCAATGTTCTGTCCAATTCCTTGGTAGCCAAAGTCTGATATAGCCTATTCCTCTGTGCCATAGACCTCCACTGTTGTCCAAAACCCACTAAAAACACAATAATGTTGCACTGGATGACATTTGTATTCATTACAGTGAACGTGGGCACTGTAGTTTATCTTGAGTCAATGCTGCATGTGCCATCCTGGTGCTCTAAAGCCTCAGTAGCGCACCAAATGTGTGTTAATCCAAGGCTAAAAATAGTCCACAACAAATGCAGTATTTGCTCCTATATGCGTAACATTTGCTAAAAGCTACAGTGCCCAGCTGTTATTTGCATCTTTAGTAGGAAAGAATGGGCTTGGGTCTGTGCTCACAGGAAGTATTGAGAGACGGAATGACACGTAGTTGGTTTTAGTCTTTTTACTTCCTGACAATAAAGGCCAGTGTAGACCAAAGATTCAATGAGACGAGTTGAAACCAGCAACAAGACAGTGTATCGTTTCCATAGCGACGACTCTCCGTACTTCCATTCTAACTGCCGGCTTTTCTGGCTTTTTTTTTTAGCTGGATATAATTTGTAGCGTCTTAAAATATGAATGAGGATAGTAATAGTGAGTTACTTGCTACAGTTGCATTTCTAGTATTGATGAAACGGCAAAAACATAAAATAATGAGATGGTCGAGATGACCAGCTGACTTTGCTATGAGCTGATTGGCTGTTGAAACAGGTGACGTGCCTTACGTTTTAAAACCGCTGGCAACTTGACAAGCTGAGTCGCAGGTGACGGCATCAGCCGGCTAAAGTCGAACTGAGGCGGGCCAGTTCACACCGCTGCAACTTTTCCCTGCGACGTTCTGAAACGGTTTTGTCTCGTCGCGAATCTTTGGTCTGAACTGGTCTTAAGAAAACTCCAAATCATCCCCAGCCTTATTCTTTAAATTTGAGAAGAGAGAAAGTACAACCAGGCATCTTCACTAGGAGACCTTTCTAAATAAAAATGATAGTATGTAGTTCTCTTTTGTTTTGCTTGTGAGGAACAGTCCACCTTTTCTTATGGCAAACATCAATGATTATAATATATATCCAGTATTAGGCACAATGGTAAACTGTAGGACAACAATATCTAATATTTAGTATTTGGAATGATGCCACATTTACACCTTTGGTAAAACAATTGTTTCTTCTTCTATCAAGAGCTACTTTGATACTATGATACTAGGATCAGATTATCTTGTTTATTCTATAATGATGCATAATTTTGATATGTAGGATGGCTCCTACAGAACTGTATATCCTAAAATGGTATGTAGCTACATCAAGGTAAAATGGCTGAACACAATGTTGAATTTGTTACTTACTCTTACTCTCAGTTCTTGCACAACCTTGTGGGCTGCATGAAAGCAATTTAAAAAAAAATACAGGACACAAAATCATCAAAAACCCTTTTGAGACTTCTTCAAAGGCAGGAGGTCACCCTGTTCAGTGCATGGTCATCTGCCCACCTTGCGTCAAACTCGTTTCTTCTAATATGCTGAGTCACAGAAAGAAAATATTGCAGATACTCTAGTTCTATAGCTTTCGTAGAGATGACTCCTCTCCTGGTTTTACTTTGAAGATTTGAACATTACAGGGAGTTTCAGTTTAGAGCAACACGTGTGTGGTTCTGCTTACAGCAGTACCCTCAGTTTAGTTTTCACCTTCAGAGTCTAGCCACTCGGGAGGACATTGTTCACCTTTAATCACCAATGTATTATTTTTCATCCTCTTTTCAAGGTGCCCATTAAACATACAGTAGGCACACTGCTCACTTTTGCATCTTTAATGAACAATCTCCTTTAAAATTCTCCCCATTTCTTTTGCTTATCTTTGTGCAAACATGGGGTGTTTTTTCCAAGCAAACATCCTGTTAATCATTCCAACAAACTTTTCTCATCCACACTCAGTGTTCCTATCCTCCTACGTAAATGTCAACATCGACAGCCTGCATTTCTGCTCAGGAAATGTGGAACAGAGCAAAGGTGCAAAACTATAAAAATCTATGCATATTTCTATGGATATTTTAGATTTCTTTTAGTTTTTCATTTTTGTTGTTCTTATGTCTTGTTATTGATTTTACAGGCTTTAAAACATTAGCTACTGTAACTAATATGTAATAACTATAATAATAACTTTGATAATAGAAATACATTTGAAAACATATTCATCTCTACTTTGTTTTCTTGTTGGACGTTTACAGAACAAGTTAAAGAGATCAGTGAAGATGTCCCCCGCATGCTCTGAAGTATTGTATATATTTCCGTGGAGGGAGAAGTCACAGTTTTCCACTCACTATGATGCACTGCAGTTTGCTCTCGGATTTGGCAGAAGCAGTGGGGGAACCAGGCAGTTATGAAGGAGGTGGTGATTGATTGTATTATACTGACTGTGTAGGATTACACCATTATAATATCCCTGAGGAGGGTGGACCTCAGCTACTGCAGGAAGAATGTAGAGTATATCTACTGCAGGATCTCCCTGCTTATGGAGGTGATGGTTAAAGTCGAGGAGGAAGGAATGGAGGGCATTGCAAAGGTCTAGGACTTTGTTATATTTTGAATATCCTTGCATATAGACTACAGAATTGACAGCTACAATTACCAAAACGGGAGAGCAGGTCACATATTCAGCAAGGCATCCATTAACCTAAGTCTCTTGTGTTGCTTCTGAAGACCTTTACTGCACCATCCCAATTACAGTGCAACACCAGTGTAGTAAAGCAAGGCGAGGCAACGTTATTTGTATAGCACATTCATACACGGAATAAGTGAAAGGGAACTGAGGCATGGGGACCAAAAAAAAAAAACAGACACAGGAAAAGTCAAGAAAAATAAAACGGCATAAAACCTCATTGAGTGAAATCTAAAAGTAGACTGAAAGTTAAAAAAGCAATGACAAAAGTTTTTTTTTTTTTTGATTATTTGTGTGGCATTTGTGCCTTTATTGGACGTTGAGGTAGCAGTATATCAACAGAATAGAAACGAGGGGAGAGAGATAGAGGGGTATGCAACAAAGATCGGAAATCAAACTCATGATGTTGCAGTTACATGGTATGTGTCCAGGCTACTAGGACACCTCCAAACGTATGTTTATAACTTTTTAAATGTCAGCAGATTTTGTCTTTTTGTCCAGATCTGTGCCGCATAGCTAAAAGCAGCTGCACCCCTGTTTCGACGTAATTCTGTGAGCAATCGGCAGACAGGTATCATGACTGCTGAAACCCAAGAACTCATGACTTTCAGCTTTGACATTACCTCACTGCACCAAGAGAAATAACGGTGCAGTAGTTAGGCAGGCCCTTCCAGCTTTGCCATAATATACAGTACATAGTGATAAATGGCTTTAGATGTTTTATTAAAGGAGATCGAAACTTTGCACAACCATATTTGACCTTTCTGAAATTCAAGGCTGCAGAATTAACGGTAATATTCCACAACCTTTAGTAAGGAGAAACTATTGTCTCTTCATTGGGGAAGCGTTTATCTTTGGTTAAAAGTCTGCATGACAGAATGCTAATGATCAGCTCAAGTAGTGTCTGCACAAGTGTTTCAAGTATACTTGTTAGTCTCATGCAGGTGTTGCCACTTGAGCAGTCCAGCCTAAAACTGTGTCCGTACTGTACAAAGCCAGCACCTTTTGTGTAATACTTAAATGTTCTTGTCTTTTAATTGCTGTTTGCCAAAGTTTGCATGTGTTCTGCATAACACCAAGCTGTTAATTGTGTGCTTACTTCAGGCAAACACTGTTAGTCGTAGCGCTTCCAAGTGAAAATGAGGGGACTTTTAGCCTAAGAGACTGGAGGTGATGAAGGCTGATGAAGACCTTTATGGCCACTCGTTGCACATGTTACAGAGCAGGCTACATATTCAGCAGCGAGTCAGCTGAAGTGCTTGTTAACTGGTTCAAACTGGCTGTATTATTTGCATATGAGCTCTTTGGAAACTGCAATATGACGTTTAATTAATCCTGTGGAGAAATCCTTCATATCCTGCACTTCAAGCCTGCAACTTTCATGTACCCATACGCATGAGAGAAAAAGAGAAAAATCCCTTATGTTGGGAGTACTGGTCACATAAAGAAAACTGTAAGAATTGGTGTGACTGAAAACATAATTGCTTTTTGATATGTATTATTACACAACACTAAGTATATGAAATATGAAAGAAATGCATGATTATCAACCACTTTAACTGGTCTCGCTGCCAACAATTGAAAACGTAAAATGAACATAATAATTGTTTATCATCTCATTGCTTAGCACATCAGCAATAAAAGCAGCATGTCAGGTTGTTTTACTGTTTGCCCCCTGATGTGTACACCATGCCATGACAGTCAACAGCTGGTGAAGGATAATTATCTTACAACCTCAGCCTCTCAACCCCATGATCTCCACCATCTTTTTAGGAAAATTAGGAAAATAGACAAAAAGTCTCAGGAGATAACCAGACTGTCTACTTTGCCTCTGTGCTGATACAGATACGGGCTAAGAGTTCCGTCAAGAACAGCAACAACCAACCTTTCCAGCCATCGAGGAATTATATATGAAGTCAATTCTTACTGTGGGCCTGCAGAAACCTGCATGTTACCCATACTGACTTGTTACAGGCCAAATTTATCCCCTGTGCACGTCCCACAGATGATGAAAATTGGTTTTTACAAAAATCTGCTGCACGACAAGCTAGAAGAATATTTCCTCCATTCTGCTTGTCTATGACGATTATCCAGTGCTTTTTATATACAGTACAGTAAAGTATGTTCTCAAACAATAAACAGTAGCTTTATTATCAGGGCATCACCGCACAACTCTTATAGCAAAAATAGCAATTGCAAATGCTTTTAATTACAGTATTTTTCCTCTTGTTTTAACCCTTTAATCCTTATAATTTGAAATCAACTGAACCTAAAAAACTGACTGACTCATTATAAATGCTTGGCCTGATACACTGGCCTGATGCGTGTGATCCCATCTGGAATCACAGAACATGGACCACATGGACCAAGTCTCAGCTTTGTGTAATGGTTTAACATTGTCCCAAAATAATTAACTGATGGACTCCCAACCATCCATCAAGGCTGCAGCTCTATCCATCAAAAATGTAACAAGGAACACATGCACACATAGGTGCACACACTCACACTCACACACACACACACACACACACACACACACAGAGCAAAGGTCCCATAAATTACTATGCTCATGTGTGTTTGGCCAGTGGAGATGAACAAGGCACGCCTTTCAATTATGCTTTTCCTACTCCTCCCCCACCCAGCACAGACACACGTATTTCTCATGACTCAACAAGAAGTGCCAAAAATTAATTGAAAGACTCTGAATTATTTTGCTCTCATGCAGCAGATCATCTCTGCTGGCCGCTCACCTGGTTACTTTCGCTCAGTGCAGCATCGCGATCATATGTTGGTATTTATGTCTCCTTTCATTAGACATACATCAATTTAATATGGCTGCCAATTGCATGTGTAACATGTGTTTTTCCCCACTGACCAACTGGTTAAGTCATAGATGATTACAGTTATTAGTTGCTCAGTTGCTAGCAGTGTCTGTGAGTGTGTGTGTGCCACATAATGCATCAGTTTATTTGATGTAGATGTTCTTTTTCCTGAATAGGAGAAATTATATTAAAATAGCACTTCTAATAGGTAAAATTGCATTAATTTTGCAGAGTTTATACATGTATATTTGTTTCAATTGCACAAGTTAAAAAAGCTAAACAAATCAATTACCTTCTCTGATGTCATTCAAATATGTTATGTGCCAAATTTAGTGAAAATTAGACAAAAGTTATGGGGCGAATTGTGGAAAATCAGTTTTGAAAATGTTCAAAATGAGAGGAAATAAGTTAGAATTGGCCTCTAGATTTGTCTTGAACCACGAAATACAAAAAATGAAATATGTTTTTCATTGTTCAGGAGTACACAATACAAAGGCATTTATTAACGACCATGTACTGGTGATATCCACAAATAAAAGAAACTCCTGTTCCTTGGCTCATGACCTACCTTTTACACCAAAATTTTATTAAGAGTTACTGCAAACAAACAGACAAACAAATGAAACTGAAAGCATTTTTTCCTCCCAGTGGCAATAAAAAGAAGAACACCAAACCTGTCAGCTGTTACCTCCACACACCAACTAAAAACTGGTGCGGACCCTTAAAAAGAAGGTACGGATGATATTACGTTTCCAGACTTCCAGACTTTCCAGGCTGTGAGTGCATTGCAGTACAGTTTTTTTTCTCAAGGTGAGCACACTGAAGCTCAGCTCTGCATGTGCACCTGGCAGGAAACAAAACCACTAAGAAAGAAAGGCAGATGTAATTTGTATGTATACAAATGTCAAAATGTCAAGGCATGTAATCCTTTCAAGAGGTGATGAGGTCTTTGGTTAGACCTTGGCGTGACTCCAGACTTTAACACGAGAAAAGTGCTTACTTCAAGTTCTGGAGGTGAACACTGAGTTCTGATCCCACTTTCCTCTCCTCTCACCCTCGCTCTCCTGTGCATTCACTCTCCTTCTCTCTCTCTGGCTTTGGACGGATTATTTTGCTATCAGTACATATGGATTTACAGTAGTAGTATACAGTATATCCTGAGTGGCATGTTCCATTTTATTTACTGGCAGCATACTTTATAGCATGTTTTCCAAGGGTGTATGGGGACTGGGGTGGTGTATGTAAAAAAAAAAAAAAAGTATGTTATTAAACCATTCAGTTAAAGTCATATCACTACAAATCCTCACCCCATATCCCCAATGATGCATTTCCCCCTTTGATAAGAGCCACATCATTCACATAGACAGTGTCAAAACATTTTAAAAGCATGAAGCTGTCAGAGAAAGACACAACATCAGGGTAGATACCCCCAGTTAAAGACTAGCTGAGTGCTTGCGATGTCATCTAAGATAGTGTTTGTACAGTATACAATATGTCTGGTGTTACTTCTGACAGCCTTAGTAATTAGTAATTATTTGCTCTAAATCATAAAGGTTTTATTTTACTCATTGAAAAACTCACTTAAGCTACAAGTTTATTAAACTATTAATTATTTGAGTTAGACACTAAGGAAATAATACTCTATTTTGCTTTATTAACCCTAGAATGCATAAAGATTGGGGAGAATGACATGTATGTTTTTTATATTTATATTTATAAATATATTACCATTGAATCAAGACACACGAACACACTGTATTGTATTCCTTTATATTCCCCAGTTCCCTTTTCAATGCTCATATTGTAGGTTTTAAAGAAAAAATAAGTCTTTATCTCAGTATCCCAAATATTTGTAAAGTATGTCAAAATGGCCCATCTTGTAATTTCAGCATACTATGTTTTATATGTTATTAGTTGTTGTTTTTTTGTTCTTTTTCATACATTTAATAAATGCCTTGGCATTTTCCCTGTGTTTGTAAATAGTTTCAAAATCAACTCTAATAATTTTCTTTGGGTTTTTACTCTCAGTTGGTCTTCCTTTTGCAGAATATTCTTGATAAAAACTGTACACTTTATTTGATACTTCATGTATTCCTCCACCACTTTTTAAAAATTCTATCCAACGTCTGTCCTCCCACCACTCGTCTGTCTTCTTCCACTTACAGCAGCTGTTGCTAGGCAACGGCTCATGGCTGCATTAGAATATTAATATTTACATAAAAACAATATTCAATGGCCGGTGAATAGGCTATAAGTTATGAGTTGCATTACGAAGGAATTCAGTTGAATTTCAATGTGTAGTGCAGGCAAGGACATTTCCACCAGCTCAGTAACTGTAATGTCATTACCAAAACTTAAACAGTAATCTGTTACACTGCTTTTTCTGGGAAATCTAGTGTGATTACAGTTACATATTAGTTACTAATGTGTTACTCTAGAAAAGTGATTACTGTGCAGGATTACAGCACTAAGTTTTCAGAATTCAACGGTCTTGATTATGGAAATACTATACCCTAAATCAAATTGTCTTCTAAAATAATACAAAACAAAATAAAATGGACAAAACTGAGGTCAGGTGCAGTTAATACCCCCAAACATACATATATGTGTGTTCAAATTCAGTTGTCTCTAGGTCCTTTAATGCAGTACTTATTGTGTTTAAGTTTAACATCAGTCAGTTAAGTTTAATATGTGAAGCCAGATTAACCTGCTAAAAAGCAGATTCAACATCCCAGGAACACTGCAAAGATAATTTCTAACTTTGCAATGTTTGACATCCACTGTGGCTTTATATCATCTTGTCTTTACTTCTGTAATCCTCTGTTCTCCATCCCTGCTGTGGCAGAGCTGTAGATTATGCAGCATGCATATCACAGCACCGTGTTGCCACTATCCTACATCTGAACACTAGCTGCCTGTCAGGTTTTGAATTGATTTTTGAAATTTTTAGAGATTCATTTTAAGTCCCGACAAAGCCGGGGCCATTTCTCAAATGTTTTAATTCCTTTAAAAGACTGACTGTGTTCTGAGATTCTCATGCAGGCCCCTCCTGGACATTTCAAATTCCTGGCGTGAGTCCATATACAGTATAGATAATTGGGCTTTTGCCATCAGGTCCAAACAACACTGGAATGTCCTGCCAGATGAGCTGAAAAAAAAAAAACATCTTCAAATTTAGCTGTCACATTTGAACAAATATGCTTTAGAGAATTCATTTTAATCCTTTATGCATTTTTAATTTTAATCTTGTTACTTTTTAGATGGAAATTTGGTTTGTCTTACTGTTGTTTCCTGTGAAT
Source organism: Macquaria ambigua (assembly GCA_008360985.2). NCBI lineage: Eukaryota > Metazoa > Chordata > Actinopteri > Centrarchiformes > Percichthyidae > Macquaria > Macquaria ambigua. The sequence goes on along the minus strand of VMKM01000276.1, from coordinate 251,115 downwards.
CTTTCATGTTCTAATGCAGTCCATAACTATTAGTATTTGGGCCATACATAGCATGAATAATATTAGTAATATTAATATTGAATAATAACTGCAACAAGTGGACTCCTGCCTTAAACACTGAAGCTACTGCAGACCTTATCTGTGGTCAGGGAGGACTGTAAGTCATTCTGTTGCTAACCCGGCATATGACCTTTACTGAACCAATAATCCCACATTTATCAAGTATGTAAGAGCAAGAGTGCTGATCGATAATTCATTTTGGCTTTGCCGTCATAATGGCATAAACAATCGAAGGATCTGGTGGTCGTTGCTGCTAGATTAGCCCTCTTACATTAGAGGTGCCGGAGTGAAGTAGCAGCCTGTCATTTGAGCGGCTGAACATTCGGGTAGTCAGCTGCCAGCTCATCAAAGCACGGAAAAGGGCAGAGAACATCGCTGCCACTGCCAGCCGCTTCTGCCAACGCAGGTAACCACATGTTTAGCATAAGGCACTTCTGGTGCATCTGAGCTCACAGCAGCCGCCACTGCAGCAGCAGCGGTCACGCTCCTCTACCGACTGTGTAAGACTCTTAAAACCACAACCATACAGTCCCAAGCATTTGCCCAAATACATGCCTTGCTTGTTTTGTCTGATCAGCAGTTCAAAACTGATATAAAACACAGAAATTCACATTGAAGAAGCTGGAACCAGAGACTATTTTGAGTTTTTGTTTATGGCTGATATGGTAACAGTTAATCTGCACTACACCGACTGTACATACACCACATTATACCATATATCTGCTCATGGTGCTCTCTTCTTCTGCAGCTTTTCCCATATGTCAACCTAGATGCACAGTGCACTTTTATGACTATGCCAGCGCTGCTTGATATTATGCCAGAACTGCAACACCAGCACAATGAGACTTACTTCAGTCTTCAATGTATAGACTACTTGGTGTGTTTATGTTTAATCTGCTACTTGACAGTCTGACTTGTCTGCACACAGCGAGAGGTCCTCTCTTACAGTTGGTCATCTGCCGAATGTGTCAATCTTGTCTTGTGCAACTCGCTTCCAATTTGTCAGCACCAATTTGCCAGGTCACATTCCTTCTGCTCTCTTGCAGTCAATATAGCATATATCTGATTTCGATACAAACCTGGAAAATAACTGCCATAGTGTGCTCTATAGGTCATTTAACATAATGCATTGATTGTTTCGTTGGTTGGCATCTAAAGACAACTAGCTGAGGAATAGCTTAGTGTCAAATCTTAAAGTTATGTGTAGAATAAACTAAAATACTGCAATATTAGAAAAAGCAACAAGAAATGAAGATGGATATGGAGAAAACAAGTGTAGCACAATATCTCTAATATGAAATATTGGAATAGAAGTCTGTAAATTGTGTAATCTTTCTTCCCCTTCCTGTGGAATTCACTTTGTGCTTATCACTTGAAAAGTCCCAAATAAATAAAATTATTATCTTTTTTTTATTTTTATCAGATGATACTCAGCTTGTCAGATTTTGCCTGCTAGTGGTTTTTGTAGTAACAACCACACAGACAGATTAAGGAAAGCAGATGTCTTCTTCCACCCCAAAGGGCAACATTGGCTGACATCAGCATGTCGTTTTTAAGCTCTCTCTCTCAAGGAGGGCTCATTTCTGGAGCTGCAACACATATTTTAGATTTTCAGCCCACATGAGTCGAGCAGGCATGTTGAGCGTGTATCACTTTCAGGCAGCAACCACATGCCTCTGCTGCTGCTGCCAGCTTGCTCAAATCTACTTTTGGATCACTCGCTGCAGCACCGGTTGTCTTGGAACTTAGACTAGCTGCTGTCAAGGCAACATGCAGCCATTTCTTTTGCCTCATACTGTAATTGCAGTTCCATAGTGACAACTGTCATATCACTGTTTATGTGTAATAATAGACCACATATAGTATGTTCAAATATTGAGGTCTTTAAATTATTACTCCATCACTCAGCAGTATCTGTGATAACAGAAAGAAATCTAGCTAGTTTTCAGATGTAACAGAACTATTAAATGTAGCATAAAAACTGTACAACTCAAAATCTCTGCTGTGACATAAGCCTTTAAAGCTGGAATGCTGTTACCTTTTAATCTGTTTTTTGCTCACACATTTATTCAGCTGTTTGCATCTGTCGGATATTGTAATAAATTATCCATTAACTAGCATATTAATCAAACCAAATAAAAAAGCATCTGGTATCTTACACACACACACACACTGCACACACACATACACATACAGAGTGAGCATTGAGGCCACATGGATGTTTTCCTCTTCTCTTCTCCATAAAATCATAAGTCGCTTGGCTCCTTCTCTTATCCAGTCTGTGCAGACAAATGTCTGCAGCTACTCTGGGCATAAAAGCTGCCCAAACTATGAGAGATGCCAAACTATATTGAGAGGCAACTATCAGTGCCTGGAAACACAATTTTAGGCCTTGGCCTACATCTATTTGACTCTTAGGCTGTATTCAGACCAAATCAGGCATTGTGGCGATTAGCGCAGGGTTGTGCGGCAGTGTGGGAGTGTCACTACATGACAGCACACAAGCAGCACAAGTAGAAATACTAACCAGCAATCCCAACTTGAAGAGTGATACAACGCCAAGCGACTGCACGGCGATTAACATCTTTGTACTCCCTCGTGGCAGGGTTGAACAGCTGATGTACAGTCATCACGGAGACAATCGGTCAGTCTCTCTTCCATCTTCACAGTTGCTTGGTAGACAGCGGAATGCTACAATGCTACATGGTAAACAAGATTCTTCTTCACCTGGGCGTCTTCCGGTCTGATCGCCGGCGTGATTGGCCACCGCAGCGTGACGTCAGTTGCATTTCGCTGCAGGGTCGCTACTTTTTTTTCCATCACCCCCTGCGGTCCTCACCGCCGCAGCCTAAATGCACTACCCACGGTCAAATGAATGGGAGGACTGGCGTTTTGGCCACAGCGCCTGATTTAGTCTAAATACAGCCTTACAGATGGTGCTAACTTCTGTTACAAAGCTAGATATTTTGAGTAATCCAGTAATAATATCCAGAGAAACTAATATATATTAAGTTGGTTCTTATCGTATTAAAACACTCAGCTTTTCTCTTGCTAAAAGCAGTAAGAGAAACTATTTCACTAAACTGGCTGCAAAGTTCTTATTGCATTTTCTTTTATATTGTTTTTTTTCCGAATTGGATTATGTATCAATCAAAGTGAAAGGTCAGTATATTGTATTTTCTCCCATAAAATGGGATGCACATGCCATTGGTGAGATCCTGGGACCCCTGATTCCATAGTATTTCTTTCAAACAATATTTGTTGAACATTTCTACTTTATTGGATAATTTATTGTGACAAGAGAAAGGGGATGCAACCAAGCTTCCAAGCCTGACAACAACCAAGATGATGCAGTTACATGGTTTGTGCCTTAGGCAACTGAGCCACCAGCACAGTCCAGAAGTTACCCTTTTTACAGGATTTGTCTACACGACACCTTTCCGTCTGTTCATGCTACTGGCTGGCAACCTCACCAACCTTTCATATCTGTAGCAGGTGTTATTAGATGCTTGATTGTAGGCAACAGCAGTCAAGTGGGAAACCATCTGTTTCACAGCTTGCTGGTGGTCCGTTTAACCTGGCTGTCTTCACTTAGAACTAGAACCCCTGAACAGAGCTTTTCTTAAAGGGGACATTTGCGCTTGTAGCTAAATAGGCAATCGGAGCATCTGGTTTGGGTATCTTGTGTGTTTTAAACACAATAAAATACTGTGATGGCCCCTGCCCAGTCTGCTTGTGTGTGTGTGCGGCATCGGTTACTGTATTCACCTACAGTATGTTGCCTTTAGGGTGCCCGAGGAGCCTGATTGCAGTGTCTGTGAAGGAATTTTAGGCTAAGGACACAGTGGTTCCCCAGGTCACATTCAGGTCATTTGTAAACCTAAAAGCAGTAGGTCATATACTGTCTCTTTCAGAGCAACAGCTCTCTGTCTCCAAGGATGACCAGTCAGGGTGCAGCTGTCCTGATAAGGCGAGACTGGCTCCTTCTCCCAGGAGACCAAGGTCGTTGGAGATAGACGGCGTTATGCCACAGACTCCACATTGATATACTGTCTCCTCTTTGTCTCTGAGACATGCACTAAATATGACCTGAAGTGACATACAACGTGACTTACGTTAACTTAGGTAAGCATAGTTTCTTGTTTAGAATCAAATACCCAACAGAATCGTCACACATCTTCAGCTGGGTGAGGAATAACCTTATTTGCACTCGTAGTGAATCTCTATGTCTAGTACAGCATTAAATACTCCTCCAGGAAGTAACCTTCAGAATTAGGTGGCATTACACAGTGTTCACTTGTACTGCTGATCTCTATTCTCCTCGATGGAGCTTCAATAAATGCTTCTGCGTAAGACATCCAGGTCTCCTGCAACTTCTTCACTCACGAGTTAACCAGCTTCCAGACTTCCATCACAGTGTCCAGCCAGATCTGGAGCACCTGGGCCCAGTGCTCCATCTCTCTCTCTTCCCTTCTGCTCCTGCAACCCCTGTTTTGCTTTGCTTATCTCTTTGTTTCATTTTTTACTTCACAACACCTTACACTACACTATACACACACACACACACACACACACACCCTCATTTACACTACTGATGTCACTGACTTAACACACTTCACATTCAAATTTACTTCTCAGTTTATTTCCTTTCTACAATAAATAGCTTAAATTTGTTGGCATTTGAGTGTCTGTTTCCTGTTTTTGTTATGGCCCACAGGCTGGGTTATGACAATGCATTTCTACAAATGAGTAAGCAAACATGATATTTACATATTTTGGCTGGTGTAGTGCACTCTTGGCTACAGAATGATAAACTCCCTTTCTTCTTCATGGAACCTTTAGTGCAATGTTCAAGCAACATAACCGTGTTTGCTGCTTTAAGGTGCTTTCACACTGACAACCTGACAAGGTACTGTATGTGCAAACACACAGAGAGTACCAGATAGAATACCTTGCTGTGATTCACTTTCTACAGCTGTACAATTCTGCCTCAAAGGAGTATAAACTGCTGTGCGGTATTTTAAAGTTTGATAAGCCTTCAAACTGGATTTACTAGTTTGAATTGAATATTCTAGGCTGAACTGTGTAGCTGTGTAGCAACATGCCCACAATAATGCAGCAGTTGTTTTGTCGTACTACCTAGTCTGTTTGACAATGGCCTTACAACACATTCCCTTTAGCAACATGCTACAGAAGAAGGTGTAGATGGTTTTTGGACAGCACAGATTACAGCTAAAACAAATGGAAAGAAGGCATTTTAAGAAAATATGATAATCAGTGTGAAGGTTTCAAATTCTAATAAGAAGGGCTAAGATACTATTTTTATCACATTTATCATATATTAGAGTATTGATTGTAAACCCTCTGAACACATTTCACGTTTCCAGAAAGACAGATTTAAGAAACCCTCAATGAAGAGATTGTACTGAGTTACAATGGCTAGTGGAACAGTGGCTATAGACCAGATGTGATGTCAGGCTTTGTATAAACCACCATGCGGTATCTTGCTATTTAATGAGCCTTAAGTTGATTTTTTGTTTACCTTTTCCATGTAGCAACATGGTCACACTAATGCAGCCTCTTGTGTTGCTTTGCTGTATGCTATTCTTTGTCTGAAAGCCCCTGTTTTCCTTTCATCTGGTGGAAAAGGCCACTACAAGCTCTACATTCCTGACACATGTTGTGTTGCTGTGCATTTATGTGCCAAAAGAACCTCCAACATCTAAGACTTGACTATCGACTGATAAACAGCAGTCTTTTTATTGGAAAAAACTACAAAACTCGAAGCAAATGACCATACTTCCAGGTTGTTGTTTTTTTCTCAATCTAGTTTGTGAATGCAGTGCAGTTCTGCAGCTGATTCTCTAGTTTTAGATGACCAGTGCTTCACACCAGCACCCCACAAAGCCACAGAGGGAGAAGCCTGGGTTCTTTATTTTTTCCTTCCTTCCCTGCTTGTCAGTTTATGCTCACAAGTGCTTGGACTTGCCTTTTCTGGATACAGAGCTGGATCTAAGTATGACGTACTAGCACTGACGCAAGTCAAGTGTACTGAAAAATAAAGGATTGTGAAATGATGTTCACATCCAATTCTAAACCCATACCTTGTCGAAGAGAAAATAAATGATCATCTGATTCACTGCTTGTGAAAACACTTCCATCTCCCACATACACTATACATACTATAACTGCCTGCAAATGAATGAGATTACTGTTCAGTTTCTGAATTGGATCCGGCATCATTTCATTGAGGCTCAGTGTGTCACCTCCTGAATAAATTGATCAGTTTGCGAATGAATTAATGTTCCATTTGTTGGAATAGACATTCAAGCGTTCGCGACTGACCATACATACCAATAAGTGTGAAGCTTGCACCAATTGCCTCACAACATTTTGCTGGGGAGCCATCAAGCACTTTGTGAATGAAATGGAGCAATCCCAAAGGCATTTGTGACTGTGAGCCATTTTGTGCTATTTGGGTAGTGGGGGTGTCATAATGAAAAGCAGTCTCTTCACTGAATTGTTGTAATTTCTTTGCACGAATCATGATTGTTTCCAGCAGAGATTCGGTTTAATTGATCAATATTAAATACATTTTGAAATGCCAGTGAGGGTAGTGTAGGCTATTAGACTTGTATTTTTCTGACTGTGACAATGTTCTCCAGGGTTCTGTGAGGTTCTTTGTTCATCATATTGAATCAGTGGAGAGAGCAGGAATAGCCTATTGTGCCATTGGTTATGAAATTCTCAGATTTGCCCGCATGAATCAAATGATTCTGTTAGACAGATGGAGTGATTCAAATGAGATAAAAGAATCCAACTACCCATGTATAATGCGGAAAGATCGCTTCCTTTTCCTCTTAGAGAGATCTACTTCCCTCCTCTGACCTCATAAAATAAGCTACAGTGCATTTCTTCACAGCATATTCTTCTCTTCAGCGTTCTGGGAGCTGCTTAGTAATCCTTTTTGAATATTTCTATACAAGTGTTCATGTGCAAATGGGACAAAGACGGCAAAATGGTGACAACGTCTCTGTGAATAATACATTCTATGAAATCTATTGGAAAAAAAGAATTGCAATTTTTATTTGTATTCATGTACAGTATGAACTACAATCTCAGGTATCAATAATTGAACATCATCCTCAGAGAAATTAGTTGGACTCCTTACAAGCACAGTCTCTTGTATTTTTTTTTCTTGTTTTTGTTTTGCTTTTTTGTCTTTTTTTTAACAATTGAAGCACATGTAAAATTATGATCTGAAGATATTTTTTTTTTGCATTATGTTTTTGAAAATATTTTTTTTTGTAGAAATTTAACCATTTGATGATTATTCTCTCCAAAAATGAGAGAGAATATTCCCATGTACAGTAACCCTCCCCATACATAGACAGTTGGCAGAATAACACACAAGAATTTAATCACCTTGGCTTAGGGTTTTGCACAAAAATCAAGCTCACTCTGCTGGTATTTCAAGTCCAACATTCTGCAGCTCAGTCTTAATTTCATTCTGGCATTCAAATATCTCTCCACATAAAGTCATCCTTCTCAAGTAAATACCAATACAGAGATATTCCATTCATTCTGAATAACTCACAACCCTCATCCCCCAAATATATATATAAAAATTCTCAACCTTTTTTTTTTTTCACTGTAGCCAGCGTCAACATTGAATCATTAAGCCACCAAAAGCATTGAAAAGGAATTTAGCATTGAAAAAGAAAACAGTGGAAAGGGAAAGAATGGTTCACCATTGACAGTGCTATTCTCTTCATTCACAACACTCAATGAAAGGCTGACATTGAAAAGGTTTCTGTTTCAGTTGTTCCATTTACAGATTCATCTGTCTCTACGTCACATAACCAGTCTCTAAATGTATATTTTGCTTCCACGATCTCTGTTCACCATTCCACAGTTATTGTAGAAAATGAAAGAATAAATTTAGGAGACTTGACTGATCAGAAGTGTATGATTTTGTGAGTGACAGTGCTTTATTATGCTCATACTATAAGCTATGGTAGCTGTCTTCATAGAGATGAAAATCAGTAAGGCGAGTAGAACTGCTGGACAGTTAAATTGTTACATTTTTCACATGCGGTGATTTATTTCATTTAAATAACTGAAACGGTGCGTTGCTCTGCAAAGGTGACGTCATGTGCAGGTCAAATCCCATCAGAACCATTTGTAAATACGCATTCCATTATGCCAGTTTTGTCGATAATCAGTCGCATTTGTGAAACCGGCAGTGGGAAATTAAAATATGCTTGTTGCACAGAGACCAAAGCGAAAGGCATATCTACCTCTTCATACTTTCTCCACAAGGTCACTGTTTCCATGGCGACAGTCTGATGGCTAGTTTTGCCTCCTTATTCCTTATCTTTTTTTCCCTCCTCTCCCTTCATATCTGCAATATCTCTGTTTGAAGACCCCTCATAACCATTGTGGGTCTGGCACCCCCCTCCCCACCCACTGTTCTTCACTTTTCATCCCTACCTCCCCCTTCCTTAAGCCTTCCTCTTTGAAAGACTAAATGAAAAAGCAAAGCGTAAACAGACTACAGGAGAGACAATGTTTTGATGGTCTATAAATGATGCAACATCAAAGTGTGTGTGTTTTTCTCTGACAAAAATGAGACTGAGCAGGGGTCGCTTCAATATCAAAGGCCTCTAACCCCTGGTAGATGTTGGGCACAGGGAGAGTGGAATAGTCTCATGCTGTTTTGTTATCAGCTTTCCTCTGTTAGTCTGCAAATGAACTGCTGATACAGATTAATGAGCTATAACCCATCTCTCCTTATTTTGTTGCAGGTTCCTAGCTGCTTCACTGACTATGTTAGCCCCGTCTGCGTTAGTCTGACAGGGTCACACTACATTACAAAGCAGCCTCATTTGCCTCTTTATCTGTATAACAGATGGATTATCAGCGCCCGAGCTCGTGTGACCCTGGGGTGATGGCAAGGTAACGCGACAGTGAGTGGACGTAGATCATTACTGGGTTAACAGGGAGGCTACAGACCGCAGCCTTATGCTCCCCTTCATTTTCCCAAGCAATATTCTGCCGTCGTGCGGCACATGCCGGCGGATAAAGCGTGACAAATGAGACATGGCGAGGGGTGAGGAACGTGCCTGAGCGACAGAGTGACAGAGAGACAATTAAAGAAGCAAGAGGACACGGAGGCAAGGAGATTGGGGAGAAAGTAGAGAGAGGATAGAAAGGGAAGACGGAGAATTCAGAGATAGAAGAAGAGAAGTGGAGTAGAAGGAAAGAAGTAGTAAAGGTAGAAGTGTAAAGAAAAAGGTAGGAGGAGGAGTGGGAGCAAGAACTTAATCTTAATTAAAGTGAAGGATGTATGGCTGTTGTTTAGGAGCCACAGGGGAAATGCGCATTTACTCATTTGGCTGCTTTGCTCCTCAGGCATGCTGGCTTCACTGTGATATCATCCAGAGCTGTGTCATTAAAATATCTCATTTTGTGTTGAGTGACAGCTAGAATATGATGGCAATGAAAATAAACCCATTTTATGTTTTGTCTCTCATAAACCTCTGCCAAATTGGACAAGGTATGCTGAACAACTGGCAAATAAGTGCTTACAAATACTTAAGCAATACCCTCCAATAAAACATATTATTATTGGGTAATATCAAATAATTAAATTAATGGGATTGCATTAATTTTAGTATAAGGCCAATTTCTACCATGGTTTCACATGAGCGGCATTTGATACATTCCATATTCACTTTTAGGAAACCATTCTTTCCCTTGTGCAGTATTACACAGAGAGAGAGAGAGAGAGAGAAAAATAAAATGAGCTAAAAAGCTATCACAAATTGTTTTTCTTCATTTAGCCACTAGACATACTTTTAATAAATAATCTTTGTTTTTGTAAAGACACTTGTTAAAGTATCATATGTCGTCCCTTTGCCAAATGCTGATTTAACGCCATTATCGACATCAACTCTGTCAAGTCAATGTCATTTTGATTTCTCTTATCTTCACGTTTTGGTCCATTGTACTCCAAGTATGAAACTGCTGATACTGGATATTTAGTCAAATTCAAGATCAGATTTGGGTCTCTTGTACATTGTCTTTAGAGCAGGCTTGAATCAGTAAAGGTTCCTGTGTGGCTGAGCTGTGTATGGTACTGAGCATAGGAGGGTGGTGGTAAGTGCTCTTGTAGGTGTTGTAGTGGTTGTAGTGCTCCAGAGGGGGCAGAGATAGATGTCTCTCCATCGCAGCGACACCTGCAAGCTCTTCTTCAACAGTAATGACCTCCATGGAGGAGGCAGGGCCATCAGGATCCTGCTGGTTATGCTGCTTCCTCATCTTGTAGAAAATAACCAGCAGAACAGCAGCCATAAGCGTGATGGCCACGAAGCAGCCAATGATAATCTTGGTGGTTTTCATCACCTCATCCAGGCCATTGAGACCTCCCTCTCCATCCAGATCAAGAACTGGAATGGTGTAAGTCCGCTCTGTTGTCCTTGTTAAAACAGGAGTACCTTTTGTTGTTGAGGATGACACCCAGCCAAATGGGGGAAGTGGCGTTTGGCTATCATCCCCCGGGGTCTCAATGGTCTCCACGGTGACTGTAGTAAAATAGGTCACCCCGCTGTTTTCCACAGAAGTAACATTAAGCACAGCAGAGGCAGAAATGTTGCCTGCTGTGTTGCTAACCATACAGGTGTAAGTCCCAGTGTCCTGCATTGTGACACTAGTAAAGTTCAGTGTCCCATCATTGAGGACAGACAAACGCACCTTATAAGCTCCATGTGTCACCAACGAGCCATTTGGTGTAAGCCAGCTGATGGATGTCAACGAGCTTGTACGACATTTAAGCTCTGCACCCATCCCTTCTGTCACATTCAAGTCAGTGGGTGGCTCCACAATGACAGGAACATCACACTGGAAGTAGCTGTGGTCCAATTCCCCGATGTAGCGACCTTTAAAGACTGCAGGAGTATGGCAACGGGCGCAGCAGCTGGTATTGGCAGGTACTGCCTCCTTAAGCCACCAGCTGAGCCACAAGATATCACAGTTGCAGTTCCAGGGGTTGTGATGGAGGTGTACCCGCTCCAGGCGATGCAACGGTGTGAAGAGGTCATGTGGTAGAAAGGTAAGGTTGTTGTGAGCCAGGTTGAGCTCCACCAGTGACTGAAGGTCATCAAAGGAATTCCTCTCGATAGTTTGGATCTGGGCATGCATCATCCACAGCTTCTGGAGGTTCACTAATCCTGTAAATGAGCTGGGCTTGATAACAGAGATCTGGTTTCCTGACATTTCTATCTCTTCAAGCCTGACCAAAGGTAAGATGTTAGGGATCTCCTTGAGGTTGCACATTCCCAGGTTCAGGTAGCGCAGGTTGCTCAAGTCCTTAAAGGCTCCATCAGAAATGTAGGAGAGACGTTTGAGCTCACCTAGATCCAGCCTTCGAAGCGAGGGGACCCGGTTGAAGGCATAAGATGGTATACTTTCGATGGGGTTGTTCCGTAGCCATAATTCCTTCAGCTTGGACAAGTACTCAAATGCTCCATTGGGGATTGTCGTGAGCCGATTATCAAAGAGCTCCAAGGTGTTGAGACTGGCCAGCCCATTGAAGGCGCCAATTTCAATGCTGCGGATGTGGTTCTTGCTCAGCTGCAGGATCTCCAGATGGCGCAGATGTTTGAAACTGTCCACCTTGATGACCTGGATGAGGTTGTCCTGGAGGTTCAGGTAGCGAGTGTTGGTGGAAATGCCATCTGGGACGTCCCGTAGACTGCGGCGGGTGCATATGACTTTGCTGAACTGGTTACTGCATGAGCAGACAGAAGGACAGGTCTGAGCACGAACCAGCCCAGCCACCACCAGGATCTGAAGGGCCAAAAGCAGCACAAAGAGGGGGTTGGACAGCGCCCCCTTCAGCCTACGACCTCTCATTGTCTGGCGCTGGAGGGAGGAGATCATTGTGTTCAGCATTCATAGTTCATCTGCTGTTTGGGTTCTCTGCAACAAGAAGAAAAAAGAAAGAATAATATTTAGTAACCATATAAAGTAGCAAGGACTACATTGTTGATGTTGTATTGAGTTGTAGGTATCAATGGCTCAATACGAGATCTTTTTTAGTGCTGAATTGATGAGTTAGTCGAAAAACTGCTTCGCAAGCAACTGCTTGTTTCAGCTTCTCAAATGTGAACAATTGCGGCTTTTGGATGTTTTATATGATTCTAAATTAAATATCTTTGGGATTTGGACTGTTGGTCAGATGAAACAAACAATTTGAAGATGTAATTTGAAGCTCTGGGAAATTATAATGGGTGTTTTTCACAATTTCTTGACATATTATAAACTAATCAAAAAATAAAATATAATATAAACAGATTTATTGATATTGAAAATAATCATTACTTTCAGCCCAAATCTATTTATATAGTACAATGTGCATAGAATGACAAAAGAACAAGAGCAAGATAAATTAACAGATTCAATATTTGTCAATACTGCCCATCTGTGGAATATAATAAGCTTTTTGTTAGCTCCATAACCCTGGATTGTCCCAGATTTCCAGACTTCACAGAAGCTGATGCATGTACTCTGGAGACCGAAAATGAAAAACGAGAACTCAGCATCTGCCTCCCGTTCGAGCAGGACCTGGGAATTTCTTGTAAGCCCCTTACTCATTGGAATCCTAGGCCTGGAAATATTTAATACACAGATACATTTTAAAAGAAAGCTGTTGATGTCATTTGGACCCATTCTTTTCAGTACACGTCACTGACACCAAAGCATTACACTCAATGAATGTGGCCCTGCAATGTCACCAACAAATAGCTACTGTCTGAGAGCCAATGAGAAATTAGTTCAGAATATCTGTCTATGATAAAAAACAATGCAAAAAGCAATGAAACCTGTGAAATGCATGCACTGGCAAACAAGGAGGAAGTCCAGCTACTCTTGCCTGAAATTGTGCTATGGCTTATATCTTGATGTAAAACACAACAACATATTAACAAAGTAATTGATAAATGTGAGGGTTATTTTCACTATCTCAACTTTTTACTAAAATATTCTATAGTCTGTTTATTGCCCTTGAAATATTTTATCTGTGATTAATTTCCTGGGTTTTTAAATATCATCATTAATGCTTCTTTTATTCAAAGCAGTATTGCAGTGCTGTGTACTTTTCATTACAATCCAATTTATCTTCACACCAAAATCCCTGACAAATAGCATGATTCAAGAGTGTGAAGAGGTCTGGTATTGTCTTTGCGTAACTATACAGTAGCAGAATTTATTAACTCTCAAATCACGTGACTAACAAGAAACTCGTTACTCTGTTATTTTAGATTAGATTAAATTAGATTAGATTAATCCATTCAGCCAAAGTGTCTAGGAATATGCCTGAGTGTGCTCAAGATAAAAATAGACCAAGACATTCATACACATACAGTACAGCCTGTGCCTCCCACTTCCACACAGCAGTGTCGATGTGTTGCTATCACCCCTTATTATCTTCTGCCCACAAAGATGGTAACCTACAAATAAATCAATACTAACCATATACCAAACATATCATATATGCTGTAAAATTATAAAACATGACAGCATTGTGTCAAGCTGTGCTATTAAGTGATGCAGACCCCATTCTTGAGTGCAGTTAATGCCTTTGCCAAGAGCAAAGCACTCTTGCCTAGTGCAAAAAACATTAACCTCGCCTACTGGGTCCTTAGATTTAAGTATTCTCCTTGGCTCTTTCCACCTCTTCCAACCCAAGTTATCTGTTAATCATCTTTTTCCATCAACCCACAAGCAAGAAGGAAGGAGTATATTATGACAGGTGTTTTCTAAACTGTAAAAATTGCTAACTGAAGTGGAAATGTTCTCCGGTGAGGATGAGTGGCTGACTTAATCAGTGGAAATGAGTCTACATGTGGCTTGGTTTTGCACCAGCCAGGCTGCCACACCAGCCGTGGTGTAGAGAGGCTGCAGAGAGACGAGCCTCTGCTGGGGAATCCGATCGAATGAGGCCTCCCACTGGCAGGAGCTCATTTTGTCTGGCTGGAATTACAACAACCCTGCGCTGCCACCTAAGAGAAGAAAATGTCAGACATGACAAACACACTGATAGAGATTATCAGCTGTCACTAAAACATCTCTGTTTCCATTTCTACTGGAATGCTAAAAGCATGTTGATCTACCACTCATAGAGTAATTATAGCTTTGGTCGCATGCATTCTTCACAAAACATTTTATCTGAATACATTTTATCAGCACAGAATGCCTCATTACATAAAGGGATGGCACATATAGTGCAGGAAAAAATAATTGCTTCAAACATCCTTCCTCCCTTTGTTGGTGCAACACTGTGGATTAATTCCATCTAGGCATGCTCTACATGTATTCATAGTCACTGAAAGCAGTAGCTGCTTACAAAATAAAAAATCCTGCCAGGAACATAAAAACACACCCACCCTTACTTTTCTGCTTCTGCACCAGCAGCCACTGGCATTATGTCTGACACCACTGTGATTTGCCAAATTCATTTGTTATAATGAGTTTGTTGGAAAAGTGCTAGGGTAACATATGTCTTAATCAGGGTGCGCATAGTAAGGAGAGTGTAATATAAAGCAGAGTATTTCCGAGCACTTAAATTACAATGTCAGATGATTAGAGTCTTGTCAGTGTTGTGCACTGCAAGCAACGACGAAATGTGTTAGCTTGGACATTTCCCACACACCAGGGAAGCAAGCTTGGCAGTCGACGATGCAAAGACCTAAATAACCGAGTGTCTACCAATCAAGAAATTAAGTATCACCTCCAAAAAAGAATCTGTTTCGCAGTCTCATGGTTTGAAAATGAAAAGAAAATATGTTAACACTTCTCCACACAAATTGAGAGAGATAATACATCTATGAGGATGAAATGTAACAAGAAATGCTGCATTATTGAACAACTTGCTTTGCAGTCGCATTTTGATTTTGATATTTGTCTTAGCTTGTTGGCACATTTAGCATTTCCCCACAGAGTTCTAAGGGGGAATTTGGACTGTTTTTATGTACAATAGGAAAAAAATATCTCATCTCAATTTGCACTTCTACTATCTGACAAAAAAGTCACATGTTCCAGCAGTAAGCATGCTAATCTCATGTGTGGCACAAGATTCTAACACTGATATTATCACAGTTAATACCTGATGCCATTAACACTCTGCTGCTTAATATGCCCTCTGGATTCACAAATCCTTTTCACCTTCTACATCCCTGAAAAGCAGGAGTTTTTCATATTCCTAGCTTAAATGTCATAACAGCTAAAGTCACTGGAAAGAACATGAAAATAAAAGTTTATTCATCTGATAATTTATTGTACTATTTGTTGGGAGAAAAAAGGCATATATACAAAGTTGTTTACTAGACAATTACTGATCACAGCCATTTGCACTTGATTCAGTGAGTGTGAAATTGATAGAGTGGGTAAATTATGAAGTGATATGAAATCTGGCAAGTCTCTCATCATGATGGAGAAAGGAGCCCGTGGCCACTAAGAGGGCTGTCTGATGAACTGAATGTCATCTTGCTAATTCATTCAACACATTACTGATTCATCACATTTGCATACGTTTGTTGCATGTTTTGTTTTCAACCTCGTTTGTGCTGATGTTGTAACCTCACAGGCCATCTGCGTCTTACAAGACCTGTGTACAGACAATGTGCCTGGGAGATACAGATGGATAACAGGTTTGTCGTGTCAGTGTTTGAAATTATGACACAAATCTTGAGTGCTAATGAATATTTTAGCATACACATTAAATACAGTAAATAAGGACCTAAGCTAGAGAGTATGTTAAAGGATAAGGCTGGTGATATTCTACATTTTTCTTATTGTGAACAGATCCCAGCAAAAAAACAAAATCAACGCTGAGGTTGTCCCCTCAATACTTTCCGACTTTCCCACTGTGTCTGTGGCACCCAGCCCAAAGCCCATTCGTTACTGTTGAACACGTAAATCTTTAAAAACAGGTCACAAATGCATAGTTCCCTTTTGTTCAAAAGGCTCAGTACTGTCCTAAAACAGCTGGGAACTGTAGTTAACTCAAATAGGAGTGCATTTGTGGGGGACTATTTCTGGCTACAGATTAATATACATTTGTATGTAGAATTGATTCAAAATAAACTACTCATTGTTCCATGAAGAAACATGTCACCCAGAGTAATGCTGTGGCTCATTCAGGGTTTTTTTAAAGGTTTTTGGACAATAGTATGGCACAGAGGAACAAGCTATATCACATTCGGCTACACAGAAAATACTTGTTAGTAGGGTCAATTCATTGTTTGGTCTTTTCAGGGGATTTGTTGACCAAAAAAGTATAGAAAAAATACAGAATAGTGCCAGCATTATCTTTTAAAATGGTCTGGAGAAATTCAAAATAGCGCTTAAACAATTAGTCAATTAATCGATTAGTTGATCAACAGAAAATTAACACCTATTTTGCTAATCGATTTTCAAGCAAAAATGCCAAACATTCTCTGGTTCCAGCTTCTCAGAAGTGAGGATTTACTGTTTTTCTTCGTCACGTGATAGTAAACTGAATATCTTTGGGTTATGGACTGTTGGTCAGATAAAAGACTTAATTTGAATACATCACCTTGAGCTCTACAATGGGCATTTTTCATGACATGTTATAGATAAAGTGATCAATTGTCTCATTGAAAAAAACAACTGGCAGATTCATTGATAATGAAAATAAATGTTAATAACAGCCCCAAAACAAAAAAGGTTTTTGCAGATCAGATGCAGCAGATTGAACTAATAAGTAAACCCTGTTTCATTTTTCATTTAGATAAACAACTGTCTTACATTTAGAAAATGGCTAAATGTGGCCCAGTATAATGGATGGGCTTTCATGTTTTTTTTTTTGCCATGACAGATTTATACAATTTAGTTATTAAAATACAGTAATAATCCGTTCAATAAAACACAACCGCAGCAGCTTACAATACAATGTGTGCTGTGGTTCAAAATCCTGCATGTGTTTGCAGCTGTATGTCTGAAGTGTTGCTGTGCTGTTCAGTTATTAACTCATTAGCCTACATGTATGTAAACATCTGACCAATAATTACTTGATTTGTTAAGTTCATAATTTCATTTCCTGACTGCCCATCTGTTTGTGTTGCTCCATGTTGTTAGATGGAGGACTAGACTTTTAAATCCAACACTTTGTAAGAAAAATAAATAAAATAAACCTCTTTGCTGCAGTGTGTGTGCATGCTTGTTTGCGTACGTCTCTGGGGATATGGTGGGCGGTGGTTTTAAAATCTTGCACTAGGCTGATCATAACTGGAGGCCACCACTGCTGCTGTCTCATTCTGACATGCAGACTGAGAGTGCTTCACTCTCCGGCTCCACCTGAAAGAAGAAAAAAAAAAAAAAAAAAGCAATTCCCCTCCCCCATCTTGGCCTCAGTACGCAGAGTGCTGGTGTTAGGGAAATAAATCTAGGAGGCTGTTGGGTGCTGCTGACTTATCAGCCAAAGTCTATTCTCTTTACAGGAACAGAAATGATGGCCCTTTCGTTGACTGGACTGAGTCTCAGAACAGCGAAAATAAAGTGTATTTTCTTGAACATTTTTCATTCTCTTGGGATGGTGTTATCCAACAAATATTTTTTTAGCATTGTCACTGGCTTGCCTGCTGCAGCCAATTTTAAACTATGTCGAAGCCTGTAACTAGGGTAGGTTCAGGTTGTTTAGACTACAGGCCTGACTGCAGCTGTCATATGCATCATAATGCTTGGTATTTTGTCATGTTTACAGCTGTTATGGTATAATCTGTCATTTCCTCCAGCTGTTAACGCCTGCTATATATTTTTATTTACCTTGTCTTTATCATCTGGTTCGGTTTGGGCCAGTTGTTGTAGGAGTGATGCTTTGAAACAAAGGGCTTTTCGCACAAGTCACATTTAGTGAGTGTTTCAAACAAGGTATGTTGGCAGTGCAGCCTCCCTTTGCTCTGGTCTCCTCTGTGAAAAGAATTACAGGCCACTGCTGCAATGCACTGCTGTTTAGGTCACAAAAACAAGGAATGATGCAAACCACGTTTGGTGTTTATTTCTTTAGCGTACACCCTGTGTGGAATATTACTTTACTTAGTGGGATGCCCAGAGAGGAATGGAGAAATCATTATTTCTCTGAATGAAACCAAATCTAAATAATTTCTGTGCGTGTCAATCTGATCACTCAAAGTACAACTGACAGCAGCCACAGTATTTCATTTTCAAGGTAATAAAAGTAACTCGAGCATCCTGGCGAAATTGCTGAAATACAACTGTCTGGAGCCACAATATTTAATTTTCAGCGGATTCAAGGTAAAATCATCCTGTGTGCACGGGGGAGATACAGTCTGTGAAATATTCTGTAACGTCTTGTTGAAAGACGGCTGCAAATGTAGAATGGAAAACAAACGTGTAAGCAAGGTCATACTAGTGGGTTACACTGAAGTGTTTTCTCTCATCAGTGTGGAGATAAAGTGCTTCACGAATGGATGGCTTCCAACGGTGTTAGTGAAAAGGTGGAATGGATCTCAGCTATAGGGTATAGAATACTATGACAACTGCAGGGACGCTCCAGATTTAATAAAGCTGACCAAAAGCGTTTACTCCGTTGCTTAAACTAGATCACAAGAGTCAGAATGTTTAAATTCCCTACACTACATTTTAAGCAGTTCTTAGTAATTTTGGACAGATCAATAGAACATTGTAATAGAACAATGTAAATTGATTTCCTAAATGCTTTCAAATAAAAGCCTCATTGGGTCCCTTACATATCAAAGCTGCATGAATTGATTTTTGGACATTAGGGGGCACAAAAACATGAAAAAAGCTGACTGATATATTGACTCAACCATACAGCAAATACTGTGTGCAGGCCATAAAATTCTAAACAATGAGCTAAAAGCTTCACACTATGAGCCACCCCTTTCATTTTACACGGAGAGCTGATTTAATGTTAATATAAAAAGATATTGAATTAGCTTTAGGGTGACATTAGGGTTTATGCTCAGAAAGTTCAAAGCCCAGTGAAGGTATATGGATCAGAAATATAGTATGTATAGAAAATCCATCCATTTTCCACACTCACTTGTCCTGTGCATGTTCATGGAGGACTAGATTCTATACTGACAATATTCCTGCTAATATATTACCAAACAAGCTTTGTTTTCTCTGACCACCAAAAGAGAACAGGCAGTAATCTAGGTCTCATCATCATGGACTGTGAGAAGAGCGGTGGCACAGTTGACCCTCTGACCTGAGCTTAACCTCCGCCATCCCCTCGGCGCTCCCAGATGGCACGATCATATTATTGAATTTTATCACGATTTTAGATGACTGGTCTCATTTTTCCCCGGTCTGTGATGGAACAAGATTAAATTAAAAGGAAGGCTAAATTGGGCGCAATCAAACTGCCATCTGGAATTATGGTCAGACGGACAATCAGTGTGAGGACAAAAACCTATAGACACATTTTGATGTGCTGTCAGGCAATATGCTATGGTATTATTTCTGAACAGTACAAAAAACATTTTTAATCAATCTCTTGTTTCTGATGAGAAATGTAATATCATTATCAGCCATCCAGCCACTTTGCCCTATAGACCCTATGATGATTGCAGTTTTGGCTGTTGAATAGTGACGGCCCTATTTTGTGTGTTTTTATGTACTGAATGGCTAAATGTTTTCAACTACTGTGTAAAAAGTTCTGTAGGGATTAAAATAGAAGAGATGAGTAACTTAAAAACGACATTACACATCTGTAAATTCTGGAAATGCGAGTTATGTTAAACCATGTTGAGTAGGTACAGCTAGTGTCAAACAAGTATACGTGGGTGCAGTTTTTCAGGGAACATTTGTATTACCTCTTGTGTTGTGTTAAACAGTATTACATTATAGAACGTACAGTTCCTGTAAGTTATTTCATGTGCCTCAATTTCAGGTAAGTAGAGGAAGGTTGCTATCTTGTGCCAATACAGGAAAGAGGGAGAGCGAGAGGGTAAAGAGACACCGTTCAAGTGATCATTTAATTCCTATTCACGTATTACCTTATGCTGCCTCCATTATGATAATTGCATGGGCTAAATAATCTGCAGGGACCTCCACGTTCAAATGCACTCTGCCAAGGCTCTGTCTGGTCTCTGCAAAGGGATTAAGACAGGATGCCCTGGGTGGCAGACTGACTGAATGCGAGGGCGCTCTTAGTATTCGTGTCACTTGTCTAGCCCACCAATCTGCTCCAATGACTGCGTTCCTAAAAAAGATATCTGCAGGATCGGCCAATTGTAGGTTGAAGGGCATCGTGGCAGAGTCGAGGCTGATTGGACTAAACGAAAACATGGCACAGTGAAGTATGTTAGCATGACTCAGGCAGCGAGGCCAATCTTGGTAATTGGTTACACAGATAGGGACTAACGCTCCATATCTGTGTAACCGGCCATTCTAACAAAACAGTTTGGTTTTGTTGATCAGAAAACTGTGAAAACACATTCCCTCCACATGCAGTGCAAAAAAAAGCAGGTGGCAGCCTGGATTTAGGGAGGTGAGTACACACAGCCAGCAGCAGTGGCAGAGTAATGAGCTGCACAGACCCCATAAGCTGCCTTCTTACAGTGGTTAAACAGATCACTGCTTTAGCAGAGGATTTGTGTGATTGGTGAAGTAGGTGAACATGCAGCTGTGGGCCGACGTTAGACTGCCAGCAAAAGAATTCTGAATGAACTCTTGACACTCATTTTGTTTGAAAGATGAATTATTAAATATTTAATTAAAAAGGTTCCTCATCACAGTGATGCCCTTGTTACATTTTATGCTTCATCAGAGGAACTTGGCTCTTTCCAAATGTTAATAACATATTGAATGTGATTTCTTTCAGGTTCAGAAGCTGTAGAAAGTGGGCCAGGGATTTTTTTTTAATATAACACAGAAATTTCACAGCTATGGATAAAAACTATTTTAGTTTGCAATTTGTAGGAACCATTTAGCTTTCTGAATTCCTGTGGCCTATCACTGGTGCAGTGGTAATACCTCCAAAAGGCCAACATACTGTCATTCATTGTTAGTATTGAGAAAGACAACAGTGTTGCATTAAAAATGACACAATAGCAATGTAGCTTCAATGGCCAGTCTTGGCAGGTTGCCGCTCCCTGCAAAATGCAGAGTGCTCGAAGGGATTAGTTCACTGGAGTGTCCCCTGTTCAGTCACAGCTATTTGCCAATGAATTCCGGCCATTCTAGTTTGCAAATTGACTGAATAGGAGAAGTTGGAGGCAGTTCTCTCTGGAGCTTTTGTGTTCACATTGGGGTGACAGGATACTGACAACAGATGGTACCATACGTGGTGCAGTCTTTTGTTCTTTTGTTCAAGATTGCAGCCCACCAATGTGCCACTGTCTCTCATTGGAAATCCTTTCTCTGGATTCTACGCTATGTCTATCAGTATGTGGGAAACCTTTAACACGTGTCTAATAAGTGCAATGCTGAGAATTTGTATGTGGTTGCATATCCCTATGCTGACACACAGTTGGAATGCAGATCTCACAAAATCTTATAAAATGAGCACAGTTTCTGAAACATAGATTATATGTGTGAAGCTAAATAATATTAAGGTTACATTTATGATGTATAATTATAGTGACTTAGTGTTTATTTTTGCTTAGCTTTGGTGGCTTGGCTTTAAAGGTTTGTAAAGTCATTCTTTTGGCTTTGAAAAACTATATATTCTGGCAGTCTTAGTAAAAACAGGGTATACATTTACACACCCACAAACAGTGGTGTAAGGTAGTTACAACAGGTCCCAGTGCACGCTATTATCATGGGCCTTAGTGCACGTTAGTTACTAGTTATGAAGCACACACACCAGCCTGCATATATATATTTAACCAACAATGTGTTGGATTGTACATTCGAATGAGTTACTTAGGTTATTGTATTGGAATTAAACTAAGCATATAATTTAGTTATAGATTACTACTGACTATTTAACAAAAAAAAAAGAAAACCATGACGGAGAAGGGTTTGCCTTTTTGAGGGGATATTTTGAGGGCCCTGGCAAGGCACCGTTCTCTTCAACACACTGTTGGAGGGCTCTCTCTATGGGCCCCTCCACCCCAGGGGCCCCAGTGCAGCTGAACTGCCTGCACTGTCTATATTTACGCCCTTGCCCACAAACAGATCAAATCAGTACACCCAAAACCTTCAACATAGCTGAAGCCATTGAATATTATGCTTATACATAGGCATGATATTCATGAGAAAGCTACAAATGCCAATTTTAAGCCATACTTGTCATATGCCATATGCCTCTTTTGAACTATAATGTAGCGGGTGGAAGCATCTTGCTTTAGCTTTTCTTTTGGCTTGACTGGGTTTTCACTTGGCTTGACCAAACGTCACAGCAAGCGGTGTAATAACTAATGACAGCTTTATTTTGGAGTGAAAAATGTTTAAATCATAGAAACAAACAGAAGCAAGACGCTCCTCCCGACTTGCCTCAGCGGACACGGTACTCCTAATGGTGAGCAGAACTTCTTTTGAAATTTAAAAGTGGATGTCACTGCTCTGATGCAACACTGATGGATTACAAGGGCTGGGACGTCTAGTTGGGTTCAGATCAGTATCCACTCTGAGGCCAGGCACCAGCACTCATTATCATGTTTGGAGTCTTAAAAAAAGGCCCAAGATGAAAGCTGTGTGGAAACATAGCTTCTGTATAGTTAATGGGCTTCACCATATGAATTGGCCTTTATAGTCTAAGAAGCACACAGCATCCAATCATCTAGTTATGCTTCCATAAAGAGCATTCAGTGTGCACCTGTGAGACTGTAAGTAGGCTGTTTACTCATTAAATATTGCACTGAGAAACTAAAATGCAGTGAGAAAAATGTGTTTGCCATTATGCTTTGTCATAGAGCATTAAGAGAAAACACAAATATATCATGTTATTTTTACTGTGCAGTGAGATCAGGACTATGACAGAGATGGAACTGATAATTAGCAACTTTGGCTGTGAAATGAACACACACACATTCCCCAAAGGATCACATTTAGTCCTGCAATAGCTGCAGAAACAAACACACACACATGCAGAATTACACATAAATACTGTAGAAGCCTGCATATCTTGGTCAAGGATTAAATGCAAGCTAAACCCTTCTTTCCCAAAATTGCTTAACTGACTTGAATAAAGTGATAACGACATCATGCTTCTATCGATCCCCGCAGTGAAACTCTCTTTTCACTTTGCTCCCACCGGGGAGGTCAGGGTGTAGGGTCATCTTCACACAGAGCGCCCCCGGAGCTGTGCAGCGAGTCAGTGGGGAATCGCTGACTTGCTCAAGGGCAGGACAAGAACGGCGTGTGTATAGTACAAGCTCTTTCCTGTGTGGCTACAACGGGAGGATCTTAAATCTCTCCTACTTAGAATATCTTCAAAAGACATTCCCAACATGAGACACAAAGCGTCTAGAAGTCGAGGGTAGATTTTTATTTGAAGAGAATATTAGGAGAGCGCCATTAGGTTGTCAATCTATTCACCTAGTCCTCTATATAGAACAAAAAGAACAATGGGTACTTTATTCTTCTTAAAGTATATCCCTGCCATGCACCATGTTGTATTATATGGGAATCTGGTGCCACTAGTGGTAATTAGTATCTTAATATTGCAAAAGTGGATCCTGAGCAATGTTCCATGTTGCATATGTGTTGTCATCTAACCGTTGCCGTTCATAAAGCAACTAGTCCATCCAACTGCAACGATTCACAGCTAGGAAATTAAATTCCCTTCGACCAGATTACTATAATTATCTACCTCACGATGAAGGGTGAGCAGAGGATTAAGGTCTGTTTAAAAATAACCACCATCAAATATATTTGGACTCAATAAATGAAAGCTGTAGAGCAGACATTTTCTCAGCGGTGTGATTTTGATTCCCCCTCCTCTCCTCTCCTCCCTCCTCTTTTCTTTTCTCTCTGTTAATCTGCTTTGATAATTCAGCAGCTGAATGCACGACGCTCGGTGGGAGACCGTCTTAAAGTCAGTCAGAAATCAAAGCAGGGGAAATGCAATTATTCAAGTGGCAGTCAACAATTTTGTAAAAGATGGATGTAGACTGCACACACGGTCTCTCATAAAGGCTCAGATCTACCAAGAGGATCACAAATCATCACCATGAGCCATATTATTGTTCTGATCGTGCAAGGTCATTTGGTAGGCCTGGGATTTGTTGCACAAACATTACGTGCCTTTGTATTGTACGCTGATGATGATGATCATTACCTCTTATTTTGATTGCGGTGGAGGAAGTGTTATTAGGTTTTATTATCTACCAAGCCAGCTGCTGAACAGACTAGCTGTGGTTGTGCTAGGTAAGGGATCGTGTTAGTTTTCTCACGGCTGATGGCTGATTGATTGTGTGTAGCCAGTGTTGACAGCATACAGTAGGTAGTCCGTCTTGTTTTTCTTTCATTATTTGTTCATGGTGAGAACTCTCAGCTGGCATGCTAATAAGCTGTTAAGGATTGGTGCTGTGCCAAAATGTGTATCCCCCCAAAAAATGTGTTTCCCTGTTGTTTTGTCCTTGTTTGTCCTTGGAGTATGTTGTTTCTATTTTGTGTGTTTTTATTTTTTTTATTTTTTGACACTCCACAAGCAAATTATCATACGTGACAACCAAAGTAATGTGTTGCAGGCTATACCATAATAAATCACAAACTTGTGTGACATCCGTTCAATATACAGCATGACATTCAATAGGCCACTTCCATTCTTTGAAATCCTAATAAATGTTTTAAAAACATTATCAACCATTTCAAAAGATGGCAGTATGAATTGAATCCTCCAAGATAAAGGTAAATGTTTTTTTTTCTGATGTAATTATTGCACAACACACTGCCAGGGGAGACATTTTGTGGGGGAAACAAACTTTTACCACAACTCCTGCACCAGCCTCTTACAGTCTCTAAAATGCAACTGTGAGATTTTCTTGCTAACTTTTTAAATTTTGCCCTCCTTTGCAATACTTTACTTTTGTGATATATTATCATACTGTAAAGTCGACATACATAACTCTGGGCCTGCTACTCAGCAGGGTGATGAAGATGATGATGATGATGTGTGAATTCCATTGTATATGAAATAAAGACACAAATTTTATCTTTGACATTAATTTACTTTTGTGAATCACACTGCAGATGTTAATTGGCATAAATCCAATGCTCTACGGTCGAAACATTATATCACAGTGCATGTTTCTTTAAACCTGTTAACTTGGGGCTTTAATCCCGAATTAACATTACCCTGGGTTATCTTTACATGTTTGACACTGTTTATATTTAATCCTGGTTAGCCTGAGGCAGAGCTGTCCAGCTGCTGTGGTGCTGATTATTGTTCATCTGAGGTAGCTTGTTTTTCTCGCCTTTTCTCCCCATTTTCTCCCCTCGCCCCTCAGCTATTTAAGTTGCCATATACTGTAGGTTGTATGATGATGCACGAGACATTATGTAAATTGCTTTTTGTTTTTATAAATGGATTATGCATTTTCAAACTGATACTAGTTGAAACGAACATGATAACTACAGGTTTGTAAACATTATGTACGCTAAACATAATGGAAGACAATTATTCCTAAAGTGGCAGCTTCTTCGATGGTTAAAACAAATAGTTTGTTAAACAATGTTTTTTATGCTCTATTGAATGAGATCAAATACAGCTTGGTTGCACGTCTTTATTTCAGGCCCACCTCCATAATTGCAGCTACACAGCATCTACAAAGGTAAGAATAAAGTCTGAAAACTGATGTTCATTCAGTATAGTAGTTTATAAAAATCCCTTTTGATCAAACCAATTTCAACTCTGAGTAAAATGATTTGTCTATATTGTTACAAAACTAGATAAATGTAGTGTGTTTGTTGATCTAGTGAGTAATCTCACTAAACAGATATCTGCATATGAATGCAGAATCTGTAGGCAAGGGATAAGGATTTGGTATCGGAAGTGTTCTGGTTTCTGTTTGTAGTCCGAGTAGTATTGACCAATCATGTTTGAGCGGGCTTTGGTTAGAATCTCTGAACCCACCAGCTATCGTTTGATGACAATTTAGCTTTTTAATAATCTCGGAACCCTAGAGATTAGCTTTTTATTCACTTTTTTAAAATGTATCTGCATTCAAATCTTCGTCAGGTGATAGCTGATTGGTTCCGAGATTGCTCGGTGCACAACTCGTCATCAGACGATTTAGCCTACATATAACATATAATACGTTGCTGTCTTGTGAAAACCATGCATCTCCAAAATGTCGAATTGTTACCATAAACATCCCTGTGTTAAGTTTAGTGCATTTTTAAGATAATCCGCTGGGATTTTTAGATTATTCTATAGAAGTAGGAGATTTGTCTCAACCCATAAAGGGCCATGTGGTCTTTCAATTTATCTGAAAATCACCAAATTTGGATTTGGAACAGCACTGACATTTTAAATTGTTAGAAAACAGCTGTTTATTTATACATCCAGCAGATATGGAGCAACCCTAGCATTTATTTGGAGTTGTGTTTCTGGATAACTGATGAATATAAGTCCAATATTCACTCTCTTTTTTGCTCTGTTTTTGGTCTCCACCAACACCTGAGAAATATATCCTGCTCTTTAGCTGCTAAATGCTTCACAATGTTCACCAGATAGTCGCTAACTGTCTGCCGTTTGGTGCTGGGCAGGTAGTGTAAAGTGGATTTTTGGAGCTATTTCGTTAAAACAGCTGCCACCTGTGGTTGAAAACAACATTGAAGAGAGCGGTTAGAATGAACTAAGACAGTAAAGTTGCGGGTTGGAAAAAGCAAAACGATGAGCTGAAAGATGCTGAAATGTTCTGTAGAGCTGAGAGAAACTCAGGTGATAATTCTCTGAGAGTTCATCACTACAAGTGACACCTTTCACATTACACGTAGTCATTAATATACAAATATAGCTTATAGCAGTTTTAAACAATTGAAAATACTTTTATCAATTATAGGTATAGGCTACTGTCAGCAAATCCAGCCATCCATTTTCTATATCACTTGTTTCGTTCAGTGCCTTAGGGGACTGGAGCCTATCCCATCATGCACTGGGTGTGAACCACCCTGGACAGGTCGCCAGTCTACCACAGTGCTAACACATATAGACAGACTCATACATTCACACCTACAGGCACCTTAGAGTCTCCACTTCACCAAACCTGCATGTCTTTGGACTGTGGGAGGAAACTGGAGCACATAGAAGAAATTGATGCAGACATTGGGATAATATGTAAATAAATCCACACAGAACCTATGTGTCTGGAATTTTCTCTTCTCTCCAGCTGGCTAGCAGGATAAAACACACAACCATCTGCTTGTATAAGTCAGTATTACATACATTTCCCTATATTTGTACATGCATATTTGTAGATTTAAAAAACAATCTTTTTTTGAAGTTATGCACATAGAGTACATAGTCTTTCTCTGTCTCTCTCTGCATGTCTGCAGCTCGACTGCACCTTAATCCTCCAGCTTTTTTCACTCTCTTTCCTCGAAGCACCTTACCTCCTTCTCCCTCACTCCCCTGAGAACCACTATCTGTCTCCCTCTATCCCGGAGCCTTTCTCTGTCTCAGTCTCATTCTCTACTCTCATCACTAAATAATTCCTTACAGAGGAAAATCTAATCAAATCTCAGTGAGAGTGAGAAAAGCAGAGGTGGGAAGACATTGTGTGTGTGTGTGTGTGTGTGTGTGAATCAGACTTTGGAGAGGGGGCTAAAAAAAGACAGAATCAGAAAGCAACATTGGCAGTGTGTGAGGGGGTTCTGGAGTGAGAGAATTGCAAGTGCATTAGCAGTCAGAGCACTTAGTGTGAGAAATCCATTCATTATTCATTAGCTAATTCACCATGTATAGTAATTAAAATCAGGGCCTGCTCCAAAATGGAAAGAGCTATGATAGACTGGTTTTCTATGTACAATATTTAAGAGGGCTGTTTTTCAGTACTCATGCTTCACGGATTTATAAATCATGTTTATGTGTTTAAAGTGTGCAACTTGCTGTCAGGACTCATCTAGTGCAGTGAGTACACAGGGTGAGATCTTTCTGACGCGAGAATGAATCCAAAATAGTAATATGCAAATGTGCACCATGACCTATAAATAACAAACAAACCGTTGCCTATTTATTATATATGAGAGGAAATCTCCAATTAAGAACGAAAATCTGCTTTGTCAATGTCAAGATATACATTTAATAATCAAAGCAACTCAGGTTGCATATTTGCATATTATGGAGAAAGATATTTCAACTGTTTTATTGCATTTAATTGATTTAATTCAGAAAGTATGTGCATAAAAACGCAAATATACTACTGTATGCCATGCCCCATTTAAAAAAAAAAAAAAAAAAAAAAAATAGACAGGCATGTTTATTTGATCCTGAAAACACTACGAGACCAAAATAATGTCATGTCAATTAAGCGCAAACTAAAATAGGGCGTGCTGATCATCCCCCTGTTCAGTCTGTGGGGGGAAAAAGAGGTTGCGTGTTTGAACTATATTTGAACAACAAAGTTGCTTGTTTTGGCCTTGTTCTGACAGCGGTGGTAAAGGTTGGAGTCGAAATAATCCTACAGTATGTGTGCGTCTGTGATGTGCCTGTTCCAACCAATAGACTAATTGTCTCTGCGGCAGGTGGTTCAAATCAATGGTTATAACCTCCAGCTTCTTTTTTATTATTATTATATCTGTTGACAACAGTTAAAAATCTTCCTCTGGGTAGCTTGTGTGTGTGGCAGATTATTATTCAGGCTCCTCATTTATGAAATGAGACTGAGATTCAATATGAGATTCAATCCAAAATCCTACCAGAATACGGATAAGATAGTAAAATCATTTGAACCATATTTATGTAAATCTATATCTTAATTGCCAGTCGACAATAAAGTCAATAACAGCCTCTAATTACCAACTTAGAACACATAAAAACCCAAAGTAACAATTAGCAATGTCTATTGTGCTCTCTTGACAATTTACACCATGATTCATTCAATATAAATCCAGGTCATGAAAACTTTTACATTTGCTGTTCTAAGCACTCAGTGTCTCGTAGGTCTTGTAGCAACGAAAACTCCTGTTCAGCACAGAAAATGATGCTTCTGCTTTTCTTGGAGCAGCAACAGCAGCTTGTTTGGAATAAATAGAGGAAGACCTGGGCAGTTAGCATGAGCACCGACAGCCACGAAAAAAGGATGCCACCTACGGACAGTCAAATTACACACAAACACAACATGCAAGGAAAAGGATAAATAAATTGCTCAACGTGGAAATAAGTGGCTGCAAGCCAAACATAGAGTGAAGATTGGTGTTGTCTTCCAAAGATGAAAAGCACTTAAGGATGAAGGAAGGAAGGAAGACAATGAGGAACAAAACAGAATGGTCCCATTTCTTTTGGACAAAGCAATGATAATTTATCACAAAAGCTGCTGCCAAAAAAAAACAAAAAACAATCTCATCACATTTAGATGCACCAAGTATCTCCTAAACAGCAGTGAGTGACTGCTGTGTCAACAGAAAGCTGTATTTTACAGCATTACATCTTCTGCCTCTTATGCCCGTTTAGCATCGATAACACTAGAGATACTGTTCAAACAATTCCTTTATATAGGAGCAAGTGACAGCAGTTAGTGCATGGC
The DNA here is from genome assembly GCA_008360985.2 of Macquaria ambigua. NCBI lineage: Eukaryota > Metazoa > Chordata > Actinopteri > Centrarchiformes > Percichthyidae > Macquaria > Macquaria ambigua. The sequence continues at coordinate 221,350 of VMKM01000276.1, read as the reverse complement.
AGCATCATGCGGATCTGCATAATGGACCGTTTACTATTACAGTGATGACAGGTGTCACATCTTTCTCAGCTCCTGAACAGTTTCCAGCCTTCACTCATTAATGTGATCGCCACCACCGCTCGACCCGAAGAGCAGCAGAGAAACAGCAGTTTTATTTGCTTGTTCTGGAGGTTTGGGTGTGTGTGTTTGTGTTTGTGTGTACATGCACTTTTCCAAAATGGGCAATTCTGTTCTTTACAAATTGTTCTGGAGCGAAGATCTGACTGTCAGACAGAGCGTCTTTATCTTGTGTCTGATGACGTGATAATAGAGAAGGTCAAGACAAAATCAGACAAGAGGGTAGGATCTCTGCTGGCAACGTGTTACAAATCTAATGATCAGCGCCTTTTAGTGACATGATGCAGCGTTACAGTTGTCTATAAAAACTCAGCAATGTCATCCCTGTTCATTGCTCTTCTGTTGCTATCTTGTTTCAATACTTTTGGTAAGAAAAAAGCCGCATATTATGTAGTTTAATAGCCACCCCAATAGCAAGCCCCACTATACTCCATGCCCACTATGGAGGTGGTTGATTCGCTGGCTTCTTTACCATGTACTTTTTGGGAACTACATATGTTTGTGTAGGCGGCCATGGCCACCCTAGCTTACTGAATGCAGAACTGATTTATGGAAATTGCTGAATGGGAGACACATTCTTGAGTCCTTGCTTTTTATGGACAGATTTGTACCAATTTGAACCCCTTAGAATTCTTTCTTAAGTGATGTATGGAACTGGGCCTATATTAACATCACCGAATGAATGTAATGTAATGGGATCCTGTGCAACACTGTGTAGTTTTGAAGCTAGCATTCTGCATTTTAGGGCACACAAATATGTTTTCAGCCAAAGCCATACCTTCATACATAATGTTCTGCAGAAGGGCTGCAACTAACAGGGACAATTTATTTACCGAGCGTCTTATATCAACAGCCAATCATTGTTCCGTTCTGCAGCAGTTCATGTTCCATGTTCACAGATGCTTTTATCCTTCATATTCATTCTGAAGAGTGAATTGTTTCTTCAATTAACATATCCGGTCTTGTGTCATGAATCTAAGTGGATGAAAGCGGCTAGCAGATGAGTGAATGGGAGATAGAGGGAAAGCGACAGATGTTGGCTGAAGTCGCTGTTGCTCCTCTCTCTCTGCCCTGGTGTAAAAGTGGGTGTTCATCCCCTGAATACAGATGGCATTACACAAGCAATCCTCTAAACGGCTGAGACACGCTAACATGCTGGTGTCTGGGATGGCCTGCGTCTATCTCCGGCGCCTTTGCAATGCCAAACACCTTTGTTAATCTCACAGCCAAGAGTCTTAGTTTAGGATGCGGTTCAGAGGCCATTTCACATTACCTTTTACTTACACTTAGCTCTCCAGTAAATGTGTTGCATTGGTTTTTCTATTTTCTGCGATGTCAGTGAGAGGAGGGGACAAGCAGTAACTTGTGTAGAAAATTGGAGCAACTCTTTGAAGCTGCCTGACAGTAGTATCCACTGAAGAATCGATGCGTAATGGAAAATATTGCTTGAATGCACAATCATCTTAATAAAATTGAATTTTGGTGTGGTGTCTCCCCTCTGGTCCCCTCCCCCGTGTCTTGGTGGTAGATTGGCCTGAACTTATGACAATTAACCTTGAACGCCGTGGGGGGGGAAAGCAGAGTAAGGAGCCCACAAGATTTTCAATAATTAAATTATCCCTCCTGTTGCACATCTCCCGGTCCACTGCCACATTCTCTGCCTCCCCGGTTGCTGATGGATCAGGTCTTTGTTGTGCAAATTCCTATTCATCGTATCTTACCTCACAATTCAGACAGCATTTCTGTACAGAGAGCTCCACACGAATATGCAGCTACTTTATAATTTCATAAATCTGACATGCTAAGTGAGGTGTTTGCTGTTCCGCTACGTGATCCAGCAAAGGCAGCTGCACAGGCAACTTGCATGTTTCTGTGATTATACGTCTGTGAAACTTCACATGTAAAAAGAGGAATAGAAACTGTGTGGCACCTGTAAAAATATATGTTTTCCTGCCCAATTCCTTTTATATTAACATTTTGTTTAATAATATACTTTATACATGGAATTATGTTTATTCAGAGATACACATTTATTGCACTCGCCAGTAGGAGGCAGAGTAAACTGTCTGTGTGCATTACTGTAAGCCACATAGAACCAGACCAGTTGCAGTTGACAGTCTGAGCCCACAGGGTGTATACCCAGTGATGCTGTACCAACAGCTTGTATGTTTTGCCGGTGAAATAACAAAAGTGAACGTTTTTCTACACCATTAATGCCGTCGCAGTCTGAATGGTGTACTAACTGCAGTAGATTTGTAAAAGAAAATCAATTCAGCTTCAGTTGCATTTACAACATATATGTATGAATTGGAATGGAAAAAAAAACCTCCCTTGTTAGAGCCAGTGTTTGGATCTAGCTATACAAAGCCAGATTACATCTTGCAGTCTCCATTTTTGCTCCAAGATTAAAGTCTGAAAAACATTTACTGAGCCCAACTCAGCCCAAACAAATACAAGACGCACCTTGAGAGGAGAGAACAGACTGGAGCACATTTTAATAGCGCCAACAGACTAACGTTAACGTCTTTTCTATCAAACTGTGTCAAAATAGACAAAGGCAAAGAGCAAATGAATATGTAATCCACCCAGATTAGGCGCACAACTGTCATTAAATTAATAAATTGAACAGGATACACATCAGAACAATCAGCAAATCCTGCGTTTACATAATGATGCAACTTGCAGCCTCTCAAATTGGGCAGGGTTGGGTTTCAGTAGTTGGATCTGTATCCCGGTTGGCAAGATACCTAGATTTGTTAAGCTTAGGATCTCTTATTGAACCTTTTTTCTTTCCTTGCTCTTTATATTAGCAAAGTCAAACGTACAGCAGGTTATATCACCGGTAACTAATAAACATAAATACAGTACAGCAACAGTAAACTTTTGGCTGTTGCCTGGTCAATGTGCTGCGTAAAGATGGTGTGCGAAAGATCATTTGATCATTTGTAAGCTCTGTGACACCATTTCAGTGGATTTTGTGCTTTTGTAGTTCAGCATGAACAACAGGGTGGTGACTCTTGTCTAAAGAAATAATCCAGCTGCTCGCATCATGTCAATTCTTGGAGAATCTCCAATTCAAACTAGCTCCTGGAAAAACAAGGTGTAAATAAGTAAGCTACACCTGTTATATCAACATGTCACATACATATTTAATCAACATTTCATATCTCCTGCTACTCATCTCATTTTCAGACTGTAGCTACAGGTTGTGGATTCAGATTCAATAGAATTGATCAAACCCCAGCCCTACTCTTCAAAGTCCCAGACTTTATGAACCACTGTTTTCCAGTAGGTCTTACAGATTTAGAGTAAAGTTAAACTTTATAAATGTCAGTGGAGAGATTCCTCCTTTGATTTATCTGAACTATTTAAGAGCAGTGGCCAGTCAGGAGCCAGTACCACGGGGCAACCTGCAGTTCAGAGTTTAGTGCCTTAAAGGGAAACTGCAGTATTTTTAAACCTGGGCCCTATTTTTACAAATGCTGGGGTCTGAATGACTAATACTAACAAAGACAGACCGTTTTGTTAGAGTAAGATCCTTTTGTCTTCCTCCAACAACTCAACCTCACCAACCTTCAGAGCGAGACTTTTCCTTGAGCGAGACTTTCTGTTTCTGGTTAAACAAAAAGGATCTTACTCTTTAACAAACGGTCTGTCTCTGTAGGGATCCTTTCCATAATGTTGTCAGACACTTCAAATAACAGTCTGAGCCTGTCAGTGGCAAAACAAGCATTTTAGTGGATGAACTTTTCATGGGCACAATTGCTCGCAAGGATTACGTTGTAGCCATTGCAGCCTGTTGGTGGATGTGATCTACTGGACCAGTTCCACAAATTTTGGTAATTATTAGTCATTTAGGCCCTAAAATTTGTAAAAATAGGGCCCAGGTTTAAAAATACCGGAGTTTCCCTTTAAGGGCAAAGGAGAGAGTATTCGCAACATGGCTTTTGGTTTGGGAGAAAACCTGGGAGAACACAATGACAACATGCAAACTAAAACCAGTAATGACCAAGGCCAAGGTTCGATCCCAGGACCTTGTGGCTTTGAGGTGACAGTGGGGCCTTTTTTTTCCACCTCAGATTGATCCAGAAACAGATTTTGATGGATCATTTCAGAGCTCCACAAGAGCTGCAAAGTTGTTGTTTTTTTTCAAATTTGAAAAGCATAAGCACAGGGCAATGACAGCCCAGTGAGTGGCGTGATCATTCATTCAAGGTAGAGAAGTGTGTTCACTCAGTCAGGTGTGGGAAGGGTTCGTGTCGATGTCTGAGGGAAGCAGAGAGCTGCCAATCATTCACTGAACAACGTACTTGACAAAACACTTGTCTCGAGCTAATGCCTATTGATCACCATGAGCGAGGCAAAATTGTGGGCCATGCTGGCATGGATCCACTCTGAGGAAAACAAACCATTACAGTACATCAACACATAAAACAGTAGAGGTGGCTGACTCAAAGTTCCTGTTGTGACATTGGTGCACTTTTTGCACACGGAGAATCTTGAAGAATTAAAAAGATGGATGATGCATCTTGCGAGGTAGATAAAAGTAGTACTTAAGGTGTGAAGTTATAGTGAGTACCTTCACAATATCATTTCTGTAGGCCATTACCAAATATTAAGTTATGATAGGAATTTAATATTTTGTTCAGTAACCCACATCTGATCTATTTAATTTGCAGTCAATTTTAAACAAAGGGTCTGTTCAAATAGATTTCAGGCACACAAAGTCATTGAATTGTGACTGTGACCTTCAGGTTAGGGATCAACTCTGGGAAACATAAGACCCTGCTCACCTCATGTGCTATAAATCCACACCATTAGAGTAATTGACCAACCACATTGTAATCACAAAAATTACTGTAGATTCCCATTTGGCTAATGTAAATGAGGTGCTTTTAAATTTGATTGTTAAGTGAAGTCAAAAGTAATTTCTAGCAACACTGAGCAGACTGTATTTATTATGGCTGACAGTGACAGTATTCTGTTGGTCGTTTTTTGGGGGGTATATGGGATGTACAAGTTTTTTCTTTTTATTGACCTCATTGACCTGATACTATTTACACTGTGGCCCTTCTCTTATAAGTACTTCTACTATGATTTCATTGTTACTGCCATGTCTCCCCCCCATGTCTACACTTAAAAAAAATCATAGCAGGTTTGAAGGTTAACAAGGTTTTCTTCCATTCTACACACTGCTAACGCACACAAACATATACACACACACACACACACACACACACACACAGAGTCAGTTACACATGTACAGGTGTCTCATGGGGCCTCCTAGCAGCACTGCACTTTCCTCTGGATATGCTCAAACAGAATATACGAGCTTGAGGGCTTGGAAGAGGGCCAGGCTCGTCTCCTCGATTTTGGGTCATAAACGCGGCCTCTGCCCAAGGACTGCAGGGCCTTTTAAAACAGGGCTCAGCTTGATTGGACACACTTCTGTTGCCTCGTCCCGACTGCTAGCAAGCCAGCTGATCAGAGAGGCAGAACAAAGCCGGTCTCTTACAAGCCACTCGGCTCTCAACCTCTCGTACAGTAAACAGGATAAAAAAAGAAAAAGACTGTCTTCGCTTTACTACTGCTTGTAGATGGTGGAAACTGGTGTAAGGACAGCAGCCCAGAATTATGTACCAAAAGATATCTGTGGGATATATTAAGCTTCAGCAGCTCATTTCAACAGGGAACACAGCATCAGGATCAGTGATGGGAAGAAACAAAATTGAAATTCGCGCACTGGGCCAGGAAGAGGTGGAAGAGTTCCAAAGTTAGGCTTATGAGTCCCTATGCATTCTGCATACGGCCTCGCTCACACTGGTGTTTTGAACGCCTAATTTGTTCATGAATAATACAACGCGAACCATTTGGCTCATGAATATGAAATAGATGGAACCACAGGCTCTCCCCATAATCAACAGTCGACACACACAGTCCGTCGTCAGCTTTCTAGCTCTGCAGCAGCATTTCCTCTAGTGCATTTAGCCAATCACAGCCGATCATAGCCTTAGCAGAATGTTAGTGTTGGTACAAACTGTCCGTGAATAATGTGTGAATACGGCGTCTTTCGTCGCCAAGGATATTTTAGTGGATCACAGGCGCTCTCCCTCTCCTTCTGCCTCTCTTTTCCACTCTGTCTCTCCCATCTTCATGCACAGACAAACGGTATTTACAGTGTGACAGCCCTAATTCCCTAGAACACCAACTTTCTCTAACATGGAGCAAAAAAATATGATTGTAATGTTTTATTTACTGCTGTTGGATAAACAGTGCGCTCGCTGTAGAGACAACAGTGAAACACGATGCGGAGCCGAAACAGATAATGCACCAGCAATCTCTGCCCATTCGTTTACCCCGCCTTAAGCCGCATGGCTCTGCTCCAACATGGCCATATGCCCCTTAGCCTAGCTGCTCTACTATATTAAATGACTCATGATACATAGTCTACATATCATCACTCACTACCCAAGAATGAGGAAACATGACTTGGGGACTCTGGTGGACAATCTAGTGAATAGAGATATTGATGCTTTTCATAGTTTCAGTGAAATGAGATGTCAGTTACACAACAATAATTTCTAAGGCTGCATTACTGTCATTATCAATTGATCCGTTGACTACTTTTGTGATAAACTAATCAATGCTTTTGATTGTAAGGCTGAAAAATATCAGAATATCAGAAAATTGTGAAAAATGCCCATCACAATTTCCAGAACCCAAACTGACGTCTTCAAATTGCTTATTTTGTCCGACCAACATTTTAAAACCAAAAGATTCAATTTACAATCATGTATGACAGAGACAAACATAAAATCCTCACATTTAAAAGAATAGTTGGCATTTTTGCTTGAAACATGATTAATTGATTATCAAAATATTTTTTCTGTTGCTCGATAATTGAATAATTGTTTTAGCACTAATAATTTGTTTTACAGTGAATTTAGATTTGTTAAGCTTTGATTACAGCTGAAACAATTTGTCAGTTTACAGGGAAATTAATCGATTACTTTTCATTATGTCACTTTTTAAGCAAAATGCCAAACATGTTATGGTTTCAGCTTCTTAAATGTGAGGATTTGATGGTTTCCTTTGTCTCATAAGAAGGTAAACTTAATATCTTTGGGTTTTGGACTGTTAGTTGGACTAAACAAGCGATTTGAAGACGTTACCTTGGGCTGTAGAAAACTGGACCAAACAATTAATCAACAAATTAATTGATAATGAAAAAAATTGTTAGTTGCAGCCCTTGTTGTGTTATGATCTCTTGGAAAGGCATTATGAAAACGTCATCCTACACAGACACATGCCCCTCTTTGGGTTGAGACAAACTCTTTCACTTTCAAAAGCACTTTCAAACCCATTATATTGACACAAGCGCACAACAAGGCTCTTTTCTTTTCAGTGCCTGAAAAGTTGACATTTAGGAGATACAATGTTTTCCCTGAAAAGCATGGTCAGCTTTTATTCTTAGCTTCAGGTATAATGACACTGTACTTTGTCTGACCTGCCGTGCACTCTTGTTCATACGCTGTCAGTGAGGAAAGAAAAGCGAATAAAAGACTGATCCTGTGGCCTGATTGGACGGAGAAACAACGTGTGTATTTCTGTATCCAGGACAGTGATGCATCCTTATCCAATCCGACGACAGGACGTGCTAATTAAAAACAGTGCACCACAAGTGGTAGGTAGGTTAGTCAAGCAGTGCTACTGTCTCTAACATTATTTACTGGCCCTTATTGTTAGTCATTTTCATTACCAAGGTGTGAATGAGATAAAGACTTGGGACTCCCCCTCAGTTTGCGTCCGTATTCCCTGCCTGGATAATTAAAGTCCAAGCAGCAGGTGCTAGTTAGACGAGCTTGCAAAATTTAGCTTCAGCTGTGTATTCTCAAAGACATTACAAGGAAATGTGTAACACTCGCTTACTGAGCTTTAAGTGTAAGTAATAAGTTTAAGTGAGAAGCTTTTGCCAGTTTTGATGAAGAGCTTTAAAACTAGGACTGCAGCTAATGATTAGTTTCATTAGTGAATACTCTGCTGATTACTTTTCTTGATTAATTAATTTTTCTATTTAGTGACAATAAATGGTGAAAAAGGTGATGTCTTCAAAACCCAAACATATTTACACTTTTACAATGATATAAGCACATTTGAGAAGCAAGTAGTAGTGAATTTTTGGCAGTTTTTACCTAAAATTCACTTAAACAATTGTTTGTAAGCATTGAAAAATGGCATTAGAAAAAAACTTAGTTTGAATAACCTACAAATGTATCATATTTCTTTCTTGCTACTAATAATATCTGTACAGTTCTGGGGTAATTATTATATATAATTATTATATAATTGTCTAATATTTCCAGCCTGTAATTTGCATGATTACCATGCAGTAACTTTAGTAGTAATCAGTATTTAGACAGCATTTGTTTTAAAATGTTTTAATGTCAAATTATATCAAATAACAAAATTGTGTCTAGTTAGGTCTATTCCGATCCTGATCCTGCGTATCGGCTGATTTTTAAAGGTTCGGTAATGGTGAGAAATAAAATGTGTTATTGGCATAGACTCAATAGGAGGACTCTGATTGGAATTAGCGGACATCCCCGTCTCCAGTGATGTTAAACAGTTGCAGGGTGCAGGAAACAAGTACAAGATCACATAGTGTTGCAACTGTCCTTTAAGTACTGCAGCTGCATTGAATACTTAGCCAAGGCTTAATACATTTCACAACAAATGAAAGGGATTTTGTGTTATTATTGAGGATACAAGACACAAAGAATAGCATCATAAGAGCTTTTCTCTTTCTTTTCCTTTGAATTTGAAGGACAAAATGCTCTTGTGGCAAACAATGAGGTTCACCAATAATGTATTAGTGCATGGCAACAAGGGAACAAGATGTTCTAACAGCCTTGTTCAAGCCCAGAAAACACTGTGGTTGAAGAAAAGTGTTGTCATAAAAGGGGAAAATATGTAGCAGAGGCGACTCTGAGCCACACACTAAAGAGGCAATCTTGTCAGCCTTACAAGATTCCCTTCTCGGTTTAGTAGTGTTTGACTTGGCGCCAGTTACTGAGGTTTCATCTTTGCCAATTAAGCCAATCTAGTGTATTCCAGCAGCTAGAATCTGCGCTGTTTGCCAAAGCATTAATGAACTAGATATCAATTTCATTCTTACACTGATTTGGTAACTCCCTTCGCTGTATCATGAATAACTGTCTGTTCCTGGTGAGTTGCAACATGAAAGTCCATGCATGCATGGCTCTGAGTAATGTTAAGATATTCTCATCAAAGCCATCTGAGCTAAATTAACTGGCAGGAGATAAAATGTATATTAATATGTGGGGAATTAGATAAATAAGGGAAAGTTAGAGAGAGGGAGACGGAAAGAGGAGGGGGGGCATTGAACGTGAGAGAGATAGAGACTCATCATGACAGTCATCACTTCAGCTATTATCCCTAATTCTCTAAGGGAATATCTCAGTAAGGCGGAGTAAATTTGAGGCTGATAAGCAGACAATGAGATTTGCTCGAGCTCTGAGGCAAAGCCCTTCCAAGGGCTTGCTTTCACCTACACTAGGTTTGAACTTCGGCTCTCTTTGGTGTAGGTTGGATTCTGCTGTGTAGTTGGGTTTTGAGGCGACATAAGCAGGTGCTGTGCAAACACTTTGGTGGGTGGTTTACAATATAGATTCATCATGTTGCACATATAAGCTGCCTGTGGTATTTGCAGGGTAAAGATTTGATTCTCTTTTCTCTGCCCTCTGTGAGTCTCTAATTAGCACTATGAGTCAAACCACAAAAAGTTGAAGGGAGAACCGTAGCGCCTCGCATCAGGACATCCTCCAGGAAATTCCTTATGGTGTAAAGCTGTGGCAGAGCAGTGAAGAGTTTTGTTTCCCAACGATATTAACAAATAATGAAATGCAGTTGAAGTTGTACAATTTTTAGCCATGCTAGCAGCTGATGCTAGCAGCTGATGCTAATGTCAGTCAGTCGGTCAGTCCAGCACTTTGGCCCAGACTGCAATATCTCAACAACTATTTGATGAAGTGCCATGAAAATTTGCACAGATATTCATGGTCCTCAGAGGAGAAATCCTACTGACTTTGGTGATCCCCTGACTTTTTCTCTATCGCCACCATGTGGTTGACATTTTTGGCTTTTTAGTGAAATGTCTTGCCGTGAAATTTGGTCAAGATATCCATTGTGCCATGAGGATGAATCCTAACTAGTCCTGCTCATGGAATCACCACTGGGACCAGCGTTTTCTCTTAGCCAGCAAAACATTTCTACATCTACTAGATGGATTGGCACAACATTTTGCACAGACATTCATGGTTTCCAGATGATCCTAATCCTAGACTTTTCCTCTAGCGCCACCATGAGGTAGACATTAGTGCTAATTAGCAAATATTAGCATGCTAACACGCTAAACTAATATGTTGAACATCAGCATGTGCATTGCCATTGCGAGCATGTTAGCATGCTGACTTTAGCATTTAGCATGAAGCACCACTGTGCCTGTAAGTACAGCCTCACAGAGCTGCTAGCATGGCTGTAGACTCTTAATCTTGTTAGTGTAATGCACAAAATGACTACGATGTATCCGTGGAGGCTGGTAGGGTTGTTGATACATCTGTGCACTTATTATCTTAACATATACGATCTCTAGTGGGAAAAAGTAGTTTCTGGGAAAAAGTAGTTTCTGCTTCTATTCATTTCACAGGCCAAAAGAAGTGAAGGAATACTTTGCCAATACTAAAAAAAAACCTAGGTTTTTACTTTCAAACACTCACTCCCTGTAGGGTTAAAAGTAAGTATTTTAAGGTTTGTAGCCTCCTCCTTTGCGGAGGACGATAGCTTTGATTTGTGGCGGTTACAATATGGATCCCAACAGCTAGCCCAGTTGATGGTTAAAACACAGTCATAAATTATCCACAGAAATGTTCAAAGTCTCTCCTGCAGCATAATATACTTCAACACTGTCCATTCATATTCTCAGTGTGTTCCAAACTCGGTAGCTTCATATTTTGGCAACAGTTTGACTGTTTGGAACATACTGACCACACAGATGGACAGAGGAGAAACAGATTATGCTGCAGGAGTTTTGAAGTTTCTATAGACATTTTGTTACTTTTTTCCCTCTGTGACTGGTTTTCTGAATTCATTGTAACAGCTGTGAATCCAAGCTGCTGTCCTCTATGGCGGAACAAGAGCCACCTTTCAAGCCTATACTGGGAGACTGTTTGATATTCACAATAGGTTTATGATTTCATTATGCTATAAATTACTTAATGCATAATAAGTAGCACTAGATGATGAAATATATTGCACTATTTTATCACTCAGTGGTCTGCATTTGAAATCAATTTAAAATATCCCAAATCACATAAAGAAATGTTTTGTCATGCACCTTTGACTCTCACTTATTCTGTCAGTTTCTTGTTTGTCTTAGCTTGTAACTGGCCTCAGAAGAGCCATAAATAGACATTTTAGCCTAATTAACATTTTTCTGTGACCACTGTATGTCATGTACTTGGTAGCATGAGGCTTACTTAATTGTACATTTCTCAAGTTGGGATTCAAATGCATTGTTCTGAATCTGAATGCTGCATTTAATCCTATTATGAAATCAGAATCCCATTTAAACCCGTTTTAGCAGTCAGCAGGTTTTAGTAACTGAAGTTTTTAATTTTTAAAAAATAAATATATTTAAAAAAAATAACTTTAGTATAAAACCTTAAAAATAGAATACATATTAAAGGTCAAAAGACTACCATTCCAACTTCTGAAACTCAAGTTTTTCCATCAGGATTACGTCCCACTAAGTGTTGACTTGGTGATGTGCGGGTCAAAACACATCTAGACATCAAAATTGGGCCAAACTTGTGTCCAAGAAGGTTTTCTTAGATGTCTGGGTTACACACAGTCATTGTTTCCACAGCATTTCAGTGACTATATTTGAATGTGAGGTTAAGATGTGCTTCACATTGAAATATAGCCACTGTTAAACAACAGCTATGTATATGTAAAGACAACTTTAACCCCAGCTTTAACCTGGTTGTCTAGACAACTGCAAATCAATACCATGCATATTGGGATATTTGTTTTATTTAGCTGACTGATTATAGAGAGAGGAGATGCGAGATTCAGTAATAGATTTGTTTGACTCTGAACTTAACTAATCAGAGTGTTTTATCAACTTGTGATCAGATCCAAAATGAAACCAGCTATCAAAACACAGCCCAACACCTTCCCAGGAATAATTCCCATGATGCACCGCTTTCTGTGCTTTCCTGTAAGCTGTGTCAACTGTTGTGAAATGTCTTGATTTTATTCATATCCCTACACTCTGAAGAAAACTTTTGCAGTGGTCCAAAGAAGCAGTGAAACTTGTATAAAAGCCATAATTGCCTTTAGGACATTGTTTACTGTGATTATGCATTCTTCAGAGCAGTGGGCGGTACTCAGCTGTGCCTCACATCAGAGCCCCACAGTAACAATAATCACAGAAAATATTGTTGACTCGAGCATTATTGCAAAACTGTATATGTGTAGGTTGTTGGGAATCTGTAGAGGAATCTATAAAGGGCATTATGGCATTTGCAGAAAGTGGCTGGTTGCTGAAGAGGCAGAAACATGGTACCCGTAGCCTGAACATACTCTTTCTATCAGAGGCTCTCTCCGGAGTTGATGGCTGGTTCCTGCTGCAGGGCACTACAGACACAGAGTGCACAACACAGATGGTGAAATAAGGCACCAACGGCTCCAGTCAAAACAGTGAATGTGTCATAATGACATTTGTGCCATAAGTTGTGTTTTTTTGCAGGCATCAATGCTGTCACTCTACATAAGACACAATAGTGGTAATGAACAGTAGTGGGTCTACAGGCACGCACACGCACACACACACACACACACACACACACGCAGATACAGCCTCTTCATACATCACCACATTAACATTTGTTGATTTAGAAATGCAGACTTGTGAATGACACAGAGCAGGATTCGCTGAATAATCCCCTTTCTGGTGCACAAAGGCATAACTTAAGCTGCTACAGTGAATACTAAGTCTCTCCAGCCTGGCATGCATTGGACTCTTTCACACTCGAGCAGTTCAACTCTTTCAGATTGGCCTGTTTCTTGACTCGACACAAACACATGTTATGTGGAGGTACTACTGGAAAGATACAGAGCACTATCTATCAAAATGGAGCCGGCTGAAAGTCAGTCTAATCTCAAGCTGCATCCCACTCGCTTATTTATGTCACACAGACACATTCTGTACATATACATGCAGAAATGTGCACAATCCTTTAGTATTAGTTAAGATAAAAAAAAACAGCACAGGCCTGGAGGGACTGTGCTGTTTTTCACTTTATCCAGACAGAACCTCAGCCACAATTTATCGCCACTCCCAACACCAATCCTCATATCACACAGAGAAGTATGCAGAAGGCCAAGACGACAATATAAATTGATGAAACAACAAAACAGTTCCCCCGTATAGTAAAGCATATCCCTCAAAAACACAGACTGCCGCCATCAATCACCAAAAAGCACAAGTGCAATGGAGAAGATAGTAATTTGAAAATGAATCAGCATTTTTGATCGAAACCCAAGGCTTTCAAACATGGGCATTAATCTACCTCAGTTCATAGTTTCAGCAAAGAAAGATCCGTTGTAGTTTAACAAACACCATCATTATATGAAGAGGGGCTTAGGCTTGTCAGAAGGTTACTCAGTCATTTACTAAATAAAAGGGAGAAGCTAGACCACAAAATATTTTGATCCTCACATCTGAGATGTTGAAACCAGATAATATTTGGTATTTTGCCATTTTAGTCCATGTACCATTTATTACCTAATTGTTTCAGCACTAAACGGATCCTACATGTCTTCAGATAATTTCAGTTTCATCATAGCCCAGCACTGAACATACTGGAATTTTAGGTCCAACAACCAAGACCAGTATTTCCTTTCTTGAGAAATGTCACACTGAAATCAGATTGAGACTTGGCTGCAGCACCAATGTGCTGTGTTTTTTGTGGTTGACCCATAACCCAGAGGAGTTTAGGAAATTAATTTTGAGTCCTAGTTTGACTGACTGGTCATTTGACATGTGAAAGAAGGAAAAAAAACATACAGTTTAAAAAACACAAGTGTGTGACTGGTCCTTAAAATTACCCAGTGATTAACATCCCACCATGCTTAGTGTTGAGTGTAAAATCCCTGGGCAGACTCAGCTGCTCATTATTTTGGCTCCTGTGGCTCAAAGACGAAATCTGTGACTTTTATAGAGGGCTGACTGTCGAAGTATATTTTGCTGTAGCTTCTGTGATGTACATTGTTTGACTTAATGATGTTTGATGATTGGAAAATGTGGCTAACGTGATAATGGCATGAAAATATGTCGAAACGGCCACCTGGGAAGAACAGGCTACTAAAGTCCTCGACTGTGATCTTTGTGCATTATTTTCAGATGCAAGAGAAAACAGACAAGGCACTATGAATCAACTCTCTGTCTGAGGCGTAAGAAGGCAGCATGTCACAAGAAATTTAGGGACTAATATTATGGTGGAACTGCATCGCGTAAAGCCCTTATTATAGGTAAATTACCTCTTTTATGCAGCAGGTTGTGCAAGAACAAAAGCAGTGGTTTACTGAGGAGGAAAAAACCTTGGATGGTTAGATGAGTCACAGTTCACCCTGTTCTGAACCAGTGGTTGACTACATGTGTGTCACGCATGAAAAGAAATCTGTTCGCCAAGTGCTTATTTCCCACAGTGAAGGCTTCTGTCAGAGCTGTTCTGGTGAGTGGTCCTGGCATGGTTTACATCCATTGGGTCCCTTAGCAAGCAGGTAAATGCCAAAACCTTAAATGCCTGACAGGGTGATCACAATTCTTATGCTTTGGTGTTTCTGTCTGATGACTGAGGAATATTACAAGGTGACAAATCCACAGGCCATGACAGGTCCCTAAGTTATTTGGTAAGAATAGAAATCATGTTTACCACCCTGGCAGTAATGGTCACCAGTTCTCAGCCAAGCAGAGTGCTACACAGAAATAATGTTTCTGACCACCTTTAAAGTTCAAATGCTGGAACTTCTTGTTAGAAATCGTCACATTTCTCCAGTTGAGCTTCAGGTTTTTTGTTTTTTTTTCAGAATCCCAAAGCTCAGTCAGTGCAGCAGGTCAGATGGCTCATGGTGACCCAATGCCCTATTGAGACACTTATTGGTGTGTGGCCTTAATTACAGTACACTGAAATAGTCCACACCTAGAACTGAATGTAATGCCAATTTAACATGTAATTGTAAATCTAACTGTGAAAGGACAGCTGAAAATTAATTTTTAAAGAACAGTCATTTGTTCTGCATAGAAGATACAATGCATATACAGTATGCATAACTTGATTTAAGTCATTTTTATACCTCAAATTACCATTTTTCTCTCAGTTTTCAGATAGTTAAAGAACCAATGGATACTAAGGAATAATGGTCTGATGTGTAACAGACACTAATCTTCCTACTATTAAAAGAACCCTTTCCTGAAATCTCTATAATTACAAATGATTCAATTCACCATTTAATCATCAAACTCCCAGCCAAATCAAGCAGGCTATAGGTGAAATATAATAGGTATGCTATGCTTGTATATGCATGCAAATATCTTGGTAACCAACCCTAAATGACAGACCCATTCTTTAACACTCCGACTGTGTCCTTCATTTTACAGGCAGGTTGTAAAATCGGCAGATGTGAATACGAAAGCGTGCACTTGAGGACGAACCGGTTAAGGTTTAAGTGGAATGCTTTTGGCTGCAGCAGAACTAGCAATTTCAGATGTGATGTCTGCTCCAAAATGCAGCTCCCTCTACCCATTTCAGCCAACACACAAGTATTTTCAGCATCAGGGCATTTTCAGCACCTCCCACTGATGGACAGCTCCTATTCACATTTATTTTAAAAAGGCTGTATTACTAACGCAACAACTCAAGGACTTGACAGTTTAAAATTCTAAAAAATCCCCCTGTACTTCTGGTTAACCTGCTCAGGCTGTGGTAGGGAGAGATGACAACCTAATTTCTGTGTATCACCCATGGGTGGCTTTGCTGGGGTTTTGCAGACATACTGGGTCAACACGCAGAAGCATAGAGAGAGAGAGAGAGAGGAAACGTGTACGAGGTGTGTGCATGAGTAAATGCTGTAAAATAAAGCTTGACCTGAAGCTTTTCCTTTGCCACATTCCTACTCAAAGCCCCTTGCTATGGGCCAGCCTGCCCACCTGGCCAATCCGGCGCTCTTTTTGCTGCAAACGTGTATGCTGAGAATACCTGAACTGAATTTGAATTACCATATGACGTAGGCCTTTTTCTAGCAGTAATGTCCTGCTGGCAACAGGGACTACCACAGACCATACAGTCTCTACCAAGCGCTCAAACACACAATTTGTTGCACCAGCTTACCCCCCCCCCCCCCCCCCCTCACACACACACCTCCTCAACCCCCTTTCGGTCCCCATCTATCTTTATCTCCATCTATAGCTCTCTATATATCTCACGCGCACATTCAGAAACACACACACGAAAAGAGGATGCGGCAGCTATCATAACCTACCTATAGAGATGAAAAAAGGACATATCAAAAAATAAAAAAAGTATCTTTCTTTACATTAAAGTCTGTGAGCCACACAGAAATAAATGGCGATGAATAATCGGTCTACATGGGAATATATAGCAGCATATCACGCCGAATAGGCTCAGTTGGACTGAATTCAATACAATACTTACGCATTTTTTCGAATAAAAGAAATCGGGGTTGAGAGCAGTGAAGGAAAAATCAGCAGGGCCCCGGTCCCCGTTTTCAAGATTTGCAGTACGACCGAGGCACAAATCTCCATGTGAAAGGGATTGGGGGGTGCTGCAGTCCGCGTCTCTCTCGATCACAAGTCAAGATGCTCGCCTGCGAAAAATGCCAAACATTCAGAAAGAGTTGCGTGGATCTGCGGTGCGGCCACCATTCCCTCGGATATAATGAGCGCCGATGGAAACCCACAGAGGACCAGCAGTAACCCCGTGGACTTGAAGATATTCCTCTGGACTGAGGAGGAGGAAATCCTGCAGAGTTTTTGACGGGGGATCAAGTCTGTATAGGCCCTTCTTTTCCCCCAAACCAGTCACAGTCCAAAATTGACTCCCACCGGTGGTTTTCCTCTATGAAAAATCGCTAAATCAAATTCGAGCACAAAAAGCAAAAAACAAAAAGTGGACGAATTCTTTTGGATTTATCAGTCAGGCTGTGTTTTTTCCCGCGGATCATTTTTCTCTCAAAACAAATTAACAAGATCAGCGGACGGACATGACAATTAACAATTACCTATTTAAAGCATCGTTGATAAGGTCAGTGCAGAAAGGGGTGCAGAAGCGTCCTACAAAAAACCCTGAGAACGCCTATTGGATAAAATTAAGGATATCCGTCCCACTGCAACCATCACACGCGTCGCATCAGGACAAATGGGTTGCCATAGGCTACTCTAAAAATCGCAGAGCATATGGCATACAGTATTTTCTATCAAGTAGAATGGGAACAATCCACGGGGTGCTATTCCCCCCCCAAAAAGCAATCCGGTGTATTGATTACATAAGCGCAGCTATTAGTAATAATTCCGCTTGTCAGGGAGAGCGTGTCCGATCCGGGCGGTGTGGCAGCAGCAGCAGCATCATCCGTGTGTTGCAAATAAAGCGGGTTTTTTTTGCCACCGGCTCCTAATGGTTCCCCCGCTCGCTGCAGTCCATGACTTGAATAGCGAGCACGTTGAAATCACAGTCTCCAGGCACAGATCTGCCGCGCGCGTGTGTGCGAGTCACGTGTGTGTGTGTGTGTGTGTGTGTGTGTAGCTAGGTAGGTGCCCTCGTGTGTAGGCGTGAGCGTGTTCCTGTATTGCCCAGGGACCACTTTAACTTTGACCACTTTACCTGCGCGTCCATCTGCCCATTTAAATCACCCAGCGGTCGTTATGATCAATAGTATTAACGCATAAAGCCCAGATCTGATGTCTCTCTCTCTCTCTCTCTCTGTGTGTGCGTGTGTGTGTGTGTGTGTGTGTGTGTGCGTGCATGTAGCCTATGATTCAATTGTTGATGAGGTATGGTTGCCACCTACAGGCGTTAGTCTCTATCCAGTCATCCAAAACGGTCCATTTCCACAGTCTGCATCCAAGAATAAATTCACATTCAACATGTAGAGGTCTCCTCAGTTCTCCTCCACATTACAAGCACAGGTAGAATATGTGCATGTGTCCAGGTCCACGTTAAAGTCAGCTACAAAACAAATCACAAATAATGCTTTGGACTTTCTGGAACATCACATTATTTTCCCACCTGCTATTTTCAATGAGCAGGTTTATGTGCCACCAATGTATTCCTTTTATGTCAGAAGCAGACAAAAGTAACCTAGGCAACCTCTGCGTGGCTGAAACCTGCTTACTGATTGCCTTTACTGGCGATGGACATAAAAGGGGGAAACTTCATCCACTGCAAAGACCAGTCTGGCAGACAGGTGAATACTGTAGGTAAGGAGGTTTAGTGACTTGCAGACCTGCAGATAGACAAGCGAGTGTGCATTCATTTGATCCGAGATGAACAGCCTGTCTCATTAGATGACATAATGGGCCGCAAGTCGGCTACGTGACAGAGTGGCTCCTGGTCACTGAGGCCAGGCTGCTTTATGAGATTGAGAAAGACAAGAGAGAGAGAACAAAGATGAATATATATCAGCCGTGATGGAATTGTATTACATGTTGTTTTGATCACACAAAAAAATCAAATGAGAGCTGAGTGACAGCCTATAAAGTACCTAAAGTAGGCTAAGTAATTACAGTTTATCTACGGACGGTGATAGGAAAAACCTGGGTAAATTGTTGGTGAAACATGAACCGGAGATGCTTCCATACTGGGCACGAGGGGTCACTGAGTGGTTTGATGAGTATGAAAATGATCTGAATCATATATGCTATGGCCTTTACAGTTACCAGACCTCAACCCAGTTGGTCACCAATGGGAGATTTTGGAGTGCTGTGTTAAGACAGTGCTTCCCACCATCATCATCAGCAAACACAAAATAAAGGAATTGGGGCTGCAACTATAACAGTCATTATTTTCTCAATTAATCATTTTGTCTATAAAATGTTAGAAAATAGAGAAAAATATCACAATTAACCAAGCTGATGACATCAAAATGCTTGTTTTGTCTGGCCAACAGTCCAAAAACCAAAGATATTCAATTGAGAACCAGAAAATATTCACATTTTTAGAAGTCATAACTGCTGAATTTTTGGCACTTCTGCTTAAACAAGACAAAGACTCTAGCTGCGCTAGTGGCTCTGTGAGGCTGCAATGGTCTTGTGGTGGTCGATTGTAAAAACAAAAGACCATTGCTGGATGAAAAGTCAGCGGATCAACAAATTTCATTAAGACCATAAACATCTGCATGGCAATCCATTTCACAGTTGCTGAGACATTTCGCTCAAAACCACAAATGTCAACCTACTGGCAGTACTAGAGAACCAGTAGGTGGGAACATGAATGTCTGTACCACAGTTTTTGCAAATCCATCTAATAATTGTTGAGATATTTCAGTTGGGACTAAAGGGTGGCGTCCATCCATCCATCCATCCATCTATCTATCTATCTATCATATCAGCACACGTGATTCTGTGATTTGTAATGTATACCAAGACACTCATCTACAATATAGCCACGGATATATCTTTTTTTAAAAGCTGGAGGCAATTATCTAATGTATTTATTCACTGTATAATAAAGAACTTCGATTGTCACAGAGATTTATGCAGCTGAGATGAAAAAGCTCATGTGGGAGGATCATAATAAGAAATAAGACCTCAAAAGTTTGATTTCTGAATGAATCAATGTGAGTCTCAACCTTAGAACGAAAGCTCAACTCTGTCCTTGTCATCGTAAAACCTCCTTTCAAACAGAACAGACATCAGAACATGAGTAATAAGGTCTTAATTTAGTGGACAATACAAAATCTGACACTGGTTCATAAGTTCTTAAGTTCCCTTTTTTACTCAGTTAACATTTAGCCAACTTCAGTATCTTGAGCTGAAAACAGTTCCTACGCTCTCATAAAACATTTTAGTGCTTTTTTCACATCTGTGAAAGTCAAAACTTTCCTCCTCATGCATAACTAAAATGGTAGCTTGTCAAAACACAAGCCAGTTTCACATAGATTAAATATAATCCTGGTCTAAGAAGCTAAATCAGTGGAAATCTCATCTGAGAGAATTCTCATTGCCTCAGATGAAGTTAGATCCAGGTGCACAAAACTGGACCTTTGTGGGTTTTACATTATATTGAGGCGTAATTGGACTTTACTTCAATATAATTTTTCATACGCTGCACTAATATTAATGTGGTAACAGTTACATAACTGTAAGTGACTCCTACAAACACTAGAGACGCATTTGATATATTTTCTGTTATCAGCATTTTATTCAGGCTTTGATGAAATATGAATTTTAATTCCTCGAGATCTCCTGAGCAGAAAAATTAAAAAATAAAAGTGCATGGAACAAGGGGTGGGATGCAAACCCTGTGTTGCTGCAAATGAAAGCCTCAGCAGATCTGCACAATCAAATCAATGTCAACCACATGCTGCTTCAACAATGTACTCCCTCATTACAATGTTTTTCATACAAGGACAATATAAATATACCGTATGTGATATTTAGCCCTATTTGAATCCATACAACAGCAGTACTCAGTGTCAATGCCAAAGATTTCCAGCCCACAAATGACTTCTGGGTGGTAAATCAACACATGGAGTTTGAAGCATATTTGACAGCTTGACAGCTTCTGTTACTTCTATTTTCTATGCAAAAGCCAAAGTTGGAAATGGTTTGGACCGCACTTGTATTCCTATGCTTTTTTTCTTCCATCAAATATGCCTGCTTGGAAGTTGTGCGATTAACTGAATCTTAATGCATATTAATAACATTTCTGCCAAGATTCATTTTAGTTTTTGAATGCAGATAGATAGATGGACAGACAGACAGATAGATATAAATATATATACATGGAAAAACGTTTACTTTCAGGCTTTATTCAGACAGAGGAATGAGCCGAGAACAGCTTAAACACTTGATCAAAATACTCTAAAACTCGTCCAGCTGTGTCTACCTTCGCTTTGGTCTTCTGAAAGCAAAAGCATCCAGATGCATTTTAACTTGCAAGCATTCTAAACAAAGGGCTCTCACATGATTAGCAAAAAGCACAATGCGTATCACTTTTTATCATCTTTGACGAACTTGAAATAGTTTTCCTATAACTGCTTGAGACGTGATAAAAATGAGAAAGAATATTGAAAATGTAAAACTGCTTCATGCTTCATTCAGTCTTTTGGGGGGAAGAAGGTTCTTCTTCTTCTTCTTCTTCTCACTGACTTATTTAGACATCCTGGCTTTAAAGTCTGTCAGACAAATTGAAGGACACATATGGGAAAAGCTATGTAAAAATGTTTAACAAATTATGGGCAGAGATGGCTTTAGTTGATTCTTTTTATCCCTCATTTTGGTCCGTAGCCACTTATCTGTCAAAATAGATTTGGCCTCTATACTTCTTTTTCTCTGTGAGACATCTCTTTTTCCTTCTTTCCTTTTTTCTATCTTCTTCCATGAGCCTACTGGGATCGTTGGATCGGCTGCTGTGGTAGCACATGTCCCAGACTGCTTTCTGGGACAAACTTCAAGAAGCCGGGCTGGAAAAAAAAAGATGGAAGGGAAAATATGGTAGAGAGAGAGAGAGAGAGGGAGAGAGAGGATCCTCTAGCACTACTCTTCAATTATTCAAATGGCCGCTGTCCCTCTGCACTTGTTCTCTCTGCTTGGTTTGAATATTAAAATGGCCGCCCCCAAAGAGACAGATATCCAGAAGATGAAACCCACGCAGAGAGCAAAGGCTGAGTATGCTTGACTCCTCGCATCCCCACCACAGCAGTCGATGAACGGGGGACTATCTATGCAACTGACTGCCTGACTTTGAAGAGGGAAGTATTCCTGTCACGTTTGGCCTAAATTCCATTAAAGACAGGCTTAGGGACTGTGTTATTAGCATCTCGTAGAGCATGCTACCTGTATCCCAACAGACAGGAAGTGTCTCAGAAGTGCACAGTGAAGTAGAGGTCCGGATCCTTTCTTTGGGGGCTCGGCCTGGTCACCATAGTCTGATGAGATTTTGTGACATGATCATGAACTTTGAAGGTTATGAGAGATTATGATCCTCCTCACACGTGGATTGGACATCACCTGCCTTAAATAAGTTGCTTAGATTTAGGCAACTTTTGTTTGATTATATTTTGATCATAGTTGTGCAAAAATTCCTCTCATGAGATAGAATGAATTGAACCCAGATAATCAGGTTGTTGGTCAGCGGTTTTGCCATTAATGGTACGGCAGGGCAGTGATGGAAGAAGTACTCAGATGGCCATAAAAAATGTAAAAATACTCGTAAAGTAGTAAAAGTCCTGCATCCAAAAATGACAGCAACATGTAATATCAAAAGTAAAAATACTCATTATGCAGCAGCATGGCCCCTCTCACTGTTATATTATTATATATTATAATGATTGGATCATTATTACTGATGGATTACTGTGTAAGCAGCATTTTCATGTTGTTGAGGCTACAATTTATTATTTTTAATATTTTATTGACTCTTTATTTAATGCATTATATTTTATGAAAGTATAATGTTTTGGATGTAAAACCCTAATTTATAAAGTAACTAGTAACTATATCTGTCAAATAAATGTAGTGAACTAAAAAGTAGAACTTGCCTCTAAACTGTAGTGGAGTAGAAGTATAAATCAGAATAAAATTGAAATACTCAAGTACATACAAAGTGGAAGTCCCTAAAATTGTACTTACTGTAAGCACAGTTCTTGGATACATGTACTTAGTTACAATCCAGCACTGGGGTGGTTTGATCCCTGCTTCCTTCTCTCAATGCGTCGATGGAGCCGTCATTTACTACAAATATAATGGACCCCAGACTTAAAACATGTATTGAATGGATTACATGCAATTGAGATACAAAAGGGTGACAAATGAATGGAAAAACCAACAAGACAGTGTATTAGTAAGGTGTTTGGCCACCACAAGAAACCAGACAGTTTCCATGCAGCTTGGCATTGACTCCTCAAGTCTCTGGAACTCTACTGGAGAGATGAACCCCATGAGCACCACCACGAATTAAGATTTTAGCCCCTAATTGGTCGCCCCAACTCATTTTAAAATCAGGCCAACATTCAACAATCAACGATCTGGCTGTCGGATTTTCAGTTCGATTTATGGCATGTCAGAAATTCTGGTCGGATGTCTTGCAGTTTGTTTGAGTGGTTCAATGGTCCGATTTCCCACATGACTTCTTCTGTCTAAAGATCCATTATAAACTGTAGGCAGCTTGTTTTAATATTACTGGAGGAGTATTTTACAGGTTGTGGCTAAAACTGTAGTCTTGACTGAGACTGCTGTGATAGAAAACTGAACTTCACTGCAGAACAGACACCATATTGTCTGCATCTTCCAGCCATCTGCGGCTCCATATTTTTCGTTTTTCTTCTTACCTGCGGTTCATGGTAGAATTTCACAAAGTAATGCTGCCTTTCTCTCTTCTTGTCAATATTGCTGAGGATGCGGTCGTCGTGTTTGAATAAACTTCACTGGAATTGTTACTGGACATACACTATATGGATGCATACAATGTGAGCAACCATAAGTTCTGGCCGAGCAGAAAGGCCGATTAAAACGTGCAGTTTGAGTTAATACAAAGTACATGATTAATAAAAACGCACATCTTATCACAACACTTTCCCATAAGTGTTTAACTGGGTTGAAATCCGGTGACTGTGAAGGCCACGGCATATGGTTCACATCATTTTCACACTCATCAGATCATTCAGTGTCCCCTCGTTCCCTGTACATTTGCATTTTTTATGCTTCTCCACTCATTTATTCATGTCACCTGTCTATATATTTATTATATACAGTATATTATATAAGACTTCAGGAGAGAGCTAAAGTAACGTATAGCCTACTGTACACCATACCACCTTTAATTTGTTGGTGCATGTGGCTTAATAGAAACTCCCCTCAGAGAGACCCCAAGGCATTTTATTTTATTTTGTATTTTTTTATTTCATTTTATTTTATTAGTATTCAGTGATCACAGTAAGCAGCGTAGGAGGATGAACCTTAATGGACTGTGTTTCCTCTCATTACAGCAGTTCCAGATAATTGAAGTGGCATTTCTGTGTATGCATATTACACTAAAGCCCCTTTGTGGATTAAATAAAAAATAACTCAGCTTGCGAAATGGCTGTGAAGGCTGTAAATGTTTCCCCTCTGAAGAGAATGGAAAGGTGCCAGTTTAAGATCCCCCTGGGGGCAACAAGACCACTTCCTGTTTTCATGTGAAGCCAAACAACCCTGAGAAAGATTTAACATGTTTTTGTGTCCGGGAGTTAGTGTGCAGTCTACAAGTGCATGGAAAGTGTATCTAGTAAGCCACTGCAGGAGTCTAAGTCTTAAAAGAATAGCTTGCATATTTTTCTTTTTATGGCTAATAAAGACTCCATAATTATCTGTATGGAGGTCAAAGAGAATCATCTACATATTGACCTTTTACTCTTTGTACTCTTGGCCACAAAAGCCTAATTTCTTAGAGGCCTTTGTGACTGACGTGAAAAAAAAACAGCTGATAATTTCTTTTATTCACTGAATTAATTTGAAGCAAAGATAAGTGGAAACCAGAGTGAAAACTATATTTGTATATCAAGACTTAACAGCACAAGTCTGATTGTCATTTCTTTTCACAGTGCCTATGTACTTTAAATTAATGATATTGTCAGGAAGGAGTAACTCAGAGGCACGTTTTTCACCCTAGACATTCATATGTGTAATAAATGCGGCAATATCTGTAGAGTCAGTCAGGCTTTTGAGAGTCAGAAAAGCTACAGGCCTATTATGCAAACTCTTAAGATTTTTCTGACACATTTTGCAAAAGAAAGGACAAAAGAAAAGGAGGAAAAAAGCGAGGATTAAGAAATAATGTTGCAGCCCTTCTTATAGGTCTATAGGCCAGATTATTTTAGGTGCTGAGAAACAATGAAGACTTATGCAAAGCAGCCTCCACTTCTATGCCATGCCAATATGGATACATTGGCACATAGTCAAATATGCTCTGTGTTCCTATCGTTGTTGAACACTGCTTTCCAACAGGCCTTGTTTCTCCAGAATAGATTATTTTGATTAATTACACCAGGTCCCCATTGAATTTGAATGACCTCCAAAAGAGTGTACCAAGTCCTGGTCATGTGACTTCCTGTACAGGCTCAGATTTCTATAAAGCATCATAATGAGCCTTATTAGCATAAACATGAAGACAGAGAGAGGCTTTTCAAATGGGTTTGGGTGTTATATCTTTTATCTGGTAACTTTCTCGACAGTTTTACCGCCTCACATGAACCTACAGTACAGCTCAGAAAGACTAAATGCATGAGGATGGTGATTAATGCAAATGCTTTAGGCATTGAGGAGTGCACAGGGACAGCAGTCATGGGAAATTTAGTGTGTCCTGTTATTTTGTCATAAACGCTGCAGCGTGTCACGATAAAGCAAACTAGAACCCACTGAGTAATGATGCTTCCCCGTGTGTTCAGCCCATACAGTGGTGAGAAATGACAAAATCAGCTCATTACATGCATGCTGTCATATTTGATCTGTAGCTTGCAGTCCTCCTGTGCATAAAACGTCTTTACACTGAGAAATGCTCTCAAGGGTTAAAATTATTAGGAATGAAAAAGAGTAGCAGATGAGTAACGCATTGAATGATTTGATACCCTTCAGATAGAAGATATGTATATAAGATTTTAGTGATTATTTTTAGTTCAGGATTTAGAAAATTCTAATATCCCATATCACTCAAGTGTAAGGAGGAAATGATTCCTTTCCACATTCATTAGAGGCAGACGAACTTGTGAATTTATCACAGCAGAGAGGGAGCTGCAGGTTAAGATACCGGTAGTGCTCCTGCAGTGGCAGTTCAATGTCTTTCTTAATCAGAATGGACACTGGATGTCATAAAGGACCGAAGCGGTGACCTTCCATTTGTAGGATTGCCTCTTATAACCTGAGTCAGTCTTCTGCAACATTGATCTCTCAGCACTCATGTACTGAATGTTGAATCTTATCTTTCAGGAAAAAAAAAAAGCGTTCTCAATGCCAGACACGTTTGCAGTCAAAATCTATGTTCAGAGAAAAATAAATAAATCTGGGACGAGTGAGCACTCTTCAGTTGTCTCAGCGATAAAACTTTCACCTTAACAAGACGGTTCTCTCTCCTCTGAAATCCTATAAAACGGCTGATGGACGACAGATATGATCAGGTGGTTGTATTAATCAATACACAGGATCTGATGTTACAGTCTTTTGAGCCATAATCCAGGCTGAGCAGCCATACGGGAGCCTAATTCAGATGTCAGAAGAAGGATATACTCACCTGCAAATGGTGACTGGGGCATAAATCTATGTGACAATCAGACTGGCAGCACAATTCATTATGTAACCAACTAATCTAACTGTTCCATTCGCCAGCCAACTAATAGAGGTTATGTCTCCTGGGTTACCCGATTCTGTCTAAATAAGTATTTTTTTCTGTCGGTGGGTAGGTTTCTGGAATGACTAAAGACCACCTGGAGGCCTTTTCACAAATCAATACCAACCTCATGGTCGACGTTATCTCCTAAGGAGGGGAGTTAAGATTGATTGTCGTTAAGCACTTTACAGGATGGAAAGAGGATGAGGAGGGATCATAAAACGCCCACGCACCACCTACCCATCTCTCTCAGCTGCAACAGAGTGCAGCCAATCGATAAGAGCTGGATCAGCAAAAAATAAATAAATAAAAAACGGTAAAGAAATAAATATCTAAATAAACAGGGAAGCATTAGTTAAAAAAAAAAAAAAGACAAGAAATTGATCAAATCTGTGGAAAGAAAATGGCGAAATATCATTTTCCAGAATCACTGCAAGCAAAGAAAACTTAAATGTATTAAATGCTGTTTGTATATTTATTATATTAAGCCAGTGGTTTTCAACCTTTCTGGCTCTTGACCCCTTAAAAAATGAAGTGATACTGATTTACAACCATGTCACAGCCTGCAAATGCAAACTGGTGAACATATCTACCAAGGAACGGCTCTCTCTCTCTCCCTTTAGCTCCCCCATTCAGTGTGTCACAATAAAAAGAAACACATCATTTGGTTAGGAATACAGTCATTTAAAATAGGCTAAATTGCACCAATTAAAACCTGTGGTGATGAAAAAAGACTTGACTTACAGTGATCTTGGTCTTGACTTGGACACAGACTAATGTGGTGTGTGCAAAGCTTTGATGAGGTTTTGTTGTCTTCGTGCTATTTCCCCTCAGTTGTGCCTGCTGTTGACGACATACACTCTTGTGGATGAATAAACCCACAGATCTGACAGCATTTTCATCATCCCAGGACGTGATTAGATGCCTCTAATGTAGAAAGTGGAACGCTGCCATTTTGTTTCCCTTGTAATTATCAAGTGATTATTCCAGCTATATGGACAAACAGCAACAGGACAAATGCACTGCTATTCATAGACTGTCCTCACCAGAAAAATGACAGCATTGGTTGTTTGTTCAAACTCCTAAAACAACCTACCTACCTACCTTTACGCTTTCCTGAAAAGCCCCCCGCTGAGGTTCTGCTGAGGTTTCTGCCTGTTAAAAGGGAGTTTTTCCTTGCCACTGTCGCCTAGTGCTTGCTCATGGTGGAAACTGTTGGGTCTCTGTAAATATAAAGAGTCGGTCTAGACCTGCTCTATATTAAAAGTGCCCTGAGATAACTTTGTTATGATATGGCGCTATATAAATAAAACTGAATTGAATTGAATTAAGAAAAAGAAGTTATTTTGCTGTGGTGTTTAAGCCAGTTTGTTCTTGGACTGAAGCAACACATCCCCATGGTTTCCCACCCAAAGTATTAGTTAAATTAAATAAACAATATGCGCACAATGCAGTATGAGGGCACAGTCTTAGTTATGACCTATGGGGAATTTACCTTCTAGTTTCTCTGACAATTTTAGCTTTTCCACAGTCTCCCAAAAATAACATGAACTCATCAAAGTTGAGTGTGACACATAAGGGAGTCTCAGGATTTAATTACATAGCATTGCATACAAACTGCTATGGTGATTTATAATTAAAAAAAATTAAAATGTGTCTGTTTTGAATGTTAAATTAGATTGTTTTTGCATTGTCTTCCACGTTAATTAGTTTAAGAAGTGAGTCAGTACATGTTCAGTAATTAAACATCACTCTACAGCTCTTCTTAGAGTTACTTGCTGTCCTTTTATCACTTTATATTTTTACAGAAAGAAGTATGTGAAATCTGCTAGTTTCAGAAAATTGAGGAGTAAAGCAAACATTAATTATGAAATAGGCTTTGACAGGTGTGCCTTCTTCGAAACTGTAAGAGAACTTAATGCACATTTTTGCGAAAGAAAATCCGAAGGTGACTTGCTGTAAAAAGTGAATAAAAAATAATTAAGGTTAGTTAAAAAGTAGGGTGTACTTCATGACATTTTTTCTCATGAAAGACTGTGCTGAGGACATTAAAGTACAGTAGCTTGAAATACTATAAAGTACCAAAATACAGGCTGTTGGCGCTTGTCTCATTTAAAGAAAAAAAGATCCAAAACATTTTTTTGACAGCCATTGGCCTAAACTCTACTGATTTAAACAGCGTTACACTCAGTCTAGGCTATATACTTACAAAGATAATTTCATGACAGATTACAGTCAAATAAAGATGCAGATCTCACTGTGACTCACTATTTTTAACTTTTTTATTCTCATGCCGGAAGGAACATTTTATGTTTTTTCCTTCTTAATGGCACCAGCTCTTTGAAACTCTTGCATCCACTTTAACACCAGCTTTAAGATTAGAGTCACAGAACAAGAGTGAAAATGGAGCCAAGTGTGCCCTACATCTGTCTGCATTTGTCCATAAAACTGGTCAGGGTAAGGACAACACGGCAGTCCGCCAGCCAGACAGTGCTCGCTGGTAATGTTGTAGGTGTAAATGGAGTCATGCTCTGCTGAAAGAGTAAGGCTGGTGCGCGCGCTCCCCTCATCCATCATATTTGAGGGTGTATGTGTCTGTCTATGTGGGCAAGGAGAGACGGAGGATGCTCTCCAGCTGGGGCCCAGGAGATGGGCTGAAGGGAGGATGACAGATGACGGATGAGGTGCCGTCATGGTTTCCTAAGAGCTCAGTAAGACCTGTCTTCTGGCGGCACATCTAAATTATTACCTCAGCTTTGCAGGCGTTTGTAGCGATCAGCCCGGTCTTGTGTTATTCCAGCGAGGCTGCAGACCTTTCGGTTTTGTGAGCTCATGAATTTGTTTTTTATCATTCACCTTCTGTGGGGAAATAAGATACTCATCTGCATTCCCTTTTGCTGTTTGAATTAACAAGTGCCTGCTGGTTTTCTAGAGGCTGTGATGATAGTAATACATGTGAAAATTCATCTTGAGGTATAATATCTAGAAGTGATGTTAATTCAAACGTCAAAGCAGAGTTGGTCAGTCCCGCCATCAGGAAGCCAGATGCTCTATGCAACCTCTTTTTCACCAGAGGTGCAATGAAATCTCAGATCTGACTGTCATCTATTTTTTATTCCCACTCTGACTGCGGTAGAATATGTACGCATGTGTGTTTCATGATTCACTTGCCAAGTTGCCTCGCAGTATGGACTAGAATTAATATGTGAAACAAATTTCCTCTCTAGTGTGTTTACATGTTCCTGGAACAGCTGGTCTCAGGCCATCACTGCTATTATAAAATACTTGACACAAACGAGCCCTAATGATGAGTCCTGATGCATACTCATTAATTCAAGGGTTTAAAAAACACGCGTGGAGTGTGATCTGTTCCCTGCGGACAGGGAGCAGATCACACTCCAGATCTTGCTGTGAGCTTGGATAGCGAGGGCCCCGTCCCTCTGCATTCGACTGTGGCCCTAGAAAGCATAACTGGCAGGGAGGCGCGCAGAAATGTGAATTAGACACATGTCTCTGCCAGACAATGTGGGCTAGTGCTGAGTGGGTGCTTCAGCATGCCAAGTTGGTGTGGAGGAAAGTAGGGCAAACAATGCAATCCAAAATATAACAAAGTGGACATTTTCTTTTTGAGCAGAAATTACACAAATATAACGTGTCTACAAGATCTGCATATATTTGCAAATGAAATAGCAAGCAATAAGTCTTTGTTATAGAAAGTGCAGCTTCTCTGCAGTCCCAGAGCACATTTGTGGTTTTGCAAGCTACAAACAATCTCAAAACACATTGCACAACTGCAAGCATCAGCCATAATCTGTGTGTGTGTTTTGATTGTGCATGTCGAAGCTTTAGGTAATTAAGACATGTATTTCTAATACTGTTTTTTCACACATAGAACTAAAAGATGGAGATGATTCAATAGTTCACTCTCTATACAATGGAACATTATGTAAGAGATTGGCCATAAATGTGTGAAAACTTGAATGTGTAAGAAATAGAGCCTTTACTTCCTTTTATTAAAAGGTGTAATACAGAGATGTCCCTCACCCCCACACTCCTTTGTGCCGGATCTCTTCTCTGCCTCGCTGCCTTAGTCATTGTGAAAATGTTACTTCAGTATTTCATTAATTACCCACACTGAGGTTCAGACAGGCTAATGAAGATACAGCACTGAAACGTCTTTTTGTTTGAGAATTTTTTGTGCAGATTTTTGTCAGCAAGCAGGATTTTTTTTTCCTCTATTAATTTTTAAAGCGACACTCCATCATTTATGTCCAGAATTAGTTTGTAATTGAACTCAGTCTGTTGTTTTGTTTTGATAGTCTGAGAGCATGCGCCCTCCTCCACCCTTGTTCTCCTCGTCCCTCTCAAAGTCTAGGATAGGTTTTCCAAAAAAAAAAAAAAAAAAAAAAAAAAAATGCACTTGATGGCCCTTTCCCACACCAGTCCATCTGCATTAACCCTTCATTGCAAAGTGTTATCACACCTGAGGAAAAAGCATAATGATGCTGCAATGAATGACTATTTTATACTATTGTATAAATAAATATATGTATGTATATACTACATGTCAGAAAATAGTGCAAAACGCCCATCACACTCTTTTGTCCAACCAATGGTCCAAAGCCCAAAGGCGTCCAATTTACATGGTTCAATTTACAAAAGGTATAAAAAAGAAAAGCAGTAAATCCTCACATTTAAGAAGCTGAAACCAGCAAATGTTTTGCTTTATAAATGACTCAAAGCAGCATTAGTTAACTGAAGTCCTTTACACACCAGAGGTGTTTGTCATGAGTACTTTCACACAGAACGCAAATATTACGCTGCAAAAAGGCGGCGTGATTCTTTTCTAGAAAGGTCGATTTTTCTGAGCTTTTGCTCGGCGAATAAAGGCAATCACGTTGTGCAGAACAGACGTCATAACTCCACAATGGCGGACCTGTTTATTGTGTTTCTCACCACCCTGTATTATATGACAAAGGACACAAACATAATTATAAAGACAATGGACTCAATGACGACGTGTGGAGCAGCATCGCCGGATGAAGGATAGTGAGGAGCTTATGTAGTTTACTTTTGGATGTAGAAAGTGGGTAGCAAGGCAACAGTGTCATAGCAGGGTTGGCTCATCATGTTAATCAAATACGGGAGGCGCTCTGTGTAGCTTTTTACCTGCAGTTCACTGCACATAGACTACCCAAAGTAATATAAGACACAGGAGCATACATATTGGAGCACACATAGGCTTTATATGAGTGCTCCAGTGTCGTAGTTCTAGTATTTCAGTGTTGTATACTGTATTTTTTCTGAAGAATGAGTTGGTGTGTATCTAGTAGTTTTGATGCAAAATATTCACAGGTGAGTTTATTGGTCACGTCCCCGGTGTGTAAAGGCCTTAACTGTAAACACAACATTGACATACAGTATTTTCATCTATTGATAATGTTACGTCCCCTTTTGAAACTAGGGGTGGGCGGAGACGAACACACGACAACCAAGACATCAGAGACAAAGTAGAGGTGAAAAAAAAGAAACTAGTTTATTGCAAAGTGTTCTAACAACAACATTTAACATGTGGGGGAGGACGGGACACAATTGGTTGTGCCAAATAAACTGAAATTAATATAACAAAACCAGGCCTGGCTGTTCCCTAACTTTAAAACAAACAAGAGGCCTAGCTGTCTTGTCTAAAGAAAAATCACCCAAAATCAATACAAAGGTGGCACCAACCACTAACCTAGTGTTTTTAACAAAAGGATACTACGTGTGTGAAATGTACAGGGTACCCCCAACTTACCTAGTCCTCTATAACCTCCCACCACATACCTTTCTTTAGAAACTTCATAATGTCTGAGAAAAAACAACAGCCCACAAGCCAAGAGCAGAGCAAAATGAAAAAAGCGAGTTCCTAAGTTCAGCTCCTTATATTGAGTTCCCCGTGGTGTGATAGGCCAGCCTGAAGTCAGAGGGAACCAATCAGTAGCTTAACCGGATTGCACAGGTGGAAATCAATCAGGGAAGTAGCACCTGGAGAGAAGTCAGAATGAGGGGGGGTGGGGGGAGAGAGAGAGAAAAACAAGACAAAACACACCTACCCCTGCCTGGCACGTAACAGATAATATGGTATATTTGCAAGCAGTTGCCTGGTTACGCATCCAGCAGACATGAAGCAACAATGGCAACAAATACATGTTTCTATAGCTGCTAAAAGATCCACTATGTTCACTAATTAGTGTGGTGGAAATTGTGTATTTCCTCTGGAGAAGCGAGCAAATAAATGAGCGGTCCGACAACCTGTTGTCTTTTGTATATTTAATTAAGAAAAGAATGAAACAATTAGAAATGAGAATAAAAGGAGTAAATAAAAGAGGGTGCAGGCGAGCACACAGTCAGTTCTTTTCAGCTGAAGGCCAGAGATCATACCCCAGGACGCATATGAACGTCTGACTAAAGCTGCCACCTTTGTCTGTCGTTTGTTTGGTGCTGTGTAGGTAGCTTACAGTGGGTTTATCAGAGCTTTTTCACTGAGAAACAGCTGCCTGCTGCTGCTGTAAATGGGGTTCATGAGAGCGGTGAGAGTGAACCAAAACAGTAAAGTTGCAGGCCTTAAGAGAAAAACAATGAGCTGAAAGAGCTAAAAAAGTGCAAAGTCAAGTGATAATTCTTGTGGGTTCACTATGAGCAACACCTTTCACATTAAAGGTAGTCATTGATCTATTTTGAATATAGAAATATTGATTATTGCAGCTTTAAACTATTCATTGATTTGGAAAATAATTATCAAGAGGGGGAAGGTATAAACGAAAAGGTTAGCTGGAGGATGCGCTTGGCAAGGTCCACCATAAACAGAAAACATCCATCACCATGGATACTGATAGATGCCTTACTTGCCCAGATGTGTTATATTATGTACTGTTTCTCTGTAAATGCATAACATCAACAAAACAATAGGGATGTAATGTTCTGTTCCAGACCGCACTTAACTGGTTTGGGAAATCCCCATGATAAAACAAAGGCCGAGCAGATAGGGTGCCGTGGCTGAAATGAGACTGAACTGATGTTACTAGGGGTCACTTCAGGTGTTATCAAATCCAAAAATCTGATGATCTTCAGGATAAATACTTTAACCTCAATAGGGACATCAAATTACATGCATTATCATCATGTTTTTGAATTCATTTGTCTCTGATAAAGGGGGAAAACAGACTGTTTTATGTCTGAACAATGTATGTACATCAAGTATAAAGTGATTTTCTGACATGTTGCAACAATGAAGTTTGATAATACCTTTAAAGGAGTGAAGACTCACTTTTGACTGCCTAATTTGCCTTAGGACGTCACTCTGCTGAGGTGGCAGCTCTATGGCAATGGCACCACTGAGTTCAGCTTAGTTATGAATGTTGAATAAAATGAACAAACGTAACACAAGAACAAGAACTCAAAATCACCTTTTTTTCTCTTCTGTTCATGACTGAAATGCCTTTGTAATAATATAAAGTGTATGTTCCTTTGTGAATGAAATTAGATTTATTTATTTATTTTTTTACCTTTATTTAACCAGGAGAGTCCCGTTGAGATTAAGAATCTCTCTTTCAAGGAGAGACCTGGCCAAGATAGTCAGCAGCATGAATAAAAACACAGTTATAGACAGAAAACACAAAAGGAGAAAAAATACAATAAACAAGCATAGGGAACTCACATTTCAAAAGTGATATTTCTAGGATTCAGTTGCATAACCAGGTAAATAAAAAACAATCTGCCTTTAATTCTTTCATTTGGATTTAAAAGCATTTAACAAGATTAATTTCAAGAGTTTCAAGAAAATCTGCTACGTATTCAATGCCCTTTTTCCACTTTCCGTCCAGTCTTTGGGACAGAGAGCATAAAGAAGTCCGCAAAGAGTACTATTCATAATGAAGTTTTTTTTCCTTTGTGAATGAAATTAGAATCTTGTTAAATATATTCGTTGTGATTGAAAGATGAGGATATCTGTGATTTATAGACTTCCACTTGTGTTCTCAATTGTTTTTTTTAAAATTCATTTTAATCGCTTAACTGAGTGGAAATGCTCAGTGGTAAAATAAATCACAGCATTATTCATAGAACTCCCCAAGCATCAATTAGCAACAACAAGGCACCAGCAGAGGGCATCAAATAATGATCATGTTCCCAGTCAACCATTTGTAGAGCACCTCCAACAGCTCCATTTAACAAGAATCCAAAGGATGCAGTGGGAACAACCAGGAAAAAGGCAAAAGCTGTGGGGCAGCCACATGCTTATGGGATCTAAATGTGACGGCTAAGTTGGGCTAACATATTGCTGTCATGTTGTGCTGCAGAGCGCTGGTGAAGCTGTCAGCTCGCTCAAACCTAAAAGTACCCGCCGAGAACAACTGGATAACACTGGCTGTCTCAAAAGCTCAGACTTCAGAGGCAATCACAGTCCGCTTTCTATTAACTGTTTGAGATGATGAGTTGTTAAATCACTCACACTGCAGCTCTTTTCTATGATTGCATGCTGGGATAAACCATTTTACCTTTGGGGTTCAAAGTAAGGACTAATGTAATAATGCAGTCATCCAATCATTCCACCAGAGAAAACCTCCATTCCTCAAAATGTCAGATAAACAAGGTTCTGCTTTGATAATAAAATATGTGTAAAACAATGCATCATCCTACTACATCTACTTGGCTCGCAGTTCATTTAATCCAGATGTGGAGGTAACTAGATTAGAAGCAAGTTTGCCAGATCTCCACTGGATGCATCCAATCATGTTATGTATGAAATACACTGCAGGAATGCGAAATACGAGATGTGCGGCGGCGGCAGCTCTTATAGGCACTCTGTCTTGTGGTTGCTTCTTGAAGCAGGGATGCGTGCCAAGAAGGAACTAAGTCCCTTGCAAATCCATTCACTGGGAATGGTTGTCATCCCTCCAATCCATTCAAATTTGATTTGGCAAAAAGTAGTTTGCATGACAGAACCTTGAGCTCCAATTGGCGGAGGTGATGAGGGGGAGGTGAATGACGCATTTGCCCGGGAGGCTAAATGAGTCAGGAGGAGGATTCCCAGGGCTCATACAATACACTTGGTTAATAAATCTAACACTTAGTTTTGAAATGGCGGTTTATGCAGCTACTGTAGGATATGGCCAAATAGATTTACTCCACAGTGTAAAGTAGATACATGGGTGGTGCCTCATAGCAAGAAGGCTCTGGATTCAAATCCTTAATAGTTAGTTTCCTTACTGGTTAATCTCTCTATTGTTTTTCTGATTAATTGATTAATCGCTTAGTCTATAAAATGTCAGAGGTTTCCAGAATGTCATAATTTTCCAAGGTGAGTCCAAGGTGAAGTCTTTAAATTGTTGGTTTTGTCCAACCAAAAGTCTAAAACCCAAAGATATATTTTAAAATGAGAAAAGAAGCTAATTCACACATTTGAGAAGCTGGAACAAACAAATGTTTGGCATTTTAAAGCTGCTATAATCAATATTTTTTTATTAACAATGGATCAAATGACTGTGTTTGTGAAAGGGGTCGCTCATATTAACAAACCCACAGAGAATTATCACCAAACTCTGCAGTTCCCCTCAGCTCTGCGGATCATTTCAGCATCTTTCAGCTTATTGTTTTATTGTATTGGTTTGGTTAACTCTCCCTGCTCTCATCAGCGTCAATTCCAGATGCAGCAGGTGGCTGCTGTCTGAAAAAAAAGCTCACAAGGGCAGACAGACAAAGTTAGCGATTAGCTTGTAAACATGGTGGAGCATTTAGCAGCTAAAGAGACAGATATCTTTCTCGGGAGTTGGCGAAGACCAAAAACAGAGGTAAAAAGAGAGTCAATATTACATTCATCAAATGGCCAGAAACACGACTCCAGATGAATGCTAATATTAACCCATGTCTGTTAGCTAACAAGTTCGCCAAATCAACTTAAATGTTATATGTCAGTGTTTTGCTGCAGCTTGTTTCTGCTGCCCCCAAGTGGCCAAAAACTCAGCTAATACAGGTTTAAACTAGGACCAAAACCTTTTACAGATCTTGTATTTTTGACCCTCATGTTGTTGAAAATACCATCTTTTGCATACTCAGTCGTAGATACTAGAGTTGAGTCTCTGGTCAACAACTGTAAATTGGTCAGAATTAATAGCTTTTTCATGCTAACAAGGACAACAGAGAGTGAGAACATTGTGATTGTGTTACTTGCAACCCCCAAGTGCCCAGATATCCCGTGTCTGCTATCCACATAATGTGATTATACGTACAAACATACTGCAACACACACCCACACACAAACACACATAACCATTAAGTGATTCTCTTAGATGTACTGAAGCTATGTTACATAATATTAAAGTCTGGCGGATCTAACATACTTTCTTTGCCAAATCAATACCAATTAATCAACACCAACTAGCACTTTCTTTTGTTTTCTAACAAGATATAAAACGCTCCAGAAATATAAAAGTATTTGGCCCCTTGTCTGACTTGGAGAGAAGTGGTTGAATAATGCATAACTCTTTTACTGAGCAACGCTATGTGTATTCATTGAGCATGCTGATGAGTACATCAGTCAGGTTCTCATGTGGTTTCAAATGTGAATGTAACCACAAGTACAATTTTGTGCTTTAATTTGAAGTTTAATGTAGAATATCCAGTAAAAATGCGATAAAAGAAATCTCATGTTTTATTTGTCTTTGGATAAACTACAGTAGCTTGTTATGGGGTGTTTAGAGAATGGTTAGCAATGGTTAAGGAGCAGCTGTGGCTCAGGAGGTAGAGCCTGTCGTCCACTGATCACAGGGTTGGCTGTTGTTGGAGTGCCTTTGGGCAAGACACTGAACCACAAATTGCTCCAGATGGTCAGGCCAGCACCTTGCATGGTAGCTCGCTGCCATCAGTGTGTGTGTGTGTGTGTGAATGGGTGAAAATTGTAAAGCGCTTTGGATAAAATGCAGCCTTTTACATGGAACATATCACAATGTTGGAGACTACTGATCTCCAGTACTTGTCTCCAAAATAAATAAAGTGAATTGAACAATCATTGGTAGGTTATTAAATGATCTGATCAAATGAACAAACAAGCAAATGAATAAACACTATAAAAACAATTATTTAAAGGTGAAATAGCATTTTGTATCAAGGCCATAAGATGCACAAACTCTAATACTATGTAAAATGTCAGCACGGCTAGACGTATTAGCACATTTGTGACTGCAGCCCTGACTACACTTGCATGGAACATGAAGGATGTGAGAGGATGCATTACATGAATTTATGATCGTAATCCATTTAATCTTTGTCAGGTTAGCCATATTTTTCAGTGTCTCAACGCTTTCAAGGACAATTCAACATCGTAACTTTGCCTATAGGGGCTCTTGATAAAGTAACTGATGTAGACCTGTACAGTATATTGGCCTGTCAGATTTATATTTAACACCAGCTAATTTAATCCAGGCATTTCAACATCAACATTTTATGAGATTAACACATTTCTTCACTGATGTGCTTCTGGAGAATAGTGTCTGTTTCAGCTTCTATCAGCATTATTATTTAGTGGCATTTCTTTGTAGAAATGAGTATTACAGACTTAGATTCCGAATGAAATTCATTGCCTGCTCTGAACTCTCCAGGATCAACATAATTTATGACTCTGGATCGTCTAGGGCCTGGTTGTCACTTGGAAATTAGGATTTAGAGGAATTATTATCAATCAATGATAAATCTGGCTCATATCCTGTGTCACATATCCTCTCTCCTTACTCTTCCTGTATGTTCAGTGATTCAGATTTGCTCTTAAATAAAGGAGAGATGGCTTACATTCAATTAAAATAAAAGGCAGGGTACACATTTGCACATAAAAGGTAATATGAATTCAGAATTTTTATTGATGA
The DNA here is from genome assembly GCA_008360985.2 of Macquaria ambigua. Classification (NCBI taxonomy): domain Eukaryota; kingdom Metazoa; phylum Chordata; class Actinopteri; order Centrarchiformes; family Percichthyidae; genus Macquaria; species Macquaria ambigua. Next base: position 182,661 of record VMKM01000276.1, on the reverse strand, counting down.
TCTTTCTTGCCCAATGCATCAGTTTGATGATCTGTTCAGAGCCCTGGGGAAAAGGCCTCTCTGCCGGGGAGAAAACCAAAGCTAGAGTCAAAGCTGTGTTCTGAAAGCCAAAGTTATAATGAACTCCACGTGTTTGAAGTCAGACATGTGGGCATCTCCTCAAAGACTGCTAAACTCAAATATAAAATGCTACGGTATAAATGCAGTCCGCTGATAAAGTATTTATGAATAGGTAGTTATTGTTCATTGATCATCAAATCAATTTGAATGGAGCTTTATTTTTCTCTCCAAGTATACTGTATCAAAATTTAAAGGCTGTCCATTGATGCTAGATTCATGACAAGATGCTTTTTATTTCTAATTGGGATATTCAAAAGCCTTCTTAACTTAAGCCAATACAAAATGCCAATAATTGTTTCTTTGCAGTATTTAATATGCTCGAGTAATCAGTGGTCATATCTTTTATATAACAAAATCATAAAAATTAACGTTTCCATTATTGAAATTATCCGTTAATTGCAGAATTCCCACTGAAATGTTGGGAATTTGGTAATATAAAATATTACAGTATGCTTTATACTGTAAAACATGCAGCCCGCAGAACCTACTTTTCCTGTATATTGACACTACTGTTGACTAATGACTGTCGATTAATGTGCATGACTAAATATCCCACCAAACAACTGAGTTGCCATTAAATTTGCTGTGGATAATAATGGTCATAATAATGGTCCCCAGAGGAGGATTCTGAATGGTTTTGCCCCATGATGTATTTCTCCTGCAAATATATCAACTGCATGCAAGATTTCTTAGAACCTAATTGTAGATTTCATGGCAAATTGCCGTGAAATTTGATGAGAACATTTATGACCCCAAGAGGATAAACTCTTTTGATTTTAATGATACGTGCCCTTTCCTCTAGATACAGCAAAGCGAATTATTGGCAGACTCACTTTTGTACAAAAAAAATAAATAGTTTAAGTTAAAAATACAAAAAAGTAAAATGACTGCACAAATACCGCTCACTGAATGGTTCCTTCCACCTGACCCTAAAACATGACATATAGTATGGATTTTACCAATCTAACATTTTAGACTTTAAATGACATTAGTCATTGTTAAGCTACCGTAGTTTTTAAAAAAAATATAGACTGCTGTTTTCTTATTCCGACACAGCAATCATCAGAGACTAACTACTTATAAATTAGTTATTGTGGGATTAAACCTACATTAACAGAAGAGTCAGAAGGAATATGCACCAGAATGTATTTTATTTAATGGTAATTGTGCATGTGCATATATTGCCCTTTGCAATCACTACATTTATTTATTAATTTATTTATTAGACCAGCTTGTGGCATAGCTCTAGGGATGGCGGTTGGTCAGTCCAACACTTTGGTCCAGAGTGAAATATCTTGGCAACTATGAGATGGTTTGCAATGCAATTTGGTACACTTATTAACTTATTAAATCTACTGTGCAATCCAACTTATAAAGTATCCACATAAGTGAGGTCTTTTTAAGCTCTTTGTTCTGCACATGCATTGTACAATAAAAAGTTTGGGCTTCTGAACATACAACTCCAAGAGGAAAAGACTCTTTAAAGTGTTCTTTAGGAAGGTATATGTGATATGAAAAAAAAAAACACGCAATTCACTTTGGGTTGTTTTTGACCGCTGACTTGAAACTGCATATGTCTACAGTTGACACAGAAATAATTGTATTTTGGGGTGCAAACAGAGGTTTTCTAGGGAAGTGGATTGAGGTTCTTTACATCTCTATCAGCAAAGTCAGAGCAGGCAAGAAAACAAAGTGAGGCCTGGGTGAAAGGATTAAGGGAAGAAGAGGGCCCAGAGCAAAGTGCTGCTGCTGGTCTGATAAGTTTGCTGAGGAGGCTGATTCACATTGGAATTTGGCAGACATCAAAAACCATTAATGCTTGCAGAGGACATAAGCAAAAGTAAGTAGACTATTCATATTTCTTAAACTGTAGCTAGAAACCTGTAGCGGCCCAAACGGTGGCAAGAACCCTTTTGTTTGTATAGCTACAACTCACATCAGCTACAGCCACTTAGTTTGATTTATATGTCTTACTAAGCTTATTTAGCCAGCTATCTAGATTAGATTATGTGGCATGCAGCTCAGTAAATTAAACCTGATAGAGAGGCTAAGGTCTCAATGCCAACCTGAACCAGCAGCAGCTCTTTGCCTTATTTTGCTTTGTTTTGTACCCTGGCGGCCAAGATATTAATCCCCTTTAAAATCCTCCACCAAAAACATTTCTCTGTCAGCGTGCTTTAATTAGTTCAATGAGTAATTCATAAGTGCTTGATGTGTTTGCACTAGGCGATTACTGAATTACAATGAATGTTTCTTCAACAACACCAAACAGTGACAATTAGTTAAGATTTATTGTCTAAATTAACAAAATTACTTTTGTCTATGTATATTTTAACATATATGATCACTGTTATAGTCTGCAGAGCTGTATGTATGGGTATACATGCACTGAAGCTAAAGCTAGCTACCCACAAATGTAACCTCTGAATTTACTTCCAAATAGGAACAGCCATCAGTGTTCAAATTCTTAATGTTTAATAATTAGTAGCAGGTAAATGCAGTTGGTTTCCTCAATACCAAAGTTAATTAAACCACTGGACTGGACTTGGGTTTCCCTGTTCCTCCAGATTAATTTTTCAGCTCAATTTACAGGCAGGAAATTCTCAGACTTTGATGGTACTACCTGGATAACTGATATACAAACTTACTGAATCAATGTTTGACCTAGATTGCTTTAGAAAGTAAGTTGTGCAAGCTAACTATCTTTAACTGGTTACCTCTATCTGAATAGACCCTTTTCACAGCAGACATTTTGACTTGTCAAAGCAGGAAAAGCACAGGTGGAATTAACAACATGAACAATGGCTCTAAATGTCTGCCGTGAAAAGGGTCTATTACCTTTTACAGATGTCAACAGCTTACACCAATCAGAAATGACTATGGCTCAATCTTCAATCTAGTGCCTTGGGTACATTATATGGATTTTAACCAGTAGGGGGCAGAGAGATTTCAAGACAAACTCACAGAAACACAGCTCTGATGTGCCATCTGCTTAATGATATGGCTAACATGTTAGCAAATAATTGTCTGTTTATACAACGAGTAGACATGGAGCAACATGGGCATCCCCATTGGAGTCATGTTTCTGGCCACCTGACAAATTAAGTCCAATAGTCACTGTCTTTTTATTTAAGGGTTGGTTCCCACTGACTCTTAAAAAAAGCATCTTTGTCTTCAGCCAAGTTTTTCACCAGCTAGCTGCTAAAGTTGTAAAGTTGTAAAGTAGTGAACACTTGGCTTGTCAGAGCCTGCTTGCTGGAAACTGACTGCCTGTGGTTTTATATAGGGGTGTTATAGCCTAATGGTTATAACAGTGAGGCTAAGTGTAATATTACTACTACTACAACTGGGTTTATGGTGTTAATTTTAAAAATGTGAAAGTATAAACATGGTGTGAAAGCGGTTATTCTCTCTCAAGATGCGAAGTCAGTAAGGTTTTTCCAGAACAAGCAATGGTCTCAGTGGTTGATTTCAATTATAGTTTTCTAGAACTATTCTGTGTGAAAACCACAGTTTGACTGAAAACGTGTGAAAGCATAAAGGGAGGTATGTTTAAGTGGGCAGGCTTGATTGACATGAGTGTTGGTCAGTTACACCGATGTGGCTTCTGCTCACTTCCATAGCGTGTTTTTATCTTGAGGGCTTTATTGTATAAAATGTATAATCATTTTCTTGGTGAAGGCCAAAGTGCAAAAAAAGAATAATTTCTTTAGGGGGCTGAGATAGATTACACTGAACCTCTCATACTCATATAAAAAAATGTGTTGAGTGACAATTTACTATATTCAAGAATTCAATTAAAATCTAATGTGTCCTGTTGACTCAGTGGGCTAACGAACATACAGTACCATGTAACTGCTATGTTCTGGTTTCAAATCCACCACTTTTATCATACTGGTTCCTCTCTTTCCATATTTCCTGTCACCCTCTTGTTAAAACTATCTAATGAGATACATTAGTGTGCTTCAAGAGTTTTTTGTGTGGATGGTGTGACTGTGAGCTGAGTGGCTGACACACATAAGCTTACAGTACTTGTGTCTGAACGTCAATAATATTAATTTATATCACCATTTGGCCTGTCACAAGGCTTTTACTGAAGCTAAAAATCATAAACACATTTACACTTTAATCAATATCATAGAAAATATGGTGCAGCAATGAGTGTTCCTTTTCTCCTGAGACATGGGTGCCAAACACGTTAATACAACTTGAACATAATTTATGGATTGAGGGGCGCCACTACAGCACTTGAACTGTTATACATCCCTCAATTGATTGAAAAGGCTGGGGAAAACAACATTTTCTGCAATCCTTATATTGAGATGCCCTGCACAGCAACTGATAATGTGTCCAAAAAAAGACTGCTAATGGCTGAAATGATGAAGAAGAAGAGGATCAAAAATGGGGATGTGATTTCTTGTCTATCCAGGCAACATGCTGTGTATACCGTTTAATGTTTTATGTTTGAAGAAAGGTATCTATTACAACAGGGGTTTCTGTGCATGGATTCTACAGTCACTACAGATAGAAGTGCATAATTTTTCACATTTTTGTGCCAGAAAAAGAGGTTGATACCAATGTGGTTTAGGAGGAACACAATTCTTTTGCAAATGACTTTTAGGTATGCTAAATTAGCATATTGTAATTAAAAGTACAGTATGTGTGGACCTAACCACACATACTTTCCACAATTTAACAGGAGACCTTCTGTTGTCTACATGACCTTTTGGTCGCTCACGAGAGTCTTCTGTCTTCATATTCCATTTTTAATGTGTCTGTTGCTGAACTTTGCTGGCTGACAGGTAATAAATATTAATATAAATGCATATTGGCATGAATATTGGAATATATATAATATTCTATAATCATATTTGGTTTCGGGTGCCGGGGCATAGTCTGACTTTGACAATGCTTAATACTTTTTAAACCGTTTTCTTTTTTCTTACAAACATTCATTTGTCAGCTTTCTACAGATCATTCCTCAGAAAATCACTGGACAGCAGCAACGATTCAAGAATTAGACTAAAATCTGAGAACTCATTTTTTGTCTGTTCGAGAGTGGAGACAATGAGACTGACATCGTGAGCTTCACAATGTCATTTTTATGTTATGGGCTGGTGTTCAATTTCTTTTGCAAATGAGTTTACCAGAATTCCTCATTAATCAGAAGATGGGGAATCTTGGCAGTGTTAGCGCAGCACAAAATAATATTTTTGTTGTTTTTTTTTTTTGTATATTTCTTGTTTTTTTCAATTTCAAATAAGCCTGCAGCATATTTGACAGTGCTCTGTTTAGAGCAAGTTACACTGGCAGAAGTAATGGGATGGTGGCAGCAGAGGGAGCTTGTTAAAAGAATAACAACTATGGCTTTCATGAGAAATGAGTATGCAGACAACTGGAGGTATGCTGTGCAAGGATCTACAGGTATGTGCGCTAGCATGGTGCTGCAATGATGGTATGGGAATGAAAGGATGTTCATGGACACAGCAAGGGTCCTTTTACACAACACATTATTATTTATTATATTATTTTCACTGAACAGTGTTTGACAAGATGACCACAATCGTGTGTGTGTATGTGTGCGGTGTTTATCACAAGTCAAAACTGGTATTTGTGTATTATATTTGTTGTCTGAAGCTGAAATATGGCTTCAGAAATGATTTGTAGCTAAAACATCAGTCATCATTCTGTGTGCCCTTTATTAAAAAAAAAAAAGAGAATGAGAAAGAAATGATTTTCAAAATGGAAAATTGGTTTACATTTCAAAACTCTTTCAAGGGAAAACCTAGAATAGAAGAATTTTTGTGACTCACGATTTACATTCAATCAGTTTTTATTGATTGAAGCAAAGGCAGTTAATCACCATTACGGATCAATTGAGATGCACAGTATGTTCATGCCTCACATACTATATATATAGGAAAGCATTTGAACCCGATGACCATGGTTTGACAGCTGCTCACTCATGAGTTTTCCCACAGTGCTTTGCAGCGTACCTCCAGGTGCTTCCGGATCACAGGCATTCAATCTCCTTCAACCCTGGATCTGACCTGGCCATCAAATTTCATCAAATTTGAAGCAGCCTGGCGTGAAAGGCAAATGATTACAATCTGCTCTCCTGATTGAACTCCACTGACCTTTCTGCAACAAATGTCTCTTTAAAAAGCACCAGCCAATGTCAAACTATTCCTTTTTCTTCCATTGGGAGGGCTGCAGGGTCCAGTCCACACTGCTTCATCTGGACAGCGATGTCAAACAGGTAGTCGTAGCATTCACACCTATAAAATGCAGGAGGAGAAAAATGCAACGTAAAGAATGCCCTCAATACAAATATACTAATATATTTTTTGTCATAAACAAGATAAAATAGGTTAATAGTGCTGGGAGGTAAATGCTCACATGGTTTTAGCTTTTTCCCACGACTCGCCCCAGACGTAGACACCATGTCGGCGAACGAGGACCGCACATGAGTCTGGGTATTCTTCCATTGCCCTAGCCATCCGGTCTTTCAAGTCCTTCTCCTCTGGTGTATTTTCAATAATAGGCACGACCAGGGTGTCATCATACCTGGGTACAAAAGGACAAATTACACCCAGGTTGCTAACTTTTTGAGGCATTAACTTTTGCCAATCAGAGGACTGTTGAATAGAGGCTCTGCCTGTTCCCTGAAGCTTGACACTGTCTGCTGTACAGTCTTTCTGATTGTGAGGCAATCAAATCAAAGTAATACAATTACTGTGAGTCTGGCATAGTAGTGAGTCATTCATCAAGAAAATTCCAGCATCTCAAATGTGAGGATTTGCTGTTTTTCTAGGTTGTATATCATTGTAAGTTGGATATCTTTGGGTTTTGGACTGTTGGTTGACAAGCAATTTAAAGCTGTCACCTCGTACCTTTTTCACATTGTTTTGACATTTACAGACAGAACAATTGATCAAAACAATAAAAAAAAATAATTTGTCGCTGCTGTAATCCAACGCGCTCCTGACTGCCTCCTTCCCAGCTCTAACCATGCAAGACACTGGCCTGTTGAGAGCAACTTGGGGTTCAGTGTCTTGCTCGAGGACGCTTCGACATGCGGACAGGAGGAGCCAGGGAGCGGCAGAGCGTGGACACTCTTTGGATCTACTCAAATCACAAGGGCTCCGTATTTTTCATTAAAAACATTGAATTTCGCTGAAAGGCAACATGTTTGCAGCTATGATTTCTGTGTGCCAAGATACTTTCTTCACCAAGACTTTATAAACCTCCACTTGAGTGAGAAGTAAAAAATGCTTGGAAACTCTTTGGACTTCACTAATCCTTGCTGCTTGATTACAAACCGATAGTTGGTGCCTGAGGTTCCCTTACGAATCCCCTTGATCATCTCCTGGTGTGTTATCCTGAACTCTTTGCCAGGATACAGCAGTGTTGCCATGACAGCAGCCTTGGAGTGGGTGTGTATAACTGCCTGTGCCCCTGTATTTTAGCAAAGGAAAGGCAGATTTAGATTTTTGAATGTTGTCTACTGGTATTTCCTTTCACAAATGTTAATTGGAACAAGGCAAGAGAAAGCATGCCATCCCCCGCAGGTGATGATCAGACTTCAACGTGCATTAGGCTTTGAAATTCTTAGGTACAAATTAAATTAGTGTTAGTAATGGGTTCTAATTTTAGAAGATTTCGAGATGTCATTAAACAACGGCATCTTATGAGTGTAAGTATTGTAGTGTATTGTCTGCTTCTTTATTCTTTTTCCAGAATTTCTTTGTTTTCTCATTTCTTTCTTTGTGTTGTAGTACACCATGGACTGGACTCTGACAGACAAAATGACTATATCACTGCCTTAATTAAAAAGATAATTGGTGGTATGTGTATGAATGTATTAGAGTGACTCACCTCTCATAGTATAGGCATTCATAAAAAGCGGTGTACACTGGCTCTTCTTTAACTTCTTCCAGGCAGGTGGACAGCTGATGTCCCTCTCTTCCACGTCACACACAAACATGTCTTCTGGCTGAGTAACATAAACGTTAGAGAGGTATGATTTAAAACTTAACACACTAATCTGAACTATCTGAATACTGCTCAACCAGAACTGTGATTATTTGTACTGAGCGGAACAATATTTCACCTGCTCACCTGTATTCTCTCTTTCTGGACGCCTGACGGTGCAATGTAGATCTGCTCTCTGTGAGTTATACAACAAACCACATGGTATGCATTAATATCAAGAACAAGGAGTGAAGGACAATAAAGTAGCTCTTGAAATAGCAATTCCAGGAGTTAGTTTGTCATATCATAATGGAGCATCACGGCCTTGCACGTCAAATCTTCTCAGGTTACTTTATACTGAACTGAATCTCTATGGTTACTACAAAATGTAAAGGAAAGCTTTTCCACCCATCCATAAAGAACCCAATCCCCAGGGCAGTTATTGTAAGTAATTCTTTATACTTCTGCAACAGTTTTCCACAGACGTTTTGCAGTTATTGCTAAAGTCATCATCATTTCTTTTGACCTGAAACTGTTTTTGTGTCTTAGTCTCCATTGTTCCATTTACTTGGAATACACTTTGAACGCAAACGTGCAATGTACATTATGTTTTAATGACTACTTAATGTGTCAACACATCACAATTCCCTAACCAATAATTTGGTCATTGTTGGAAATGTTTTACATTCTACAGCCTTGACCAAATGACCGAATGGAAAATAAAAAAGCATGAACTAAAAACTAAAGAAATCAACAGATTTTCAGTGTCACACACAAACTCCCCAAAATCATTGCAATGGTCATATTTTTGCTTAAATGTTGAGAGACTTCTCCCCATAGAATGTAGAGGATAAAGGCATTGTACTCTTCTTTATCTAGCAACAAACACAGCAGATAAAGGAGTAGCCTATTGATTCTTTGCTCAAGGTTTGGCGAGGCCGCCTCAGGCTCTGAGTCACTTCTGAGTCAAACCAAAGCAACTGCGGAAAAAAAACAAAAAGGCTTCAAAACTTAAAATTCAGACCTGCACTCACAGAAAATAAAAACACACTCATCTGAATACACTTCTGCCTATTCAGATTGCTTCATGTGTTACATATTTTCATCTACTTTCTTTTATCCAGAGTAAGTGAATAAGTGTTTTGAAGCTTTGTTTTAACAAAACAGCTTTTAGTTTCCTTAACTGAACAATAAAGCACCTACTCATAAACAGCATACAATATGGATAAATCTGAATAGTTTTCATTTAATAGCCCATGTAGACAATGTTGGGGCCACAGATTAGGACTTCAAATGTCTCCTGTTTTTTAACTTGATTAAAAACAATCTGACAACTAGAAAATAGTCATCAAAAATACAGCCATTTTGAGGAGTAATACTCTGCACAGCTAAAGTGTTGCAGTGGAGCTTAGAACAGCTTTTTTAAAAATCTGAATCTAAAGGTATAATAATTTAACAGGATGAAAGGAAATTCTCCCGTGAATCATTTCAGAGTTACAATGTTTTTTCTATCTGAATGAAATACCAGCATACATGGTGCGGCAGTCAGTAAATCTTATTTGGTTTCAACTGAGGTTTCATCAAGTTCCCCTGTTGGCTTAAATAAATGTCTGCCATTCCCCATTTCAAACAGGGATTTGCTAACGGGTGGTGCTTTCTTTGTAGCTGACATCCAAAAAAACACAGTTCAAAGATGTTTGTAATAATAACCTGTCAAAGCCTTCAGTTTGAATTCTGTTTCATTATGGCAAAACTGTGGCCTTCTCTCTTCACCCTAGGTTTGCACACATTGTCAAAACCGATATAACTGACCTCACATCAGCCTCACTGCACTTTTGTCAGCATACACAATAGCATTCAATTTTTGGAAGGATTATCAAAGATAGTTCAGAAAAGTTAAATGAAAGTGTGTCAACTGGTGAATTCATTTGGAATGAAAACCCCTTTTAGCAGCCTTTAAACTAGGACAGATAGTCACAGTTAAGTGACTGAGCATAAAAATATTACCATTTCTGATCCTTCACAATATTCTGCAAGAAATTCATCTACATACGAACCCTCGTTTCAGACTGATCCCTCCTCCCGTCCCTGTCACCCATCCTAGCTGGTAGAAGAGTCGGCATAACTCAGGGATGAGTGCACGAGGGTGCTCCTTCTCCTGTAACAAACACAAAACCGTCAACCAAGTTATCACTGCTAAACCATCAAATTTAACACTCTTTACACAAATCAGCGTGAATAAAAGTAACTAAACTTTAAATGCACATGCTTAAATGTATAAGCACTGTGCTTTTCATGTAGATGTTTTGGGTATTGCTGTACCAGTGCTGTGTCAGTGTAATGGAAACAGCAGTCTGTTATTCAGTATAACCAAAGCATATACATTTTTACTGCTGTTGAAGCAAAATTGTGAGTTAAAGGAAAAGTTTGGTGATATTCTATGTTTCTTTTTGTCAACAAATCCCATGAAAAGATAAGAACCAACAATAAAGTGAACCTACTAACAAGTATTGCGTGTATAGCCAAAGCCTGATTGTTCCTCCGTGTCACAGAGCTCTATTATTGTCCAAAACGTATGAGTATGAGTCACACCGTTGTACTGGGTGATATGTTCCTTAACTACCATGAACACACACTGTAGTTTATTTTGACTCAATCCCACATACACCATCCTGCTGCCCCAAATACTCACCACAGCTCCAAATGTGTATTAGGCCTAATCCACAGCTGAAAATAGTCCCCAACAAATGCACTATTTACTCCTATTTGAGTAATGTTTGCCAGACACTACAATGCCAACTGTTTGACAAAATTATTGAGCCTTTAAAAAAAAATTAAACTATATATTTGGGATTTGTTTTTAAAGATGCATGTCTTCAGTAGGAACTAATGGGCCAGAGACAGGGAAGGGAAGTCAGAAAGTATTGAGAGATGGACTAACACATTGTCGGTCTTTTCAAGGGATTTGTTGACAATAATAATAATAAAAAAATAGAATAAAACCAGTCATATAGTTAAAATGTGTATAAGCACTGTGCTTTCATCTTTCCCCAATTAATACATCAGTCGTGCTATACCAGGACGGTGTCATGATAATGGAAACAAAATACTATTATTCAGTGTAATCAATGCTTCCTAAACCCCCATAAAATGTACTTTGTCGTTTCTCACTTTGGCAGACATCTGTCAAGTGCAGGTGTATTTCTATGGCATCATTTCATACAAATGCAGTTCAAAGTGATTATCTGTCATGTCATGCTTGCCTGTTTCTCTGTGGCCTCTTGACCTGCATCTTGGCAGCCATTGCTGGTGCCACACAAAGATGACATCTCCTGCGAGAAAACCATTGACCACATTTAGAGACAATTCACAATGCCAAGAGAAGATGTCTGGGGAATGGCTGCATTAACATTGATTTTGGTGTCATGTGAGGCTTAGTGCTCTTAAGTCACAATGAAACACCATTCTGTCAGTGTCTTACTTCCTCATTTTGACTTATTTCCTGTTGAAATTGGATACTGTTGAGATAACACACGGAAGAATTAGAGAGAACTGATTTACAGTTCTCAGTAATTTATCTCCTTCCTTCTCCTCCCACGTGTCAGTTAGGGAGAAGACGCAGTTTCCTTGGATGGAAGGGCAGACAGGCAGCGCTGCTCAAAAAACTCACATGCCACTACTGATTTAAATTTCTATTTAATACCAACGGTTATATAGTGGAAAACCCCTAAAGATATGACAAGGATTTTAAGGACAACTTTATGGAAGTAAAAGTAACACAATTTTTGCCATCAAGATACAAGTAATTAAAAAAAGTTTACCTATGTGGAATCAACTGTTAAATAAATAGATAGTTAAATGTAGAAAAGGGCAAATGAGGTATAAAAGTTGTTTTTGATTTTGTTGTCATTTAGGGTGTCAGTTTAAATAGGACAGGACATTTTGATCTATGGAAGATTTAAAATGCCTAAAATAAAAACAAATCAAACAAAGAAAAAAAATAAAATACAATACACATTGTTATATGTATTTTCTTTTTATGTATGCATTTACTCAGCCTTTTTTAACTATGCAACAAAACTATGGAATTCCCTACCCAAGGCTATAGGAGATGCAAGCTCTGTGAACATTTTTAAACGACAATTGAAAACTTTATTCAGCATTGCATTTAACTGTCACTCTTCCTTTGTTTTATTCTTATCTTTTATATATTTTATTGTTCTTATGCCTTCCTTTGTTTTATTTCTATCTTCCACATGTTTTATTGTTCTTAGCATACCTGTTCTTGCTATTTGCTGCCTCTTTTCTTTGTTATTCATTTGACTGCTTGGTTTTATCGCGCAGTATTTGCACTGCTTTTTATTGAGTCTCTTGTTTCTTCACTTTTATTGTAAAGCACTTGGAGCTACACCCCCTGTATGCTATATAAATAAAGTTTATTGTTATTATTTACACTGTCATAATTGAACAAAAATAATAGGTTAAAAAGACAATTATTTAGCTTTTTGTCTTTTATAACTGACTGAATTGTTTTTTATTGTGACATGACTTTTCCATGCCACATTACATTCAAATCACAACACAGAAAACAAAGGTATGATAAATGTATACTGCATTTCAGTGTCGTCCAGCATAGAGCAGCATAAACCTGCCAATGCCAAATGTCATTAGTTTTCACGAGGACATGCAAGGGAGCCTTTTCTTTTTCGAAATGGAGACACATAACTGTCCAACCACAGTTTATCATCAACCATTAGGCGTAGCTTATCATCGCTGACATGAGCTGATGGCAGTCATGATAGACAGCCTTTCACATTAAAACTGTTTCCTGTGGGCTAGCTTGCTGCAGGGAGACTAGCATTGAATGTACATTTAGTTACATTTATGATTGTTAAATAATGGTTTGTGCTGCAGGAAGCTGTACAAACAGACACTTAGAGGGATCCTCTTGGCATAATTCTCAGTAAGTGTTGACAGCTAATTAGTGTTTGTTAGCTTGTGTTAGCTTACAGTAAACACCGACTGGTTTAATGGAGGAGAATAAGCTAATGTTAATAGATGTCTGCAAGCTAGATAGCTAGAAATGCCTGAAGGGCTGAGACTACAGGATGGATGAATTTAGCAAACATTACTACTACAGATAGTCACCTGTCACTTTTGTTCTGACAACACAGCAAAATGCTAAATTTCAGAAAATACCTTTAGGACATGACTTAATATGAGTTTCCTTTTGCACCTCTAAGTTATTTATTTAATTGGCAACAAGTTTTAGATTTTCTGCTGTAGTAGTAACACTATACAATCACTTTGTTTTCAGTGTGAAAATTCATGTCTCAATGGAAAAGAATTAATTCAGTTATTAAACACATAAAGCTACATAACTGTCCTTTTAACATGTTTTTCATTTAATTATGACATAGTAAATCCATACATAAAAAGTAAATGCATGTAACATGTCACATGTCTTTGTTTGACTGGTTTTTGTTTGCATTTTAAATCTTCCATATTAACCAGCACTGTTTTAATCTTTAGCTTTTAGACTGTTGGTCGGACATGACAAGCAATTTGAAAATGTCACTTTTGGCTTTAGGAAATTGTGACTGGCATTTTTCACTATTTTCTGACATTTGAGAAAATAATAGGCAGATTAATTAATAATAGAAATTATAGCTAGTTGCAGCCCTATTAAAGAGAACTATATGATAAAACAAACTACATGATAATGAATGAGTATTTTTTTACTTTTGGTGAGCAAAGTTTGCATTTCACCTCAAATACATAACGTATATAATAATTTATAATATATTCAGACTCAGATTACTAGATTTAAGGAGCACAGCTCTAATGAGCGGCCATTTTTTTTACTTTTCGGTCTTGACTTGTTGTTTTATCTCATCTTGTTTCCTGCTTCAACCTCTGTTGTATCTGCTCTGGACAAACTGTACATGTCAGCACACATACTTGGATGAGCAATACTGTGTCATCTAACTACGTGTATGCAAATGTTTTATTACAACAAAAGACAACATCAGGCCATGTCATTTCATGAAGTGGCTCTCTGTTTCAAGTTGCACTTATCATCCGTTGTAGTCTTTGTGCGGGGCAGGAATGCACTTAATCTTAATCTTAATTAAACTTAATATTAACAAAATTACATACTACAACTGGCATATGTAATTAGATGCAAGACACTGCATTCAGTTCAATAAACAGGCGACTTGCAGCAAATTTGTCACTTTAAACTTTTAGAACCGTGATATTATCGTTTGTTAATCGTATTCCTTTGCAGACAATTGCCATATGGTACATGTGGCAAACACATAGGCACCATTCACAATGAGTGCATTGTTGCAGGTTTAACCAAAACACCTAAAATGGCAGGTGTTCAGGATTTTATAACCTGTATTGCTTGTGCCATTTGACTGAGGGAGAACATATGGCTGGATGTTTTAGTAAATTAAGTTACAGACCTCACGTCACTCTCTAGCCCCAGTTTGTGCATCATGTATTTAATATGAGTTGCCACTCGCCCCCCAAAATAATGTTAAATCTTACTTATCAACCGAGTAGCCACCTTGGGCTTTAGAAAATTGTGACTAATCGTTAACAATAATAATCATTAGACGCAGCCTTCAAAATGAATGATACGGTAAGATAAGAATTATACGATAAGATTAACTATACGATAATGTATATTTAAGGTCACTTTCATCATTCACTTCTGGTGGGCAAAGTTTGCATTTCACATAAGAAATACAAAGACGTACTATAAACAGATCCAAATTATGGGTTTGAGGAACCAGCTCTAATGAAAAGCTTCTTTTTACTTTTTAGTCTTGACTTGTTGAGGCTGTTTACAGTACCCAGTCTTGTTATATACAACCTAACCTTACCTGTTTCTTGTTATAAAACCCTTGTTGTAGCTGCTCTGGAAATGCTGTACATGTCAGCACGCATAATACTTGGATGAGCAATCCTGTGCCACTAAAGACTGAGTATGCAAATTTTTGTTGCAATGAAAGACCAAATTTCATTTCATCAAGTGGCTCTCTGGTTGTGTGTTTATTAGTGAAGTCAGTCCTGGGTTTGAATGAAATCTTAATGTTACAAACTTGCATAGCACAACTTGCATCTCTGATTAGACGTAAGACACTCCATTCAGTTAAATAAACAGGCGCAATATTGCACACGTCACTTTAAACTTTTGAAACGTAATCGTTTGTTAATCGTATTCCTTTGCAGACAATTGCCATATGGTACATGGGGCAAACACATAGATAGACATTAGCAATGAGTGCAATTGCTTTAGATTTAACAACAACCAAAAAAAAAAAGATGTAAGTTATACGTTTTTTGACTGGCAGTGTATCTTACAACAAATGGGCCCAATAGAAATATAAGCTTATATCGTTTACAAGAGGGAAAACATGGCTAGCTGTTTCACTTAGCTAAGTTAACGTTGCTCACAAAATTTGAGAAGTCACTCGCTCCCTAAAATAATGTTAAATCTTACTTATCAACCGAGTAGCCACCTTGGGCTTTAGAAAATTGTGACTAATCGTTAACAATAATAATCATTAGACGCAGCCTTCAAAATGAATGATACGGTAAGATAAGAATTATACGATAATGTATATTTAAGGTCACTTTCATCATTCACTCCTGGTGGGCAAAGTTTGCATTTCACATAAGAAATACAAAGACGTACTATAAACAGATCCAAATTATGGGTTTGAGGAACCAGCTCTAATGAAAAGCTTCTTTTTACTTTTTAGTCTTGACTTGTTGAGGGTGTTTACAGTACCCAGTCTTGTTATATACAACCTAACCTTACCTGTTTCTTGTTATAAAACCCTTGTTGTAGCTGCTCTGGAAATGCTGTACATGTCAGCACGCATAATACTTGGATGAGCAATCCTGTGCCACTAAAGACTGAGTATGCAAATTTTTGTTGCAATGAAAGACCAAATTTCATTTCATCAAGTGGCTCTCTGGTTGTGTGTTTATTAGTGAAGTCAGTCCTGGGTTTGAATGAAATCTTAATGTTACAAACTTGCATAGCACAACTTGCATCTCTGATTAGACGTAAGACACTCCATTCAGTTAAATAAACAGGCGCAATATTGCACACATGTCACTTTAACATTTGAAACGTAATCGTTTGTTAATCGTATTCCTTTGCAGACAATTGCAATATGGTACATGGGGCAAACACATAGATAGACATTAGCAATGAGTGCAATTGCTTTAGATTTAACAACAACCAAAAAAAAAAAAAGATGTAAGTTATACGTTTTTTGACTGGCAGTGTATCTTACAACAAATGGGCCCAATAGAAATATAAGCTTATATCGTTTACAAGAAGGAAAACATGGCTACCTGTTTTACTTAGCTAAGTTAACGTTGCTCACAAAATTTGAGAAGTCACTCGCTCCCTAAAATAATGTTAAATCTGGCTTACCAAACGAGTCGTCAGCGCTCATTGATGTTACCGTTGTCTCAGTTTTGTAGCATGAAAAGGTTGAGTTACCTCATTTGAAGCTTATAAAACACAAGTTAAGTTCTGTGCAGCTAGTGCTAACGTTGCCTCGGCTAATAGCAGCTGTGGCTAACCTGCAGCAGTTACACCAACTTTGAAAAAAGGTTCGTTTAGCATGATGCAAAATCATCGTGTTGCGGCATGACAACGGTAGTTTGACCTCTACTTGTAACACCAGTAAAACATGCATACAGGACATAACTACTTACCTTACTTATGTTGTGAAATCAGGCAAAGGTTAAAAAATACGATGTCAAAACAGCTAACGTTACTGCACCCACAGCGTCATCAATGTGCGACGTCCAAACAGGATGCTTGGGAGAAGTTAGCCCTGAAGGCTTGTGGCAGGCTGAAAGGCACGAAGGCAAACTTCTCCTACGTGCATTCATTGCCGGATGGGAAGTCTGTCCACCAAACCTGTCTTTCTCCAACATACTTTCACGTATATAACATACGGGCATATCATCTGTGGTGGAAGAAGTATTGAGATTATTTACTTAAGTGTGAGAAGAAAATACTCCATTATAAATAAAAGTCTTGTACTCAAGTAAAAAAGCAGAACAAAATGTACTTTAAATTAAAAAATTAAAAGTGAAGTTCTCATTATGCAGAATGTACCATGTCAGTGTCATTATATTATTTGAACATGTAAGCGGTACTTAAATGTTGTAGCTGGTCCAGGTGGAGCTTTTATTGGCTTTATATACTTTTCTGTAGTTGAATCTGCATCATATGTTATAGAATTTTTTTTGTATGTAATATCTTAAGTACCTATAGCTGTTAAATGCCTAGTGGAGTAAAAAGTACAATGCCTCTAAGTGTACTAGTAAATAGTTACTTTCACCACTGCATATCTTGTTGCATTCATGTTACAGTACATTTCACTGGTTTATTGCTCATTCTGGACGTTCGTTCATCTCCATTATGCACTTTGCTACTGTTTTCATTTAGTTAGATGCTAAACTGCGTTTTGTTGTACAGGTAGTTACTGTGTGCAATAATAATAAAGTTGAATCTTATCTAATCTTTTAACTTTACTCTTCCTTTGAAATTTCTCCTCCAGCACCATCCATGTCATTAAACATGTACCATAGTCTCTATCTGCATATCAAAGGCATTTGGATACCTTCCCTAGTATCTTCAGTGTTTAACATTTAAACTCTGTTCAACCCTGTGTTATGACCCATTAAGCCTTTTCTCCTCTCTTTGATGGCTTACTTGGTTTTTCACATCACCCCCTGTCAGCTCAAATCCAGTTGAAAAACTATGATCACAGTACTGCCATTAAGAATTCCCCTTTCCAAACATCAACATATGTTTTATCAACATAGTGCATCTCTCACCATCATCATATCTAACTGACTTAATAAACCCTCTTTCCAAACTAACATCAGACTCTGTGTTGTATCAACATTTCACTTAGAATAAACTTTATGGTCGATAAAGCCTGTCATTTATGGCCAGTAACTGTATGGCCAAGTATGTTGACCCATGCAAGGAAATTTACTCTGGTTATCAGTATCTCTCAATATACTTATACACAGTGCAGACTACAAATTTAAATGAGGGATCACAGAGATATACAGATAAACTAAGATGTGCAAGCATAAACGTATAGCTATTCTATACAGGCAAGAGATGAATAACAACCATTAATCATACAGGTCATATTGTTATGATATACAGAGCTGTGGTACAAGTAGTGCAAGAATGCATGGTATAGGGCAAAGAATGCTGGAATAAATATTTACATGATTTCTTGTTAACGTGTTGCTTTAAGTAATGTCTGCCTCTAAATACTGTAAATGACAGAGCCCCCTGTGCCCCTTCTTTTCCTAACTCCACCTTGATGTTGAGCCCATACAGAAACCTAATACATAAACATGCTGTATATGCCTGTGGTCATATAAACATTTACTGCATATGCAGCCCATAAAAGCAAATACCATAAATGTGATTTTATTCAAAGCAAATCATAAATGTAAAAACAGGTCTATCAGAACTGGTGCATCTAGTCTGAACATGCAATCTGTTGGCTTGAAAGATCCCTATCTGGAATGGTCACAATTGCTCCATACAGCCACTCCTCATCACAGCTTGCCTTTGTTCCCTGTTGAATAGACGCCATGTCATATTGCGTACATGGGAAAGGTTAACTGCAAAGAACCCTCTGAGTATTCTGTGGAAGTTTCCATTTTGGCCAATCTTTAGTCTGGCAGATGTCAGTGAGGGTCTGTCTCTCGTGAGTCAAGTATCAAGTGTGATCATATTCTCCAACTGCACAAATGGCACAAACACAGGCTAAAATCAGGTTGTAGAAAAGGAGTAGGAGTAGAAACAGACCCACAATCTTTATTACTACTACTATATTTTTGATCTCCTCGTTGCTGGTTTTAATGCTTTCTGAAATGCAGTTCAACTAGTGTTTTGGCACACACATTTGGTACAGATATTCATGGTTCTCAGACAATGATGCTAATTACTTTGGTGATCCCCTTACTTCATCTGGGGGCTATCATTAGGTTGACATTTTTTGTTCATATCGCAACAACTATTGGATGCAATGCCATGAAATGTGGTACAGACATTAATTAGAGAGCAGAGTAGATGTGAATGCAAAAAAAAGAGACTTTCAAAAATAACAGCAGGCATTAAAAAAAAATCTGTCTGCAAAGATCATTAGAAATAAATAATTCAAATTAACTACTAATCAAGCATTTTAGAATGGCAAAAATGAACCTGATTTCTAACAGTGATAGCAGTCAGTGATCTGCTTGGGAGGCTTACAGCTGCATTTTGCATTTGCATCAACCAGGAGCAGAAAATTCCAACTTAATCACCCAGGAAAAGAAACCTGGACTGAGAATTGCAGTTATATAAATGTGACAAGATGAAGGTGTTGTACCAGATTTTTTTGTTTTTTAACTGAGAGAAATAATGCACAAACATTGTGAATATGTACAAAACATCGCAGAACACTTGGACTCAATACCAGATCATTTTTACATCAAGCAAGGTGAAACCATGATCAGGTTATTCAATAAATTGACAATTAACACAAACTATCCAGTAGGTTTATGAGCCATTGCAGCCATTTCTATAGTGGGTCTATTTGCAACACATTTCCATGTTACATTGCTTTAAATAGGACCTTCCCATGTATCATACTTACTTAAACCTGTGGGGCATAATTAACTTACAACTGAAAAAGGAGTGGCATCGTTAAAATCAATTGCTTGCCATGTATTGTTACATGTTTTGCCATTTCAAGTTTTGTCAGTGATTTTATAAAGTGGTGTAAAGAAGTCAGATTTGGGGAGGAGACATCTGTGTTTTGCTCTCCTTCTTCATCACTTAAACAGCTAGCACCATGAAGACACAAAGATTGGGTACATCTCAAACTGGTTTCCAGGTCAGTAGGTGGGATTTTTTTCAGGAAGACAGGTACTGTATTTTCTTTAATGATGTTCCACTCCCATCAAACCAAATTGGTGGCTTGGGCAGCAAGAAAGGTACCACATATCGCCAACCAACAGCATGGTAAACAAGGGTAAATCATAAAAGCAGTTCACATGGCTGAACTCAAATGAAAAGATGACTTTGCCAGTCATGCAACATTTATTATAATGAATTCAAACCTTGGTCTTAATGATGACTGCACACTGTAATACAGTGATTTAACATGTTATATATATGTTCCCTTTTCTTTAACACCTCCATACAACTCTGCTAAAGCCACACTACCTACTGCTGTTTGATTACTAACTAAATAAATGAACGTTAAACCCGCCACCTGCACTGTTTTCCCTCCAGGGAAGTTCAAATGCCAAGCAGTCAGTGTCACAGCAGAGTAAACACAAATGCAGCTTAAACAATCAGCTTTATTGGCCAAGTATGTGTACACACACAAGGAATCTGACTGCAGTTTTAAGTTGCTCTCGATGTACTTATACACAGAAAACATTTACAGTGAGATAGAAATAGACATACAGCTAAAAACAAGGACAACAAAGCTGAACAATGATAAGTAAAAGCAAACATAGAACGTACAAGTAGGTGAAAAATACCATACGTATGTATATATAGCAACAATGACCAACAACATACAAAGTCTATATACAAGTCAAGTGTTCTGTAGGTTGTAAACAAATACAAATAGTACAAAGGAAATTAATAACAATTAATAAAGGTTAACTTTGATTTAGTGGTGACAGTTTGCAAGCCATGGCAGTTATCTTCAATGCTAGCCCACTGTAGCTTACCTAAATCAATTAATTTTATTATCTGTAGCTGTGTTTGTTGTCCATGCTATGACAAGTCCATTCAGTTTCCAGTTTCAGTTTCAACTTTTATTAGTCATATGTAGGTTAATACAGCGTCAACAAAACAATGAAATGTGTTGGACTAGGAAAACAGGTCAGCTCAGCAGTCAGAGCAAAGAACATAAAATAAGACAAAAAATAGATAAACTATAATGGAGTATAACATTGTAGAAATAGAAATATAAAAAGTTCAGTATTTTTACAGCTACAGTAATGTATCAACCAGTTTACTCGTTCTTTTTTTAATGATTTTTTACAGTACAGCTAAACTGTTTATTTTTTTATATGGGACATTATTATCGTGTGCTTCCCCATAATTCAAGTCACTGTACAGAGATTCACCACCTACTGTACTGGGAACTGATTTCAGACAAAATCATTGGTTTTGGTTTCAGAAGAAAGGAGAGGAGAAGCTTATTCCTTTCACTACAGTTTTGGAAAGCCTCTATATTTGTGTGACTGATATGAAAGATACACACTCATGTCAAAGGGTTTTTAATTTTATTTCAAAGTTTGACTTTAAATGTTGTCTGATGTTTATGATTACACTTAAATAGATTTTTGTTTTTCTATTGGGGAGGACTTTTCATAAGCCCCCTTCACTTTCTTCCTCCCCATATCTATTGAGCTGTATCATTGTGTGTTTTCAACCATTGTTGTTTTAGTTGAACAAATAAAAACTAATCACCTCAGTGACTTGAAATAAAAATGTGCAATTATGGTTTTAATTCAGATTACATTGGGTAATCATGTAGAAGCTTATGGTGACCATCTCTAAAACTGAAGAAGACATATATTCAGGATGATTTTGGTGAACAATGATGCATCAACTTTCCAAATTTCCAGTGATTGTAATATTTCCATTGCAGTTGAAACAGTACTTTATCTTCCTCCCTGTTTGGCTTTGTATATCCTTTTCACATCTCATTGATATGGTCAAAATTGGATAGTCGTCAAGTCATAAACAATACAGTTTTTCCTCCCCAAAACTTTATTTCAGGTGAGAGGTGGCAATGAGCACTGCTGTTATGTGTTTTTGTGAATCTGATGCAGAAATGTACAAACTGAAGTGGATATTTGGCCATGGTAGAATAGAGGTGATGAAGGCTTTGACTAGTTTCTCTTGATTATTCATGGTGGTAATAGATGTGAGCTCCGCAGTGCACAGGTCGCTGGGCTCGGTTGCCTTGGGATTTTGGAGACGGGAACAATAGTGGCTGCCATGAAACACGAGATAACAGCGAGGTGTGGAGAGGGAGGGAGGGAGGGAGGGAGTCTGTGACAATGGCTGATAATTGGCCTGCACATGCCCAGTGGACCTGCTCTTAAAAAACCCCAAGTTCTGCTGCTTTGAAAGTGTTTATCCATTCATACTTTCTATTATACATGAAAATCCTGTGTCATGTTTTAGAGTTTGAAAATCTAGTAATACTGAGATGGATTTGTGTGGGTGCTCCTGTGTGTTTTTAAGGGAGTCACAAAAGTATGAACACTAAAATTTCTCCCCTTAAATTTTCCTCACGTGTGAGCCATCTGGCCGGCAGTGCTCGTGTTAAGAGTATGTTTTTGAAAATCAGATTGAAATGCACTGGTGTTTTTGACGAAAAGCCTGACAACACCAGGGGCCAAATGTTCACTGCTTCGTATCGAGGCTGGCTTTTGAAAAATGAACAATTTTCAACCTGACTCCTCTGATTCCAAATATTTCAAAATAAAGGAAAATCTCACCTCAAAATGAGAATTCAGTCATCACTGATTCAATCTCATGTTAGCTGAAAAGCCGCTGAAGTTTGCAGGATGATGAAACACATTAGCCCATTAGCCTTCAGAGTTACATCTCAGCCTTTTCCTCAAACTGCTGACGTTATTTTACTGCTCCAAAATGTTTTGTTGTAACCCATAAGGGCAATATAATAATGCAAATGTTTGACCTTTTGGACCTATATTAAAATCATTTGACTAAAAAACTTCCCCACATTTTGCCTCATAGGATTTAACATCTCCCATAACGTAATGTTTAGACCGTCTTCTGTTACCTACACACTGTGAGAACTATTTGAATTTTGAATCACTAGCAGTGTCTAGCCAGTGAAAGCTGACTATTGCATGCTTGAATGCAAGATTTGTGTTGGAGCCTTAAGGTTATTCCTGTTGTGCATCATCGCTGATATATTGCAAAATTCCATCCTCAACAGTAACAGAAATGATCCTTTTCTGGGTGTGGAGTGCAGGACTGGACAAGTGCTCACCCACACATGCTGAGTAATAATTTATGACGGACTGTCACAGATTCATGAACATGCCATATAGCCTGAGGCTGAAACTCTGCAGTGACGCATCAACTTCCGTCAAATACCAGCAAATCACAACAGTCATTATATACACTACCGACTGCCTGCAGGGAGTTGAAACTGAGCTGAGCATGTTGTAAATTCTCTCTGGTGAGGTCTAAAATTGCGTACAAAAATTTTGAAACAAGACCAAATCCGAAGATTATTGTTTTGTTGAAACCCCATGGCTTCTCCTGTGATACGGGAATGGTGGGTGATAGAAAGGGTGTGTTGTTTCATGCGTCTCCAGAACTGCACATAATTTGTCTTGGCTCTAACTGAGATCTTGAGCTGTTTCCAAGGAATTTTCTACTGTCAGCCAACAGATCTAACACTTCCGTGAATGCTGTTTCACATGTGTGAAGAGTAGTTTCACTGTGTTGCCCGTAATTAAACTGCTGATTGAACTTCATCACATAACAATGTGGTGATTATTGACGTGATGATGGTCTTTTGTATTTGTTTATCTATTTTGTATGTTTCTAACCTGTCTTTCCTGACACGAACACCTGTAATCTTATGCTAACAAGGACTAGAATGGTTAGCTTTAATGTTGTTTAATTGCATGTGAGGACCAGGTTATTTGCATTCTTGCATTTACCTTTATTATCAAATAAATCTATACTATAAACTAAAATGCTGGTTATAGAGTGAAAATTGCCCACACATCTCTGTTTGTGTGTATGGTGTCAGCTCATAAATAGATTGAGAGGAATGGAAAAAGTATCTTCAATATGACAAGTTCTTCTTCTCTTATTTTATTTGACATTTTTTAGTGAGAAACTTGATAAGAATATTATTTCCTGTAAAGATTCTGCCACTATTTTTTTTTAAATGTAGTATTCCACTCCTTAAATAATCCTATTATTACTAGTTGTCTCCTTTGGGGTGTTTTGTTTCTATCCCCTTGTTTCTCTTTGTCTGTTCTTATCTTGTATGTATATATTTGCATCCTTGTACTGACTGTCATGTTAGGTCAAGTATATCTGCATGTAAGTATTCCTTCCAATATATACTTGTCTATTGTGTATAAATATGAGGATGAATATAACATGTTCATTTTTCAAAAAACATCCAACATAAACGACAGAATAGGTCGTTTGCCATAATGACATACAGTATATCTGCGCAGCGTACCTCTGTCGTCATGGCAACGATAATAAAGACGTGGTTAACGTTGTGAAGCAGTCGCAGTTTGGTTAGGTTTAGGCGCCAAAACTGCTTAGGTTTAGGAAAAGATGGTTTGGGTTAAAATAAGTATGTTAGTTACGTAAGTAAAATTACGCCCCCTGACTTACTAACGTAACGTAACTTAGGGTAATTTAAAGTGTAACTCCACCCTCAGATTCTGCTGGAACCCTCTCTCCCAGCATATTTAAAAAATGCAACGAGGACAGTCTGACATTTTTTTTGTTGTCATGCTGAACCAATTGTTAGCTTTGGCCTATTAGACGTTAACCAGTCAGATATTACAGCTGCAATTTTATTTTATAACTTTAAGTTTACATCCAACCTATTTTCTTTGCACTTTTGTTAGGTACACTGTTTTTTGGGTTTGAGTCTGGTCACTTACAACATGTATCTAAGGAAAGCGGTAGAAGCTTTTATGGTGCTTCTTCTTCTCATTTTGTGTTTAGTGGTTGTCTTTTGTTTATATCTGGTTTCCGTGTATTGTTTTATGGCCTCTATAAACATTAAAGTGCAGTAAACATAAGATTTAGCCTGATCAGTGGTGTGTGTGGAACTGAAGTGGTAAATGAGATCATTCAGCCATATTATTTAAGTAACTGATGCTCTCTTTTTCTGTAGTTCATCCTCTTCCAGCAAGAAAACAAATTAACTTCCCGAACAACTGGATTTAAAAAAATAAATAATTCATGAGTGTTTGTGTGCTGTGTCTGAAGAGGGGGACAAATAAGACCGTGAGAAAGTGTGTGAGGAAGAGGGTGTGTTGACAGGTGTGCCAGCCCTCCTGTGTGTGTGTTTGTGTGTTGCCAGCCATTGTGTGTGTACTGATGTAAAACCTACCTGCTGCTGTGTATAAAAGGCATGGGCATTATTCATCTGCTTCCCATTATCAGTTCTGTGTGCCAAATAGTTTTGGCTCGCTAAGAATTTCAGTCCATTGCTCCATCACAAGTCTCTGGTATGAAGATGAGGAATCTTCTTTTTGGGGTTATTCTTGGACTTCTTGCTGTTGTCCACTCGACACCAGTTAACAGTGAGTTAATGTGCTTTTTCTTATTTTATCTGTTTTTCACGTTGTATCTGTCTGACACTCTTAAACCAACAGCTTCTATTTTATCTATCCTTGTGATTTTATTAGCCATGCGGTTAAACATGTGATTATTAGCCAGGTAGAGTTTTTTTCTGCTTATATCCTCATGTAAGATATTCACTGGTGGTTAATGAAATTCTTTGGCAAAATTACATTCTTCCACCTAGGACTCTGGAGGCCATAGTCATGGGTTTTGCAGTCTGACAAATACAGTAATTCTTCTACTCAGACCTCTGAAATTTCAATAATTTCCATGGTGTCCTTTTTCTTACCCGGTGAGTCAGCACTTCCCCTGCCGCCACCTAAGATGCTCTGTGTTTTAGGTCTAACTCTTTCTGTAAGCATGCCAGAGTAGTATTTCATTACCGGTGCACAGGTTTCACTGGCACCTCCAGATTACACACAGAGATCTTTGTAAACTGTTCTGAGCTGCTCCAGGAGGTGCATT
Source organism: Macquaria ambigua (assembly GCA_008360985.2). Classification (NCBI taxonomy): domain Eukaryota; kingdom Metazoa; phylum Chordata; class Actinopteri; order Centrarchiformes; family Percichthyidae; genus Macquaria; species Macquaria ambigua. The sequence goes on along the minus strand of VMKM01000276.1, from coordinate 156,650 downwards.
AATGCGTATGTCTTGAGTAAGGTAAATATATAAGGTAAATATAAAGAGTCGGTCTAGACCTGCTCTACTCCAAAAAGTGCCCTGAGATAACTTTGTTATGATATGGCGCTATATAAATAAAACTGAATTGAATTGAATTGAATAAGGTGAAACCAGAGATCAGCGAAACCTTCCCAACCTGGGGGTTGGGCCCCACCGAACGGTCACAAGAGAAATCTGAGGGGTCATGAGGTGATTTTAATGATATATTGGATCATTTTTCCTCTTTGGGCCCCAAACAGTAATTTAAATGAAACCATCTGAGAAGTTTTTGAGGGAAATATTTCTTTGGTGGAACTGCTAACAACTCATAGATATCCGAACTCACAGACACTGCTTTTTTGTAAGTGGTAACGTGCCAAAAAAGGTTGGAAACCACTGGTTTATTCTTTAACATTGTATTGTATTTTGGCATGCTTATCTTATATGTTTTTTAAATGTAAAATCTTATTCTGAAAAGTAAGTAGTAGCTATAGCTTTCAAGTAAATATAGTGGGGTAAAAAGCACAATATTTTCTGAAGCTATGATTATGCAGGGCAGGCAGTTAAAAAATACATTTTAAAAGACAATGAATATTTGCAATAATTACATGATAAAGCACATTGCCTAATTTGTCCTCTTGCTTCCTCCTCTGTAATGGCACAAAACCCTGACAATGGCTTCCTTCCAACTAAAACAGAGCAAAAGAACAGTCATGGTTTGCCCTGTTGTACTGGGTGTGTCAAAAGTGGGCTATGCGCTTATTACATGTAATGCTTTGATGAGGCTGCCTCTATTTTGTTAACCCACTCATACGATTAGTCACCCAGGTAAATCATTACTGTCTCTTGCCACACCTCATCAAAGAATATAATACAAGATCACAGCACAAGTTTATACAAGAATTTGGGGCAAAGCACGTTTGTTTGTTCATTTTGTACTACATCAAAAAGCTTGGTAACTTTCCTTTCCGCTCATGTCAGGGCTGGTAGGTAAACACTTAAGGTGACCTGTGGATTTTTCCATCTCTCTTTGTCCTAGTTGTGACCCAGATCCCCACCAAAGCTGAGGATGACGTTTTCCGAGAGGCCATGACGGACGGGTTTCTCATCGATCACTTTTTACTCCCTTCGCTCACAACTGAATCACCCAAAAGAAACACAACTGTATCCCAGCAGTCGTCCTCTGACTCCCAATGGAGTGACATTATTGAGGGCAGTGCTGAAGGGGAGACCAGCGTCAAATCCATGACCTCTGTGTTCCTCCAGCGTGGTGGTGAACATGCAACCACAACTCAGAGTGTTTCACATGCTCAGAGCTCTACCTCTGCAGTGTTGCCAAGGGACGCTGAAGACACCAGTTCAGATTCATCTGCCACCCAAAGCCCTCAGTCTAGCTTTACTTCTTCATCAGTGCCAAATGAAGCCCAGTCAAGTGTTACCTTAGACCACATCTTGGTCTCTCAAACTACTGACCCCGCTGTCTCCAGCTTTGACTTCCTGAGCACCCCGAGTTCTGATTTAGGTTCTGATGGAGAGATGATAGGCCAGTCCACTTCTACAAGCTCCAGTATGACCTTTAGCTCCAACACAGAAACTAGCGCTGCATCATCAACCTCCACGGCTGCTCCACAAATGTTTGCAGGAAGTGAAGGATCGGGCTCAGGATCAGAATCAGGATCGGGAATGTCAGAGGAGATTCCAGTGACAACAGTGTTTGCAGGAAGTGAAGGACCAGGTTCAGGATCAGAATCAGGATTGGGAATGTCAGAGAAGATTCCAGTGACAACAGTGTTTGCAGGAAGTGAAGGACCAGGTTCAGGATCAGAATCAGGATTGGGAATGTCAGAGAAGATTCCAGTGACAACAGTCTTTGCAGGAAGTGAAGGACCAGGTTCAGGATCAGAATCAGGATTGGGAATGTCAGAGGAGATTCCAGTGACAACAGTGTTTGCAGGAAGTGAAGGACCAGGCTCAGGATCAGAATCAGGATTGGGAATGTCGGAGGAAAGAGTGGAAAGAGTGTCAACAGTGTTTGTAGGACATGAAGGACCAGGATCAGAATCAGAATCAGGATCAGGAATATCAAAGGAGATTCCAGCTACTGAAAAGAAAAGCAGATTGATGACGTATCTATTCACTAATGGTAAATATCCCATACCTGCCCCAGTAGTTATACCTACATTCACTATCATATTGTCTTTATTGATTGTCTATAGAAAAGTTTAAGCCTGTGTTTTTCTGTTCTTTGTTCAAGGACAAAAGGAAAAGGAACCTGAGAATCCTCCGTCAGCCCAGAACAAAGGACACAGTACACCAGGTGAGTCCAGAAAAATAAAATGCATTTAATAAACCAGATGCCTGCATGATTAAACTCTGGCTTAAGACAGTCCATATTATTAACTCCTACTCTCCCATATCTCCAGGTTGGATCATCATCCTTGGATTTATTGTTGGTGTTGCAGCACTGGTAATGCTCTGCGTTGCCATCGCTACCAGAGACAAGTAAGACTTAAAAATGAGACAAATAGAACAATATTTTTGATTATGACTATTATAAGCACAGAATTAAATTCTCGCTGTTCCTTATTGCGCAGGTGGAATGGACCAAACCAGGCATCCCAGCTAGAGACCAAAACTAACTCCTCAAACCAGCAGAGGGAGCTAGAGATGGAGACTTTCCTGCACAAAGACAATCCCAGGGAGAATGGAAAGGCGGCAGAGTACACAGTCATCCCCCTGGATGAGCTTCCAGAGAAATATTTCTCACATTGAGGTTCAGAAACAGACCCTCTGGAGGCTTGAGACTCATCACAGAAACATAAGACTTGGTGTTTGAAGCCGATGAATTTGATCAGAGGAACAAAACTATCGGGGCTGAGCAAAAACATTTCCTTGGAATTTCACAGCTCTTAGACCAGTCTGAACTCAAAGACTCTTATCGTATCTTTACTTTGAATCTACAGCAATATTTTGGTTGGTGTATTTATTGCCATATCAACTCTTTCATTATCTGTAAAATACAAAACTGGTCGGGTAAGATGCACAAATGCCTTTTATTTCAAATACAGCTGAAAAGTCTTTACAGTGTTTTATTTCCTGTTTTTTCATTGTAAATAATTTATATGTTTTTTTTTAACTGTTAGTGGAAAATGATTCTGAAATGTCTTTTTTAAGTTGTAATATTATTTTAAATCTCTTTGTAATAATATTATTGGAGACCCTGTTGTGGATTGTAACTTATATTAAGCTGCTCTGTTATTTTCCCCACATTCATTATGGGAGCTCTGTACTGAACTGTGCTCAGCCCACTAACTCAGTAGCTTCTCTTGACAATGCACACAGCACTTCAGCTGTTACATGCACTTATTGAATTATGCTGTATCTCATCCGTCCTCATCTGCGAAATAAACATAACGGAGGCTCATCAGTAAACATTTATTTGTTTCCATTCATATTTACACACAAGTATTAAAACATTTACACGCTTTCAGTCCATTTGCCTGACAAATATTTTTGTGCACTGTTATAGTTTATTTAGTACAGAGTGCATTCAATCCCGCTTGCGTTTGGTCAGTCAAAGTCAAAAGAAGTTTTGCATCACAATGAATGTCAGACACAAGGACAATGTTGAACACATTCTGGGACCAATATGTGCATAGATTCAAAACGAAAGATAGAAAATATAAGTTTTATTATCTAAAGATTGTACAATTTCACACGTTCATAGAAAACACCTGCTACACTAGGCCAGTTGACTAAGAATATACTCTTATTTAGATCAAGGCCCAATAACAAATGAAACAGATGAAAAAGGTACGTAATGAGTTAATAGATTATGGTTTTTTGACATAAATCTGGGCGTGCTGATAATTACTGAGGAAGACTCTCTTCCATTTTGGAAGAAGGTGGTGCTTGAGCCAAACACTGGATGGCTTGCAGAGGTCTCACATCATGAAGACATACTGTAGCTGCCAACACCAATATTCCACACACAAAACTGCCTTAATGTGCTCATAACCCTTAAATAACCAAATCTGCGATGAGTCAACAACAACATTCACTCATTAAACATGTGCAAAATATTGGGCTTTCTTCTCTGACAACCATTTGGAGCTCAGTAGTTTCTCTTATAAACTGATAAATTGAACACATTGTAAATAAATAAGTCCACAACCTATTGAGACAACGAGTGGCCTATAAAAGGAAAATTAACATTGCACTAACATTGTTACATATATATAGTTATAGTCTTTATAGAAACCTTTAGCATAGCAAAAACAATTCTGATAGATGACATAAAATGTCAGATTCTATGCATTTGATTTATACACTTTATCTAAAGAGAGTATATACACAAAGTGCAAGGAGGCACTTTAAACATGAATATATAAGCTGTTGCTTATATGAAAAGAGAAAAAAATAATTCAGTTTTCACCTAGGTTTGAACAGAGTTGCTACACAGAGTTAAACTCAGAAGCATGTACATATTCAGCCATCATCCTATGACGTTGTTGTTACGGCTTCAGATTTATGTGAGTGCTAGAGGCAGAATTTAGTGTGCGCTTGCTAAGCAGACGTGACCATAGCTAATTAACTCTACATGTAATTACAAGCTTGTTATTTATATTTAAATCTGCTGTGTAAAAACGAAACTGCAAAATCTAAAAAAGTAATGTCTTGTGAGGAAGGCCCAGCCGTCCTCTCGCTGAGTGTAATAAAGCTGGAAGGTGGAGAAATTTGACTTCTTCTACTAAAATGTGAGTCCCAGTATTCTACTGAAAATGAAAAGTGGTAACTTTCATTCAAAAATGTGTTAGTCATCACACTGACTGCACTCTGCAGATGACATCGTCAAGGCAAGGTTGTCATATAGCAAAGAAATAAACAGTTTGAAATAAAACACAGAGCAATGCACTGGCCTGCTGAGAGTATGAGAGAGCGCCCCGCCCATTATTTTTTTCTCTCGTTGAACCTCCAACTTTATTTCCTTGTTAATATTCCTCTCTTGCTCTCAGAAACACACATGAACACACGTAAATTCCAGTACACAGGCATATTTTTTGACTAGAAACAGAAACTCAGTGCTCATAAAGAACATACATACAAAAAATAATAAATTAATAAATAAATAAATGGGAGGGCACCTGTCACATACTCTATTTTCTGCTTTACAGCTCTCTGCAACACATCCTGTACTGTTTGTTGCCACATTTAGAGGCCACACGCTCTCCACTTATGGTCTAAGTCCTAAGTTTTGCTTCTTAGGGTTGACTATGTGTGCAACATCAGGGTGTAATCCCATAAGTCAAACAGTCAAAGGTAATGGAGTGTTAAACCATCCTGCAGTTACATCATAATGTCACATGAAGCACTGTTTCAGCCCATGTTCTGTTTTCCATGAATCCAGTTATTTTCAGCCTTTGGTCTAGTATTTATGGACATTTCATGAGATGAAAGAGCGTGTCAGTAATCACAGATACACAAAACCACTGATAGTGACAACCATTCAGTAATGAATGATGAATTCCAATGAGCTGATCTGTAACATTTGCTCTAACTTTTATATTTTGTCTCACTTGGTCCTTGTATTAAATGTAACTGGCAAGGCTGTCATCCACACATCATCTCTGCCCTTTAAGCTACAAAGAAAAATGATTCAATACAAAAGAAAAATGAGATGTTGCACAAGGTAGAAGAATTCTTTTGTTGACAGAACAGGAATCTTGCAGCAGCACCAAGTAAGGCCCTGAGTGTTGTCAACTGAATGATTTTTTCTTCTGTACAAAGTGCGCAAAATGCACCAGTTCATTGCATTTTGTGTCTAGTTAGTGCAAATGCAAGATCTAATTCAAGTTGGTGAGTCATCTGTAGTTTGCTCCAGTAGCTACCCAGATGGGTAACTGAAAGAAAAAAAAAATGTCCCACTGTTCGTTCTTGCGGTAGAGTTGACTCTGCTAACCCTTCTTTTTGTATGTGATTTTTTTAGTTTGAGTCGGCAGAAAGTAAAAACTGTTGTTACTCAGGGTAAGGCGCAGCAGCATCTGGATCTGCTTTACTCGCATTTCCATGGTCCCTCCTCAACAAGAGAGAACTCTGCAGTCTTGCCATTTTTGCCATTGATGACCTGTAAGCAATTATCAAGAACATCTAACTATGGGGCCAAGGCACCGTCATGTACAAACTGTCAGCGGTTGGGAGCAGAGAAGCCATTGCTTCATTACATTCAGGCCATTGACCTTGGAGGCAGAGTTTACCATGTAAATCCCCAACACTGAAATACATGCCATCTCATACACTGATACAGTGATACAGTGATTCTGTTTACATGTCAATGTGGTTTGTCAGTTACAAGATTATATGAAACCAGAGGATAATTATAGTTTTTCAGAGTTGGCCATGTATTTTATGGATTCTCTGCCCAACCGAATTACAATACTCACTTCTCAAAATAATCAGAATGCAACTTTAGCGTCAGGCAAAAAGTTGCATCATACAGACACTGAAATATCAACAAAATTCTACTGTATGAACAATTTTGCTCTCATTTGTTTAGAAAGCTAGCTACAGTATTGATAGAAAGGGATCTTTGATAGGCATTTCATGAATGTATGCATCACTTTGGATGAAACATGGTGAAACAGCAGTCTTTATGTATACCACTGGCTGGAAAAACTCTTTCAAAAGATGGCCAATTATTGAAAACTGTAATTTGGTCAGGGCTGCCACAAATACATGTCCAATTAGACAAAAAAAACAAAAAAAACCAGATCTTAATAAAAGACATACCACAACAAAATACAAGTCAAATATAATGGTGTACAAGACAACGCATTAGGAATGGTTGATGCTTAAAAATAGACACTTTCATGTGGATTTCATGAGAGTTAAACAGAGTTTTTGAGGATGATAAAAATATAGTATAAATATAAAAATTAAGAACAAAACTTTGCTTTTGGTGAACCTGGTATCACAAAAACTGCTTTTTCATATCATTAACAGGTGAATAAATAAATATAGAAATATTTATTTAGCTTTTTCACCCTTTTTAAAAAAAAACATTTTCTTCAATGAAAATATAACATTTACTATTCACATATACACAAATACACAAATATGAGAAGTCACGTAGAAAAGAAACACACACACACAGACAAGAAAAGAAAGACGAACACAGACACAGAGCTGGGGAGGATTCTCTACATACAAGTCTCTATGTCCGTTAACGTGAAATGTACCTTGCAGTCGTCTATCAAGATTGAGTTGTGGTGAGTGTATACATTCTGGTTGGTGTTATTTTCAAAGAAGGATTGTGTCTTTGCCATCTCGAAGTCCTCCATCCGGGTCTGTTGGGAGTCGAAGGAGTCAAGCTCGTGTTTGGAAAGGTGGTACACGATACCGGCTCCATAGGAGTCACCAACCACATTCACGGAGGTACGAAAACGATCCCTGCATATTGAAGAGGAAAGATACAGGAAAATAATTAATGAAAGAAAATGTGACAACAACATGCAGCAAGGAAGAGTGTCTTTTCTTTCATTTTTCTTTGAAATTGTTTTTTAAGGTTGATTTTAAGTACTGAGTAACAGAAAAGACAAAGAACAGCGGTTTGGATTTCCTTATAAAAGCCAGAAATTCACTGATATTCAGCAGCAATACACAGTAGAATAAGTAGCTATTGAGGACATTAAAACAAGAGAATTACTATGTGAATATGTAAGTTATTCAAGGTTTATTAATTTGTTTCCACCTTTCTTATAATTCATTTAGCCCAAGGCTCAACAAGACCACAAGCGGCTTATTCCCAGCTGAGTAATATCAGCGTTGTTGCCAACAGAGCACTTGATTCTCTTGAGTCTTGCAAAGTGATCATGTAATGTAGTTACTGTTTGTACGTCATGTTTCTGAATCAACACAGAGATGTCAGAGTGGGCATATGGAGAGTAAAACTCCACCTCTTCGGAAAAGTTATCAAAGCCTGACAGCCAGAGTTGTTTACACCCTTAAAACATATGTTAGAGACCAGTAGAACATGCTCACTGCTCACTGCTGTAATGAGACACACGAGCAAAAACCTGTACATCTAAATTAAAGTCAAACATCTGTTTTGATGCTATTTTGTTCGCTACTGTGGTTAACCTCTACATTGCAATTATATATGTATATATATATATATATATATATATATATATATATGTATCATTAAAAATTGAAAGGATGTTAATGTGTTAAACAAGGCAGGGTGTTGGGTTGAAAATGATATATTCAGGGATGATCTTAAACCTAAAGATAAGAAAAATCAAATCCCGTGCATGGTGTTGGAATGTGTCTGTATGTTTTGATTAACAGTATTTGTGTTGATGTTGAACTTACAGCAGCCAGTCGACAGCGACCAGGAGGCTGATGTCCTGGGTGGGCAGCCCCACCGCCGTGAGGATCAGAAGCATGGTCACAAGTCCAGCACTGGGGATACTGGCTGCTCCGACACTGGCCAGGGTGGCTGTCATACTAAATAGGAGGACAGGTTCCACTCTCAGCAGGACAAACCACAGGCTGTAAGGCTCCAAAATACCACTGCCACTATACACTTCTTAACATTCAGTCACTGTATCTTCTAATAAAAACGGCATGACCACAAATACAATATTTGAAATGACTGATCAATCAAACTAGGAAGTGTATGAATCTGCAGTGTCTAACTATAATCAAGAAAACTCTAAATTATCTTTATTAAATTGATTGTGAGAAACATGTCCACATTGGTATCATAACTCCAAAACTATAGTTTTCTTTCAGTTATGTGAAATAAGCCAAAAAATGAGGTTTACCATATTTAAAACCATATTTGTAAACATTTTACTGTATCCATGTTTCACCAGTATTTATGGGGAAAAAAGTAATTCTTTTGCTCAGGCAGATTTAAAACCCTGTCGAGCAGAATTTGGCTAATTTATTGCCAAAATGTTACCTTCCCAAATGTGTTGTGCCATATATCTGTAGCCACATTCTCACCTGACAGTTACAATCTGGCCCCAGTCTAGATCAATCCCATTCATCTGAGCGATGAAGATGGCAGCCACGGCCTCATAAAGTGCTGTGCCGTCCATGTTGATGGTGGCACCCACTGGGAGGACAAAACGTGTGACTCTCTTGTCGATGCCCAGGTTATCCTCTAAGCATCGGAACGTGACAGGCAAGGTACCGGCACTGCGGCAAATAAAACAGGAAGAAGTGCTTCATTATGATAGAACAGCATGCAGTGAGGTTCAGTTTGCAAACTTTGTGCCCAATTTGGCACTGAAAACTTGCAGGAAAAAAAGAACTCTACAACAAATTATAGACCGTCTGTTGAGGATTCATTTGACTGGGTCACACTTAATTACACTATTCTTCTATTCATACCGCTCTGAACTATGGTAATTTATTAATTCTTAATTTGTTTTATAAAATAAACGAATATAGGCTAAGGCTTTCATGAGTTTAACTTAACAAAGAAACAAAAACTTATGCTAGTTTGTATTGACTTTAAGGGTGAATCTCATAGAGAAAAACAGCAGTTGTGACTCAGCAGTCGTTTTGTATGTTTTGTCTGATAATTAATAAATATTTCTCGTAGATGGCGAAACAGTGAGCGTGCTGGAACTTGAGAGAACTGAGCTCGCCTCAGGAAAAGGAAATGAGTGCATCAACGTCATTAATAAAACATCGAGTAAAGGAAAGATATCCCACATGGAGGCAAAGTGACAAGCCACTGCTGGCAAGACTTATACTCATAGTTACCATTTGAAATAAAGGTTGCTTGTGTTATTTACCGTATGGCCATGGATGAAAAGGGGAAGTAGAGTATTCACAAAATAATGCAGCACATTGGAGAGGAAACCTGAATAAGAGACAGTCATACTGTGCTCACCAGGGTCAGAGAGTCTGAATCCTAGAATATATAAAACAGGAACGAAGGCAGAGATAACTCATACCTGGACGCTGTTCCGAGTGCCGTGACCCAAGCTTGGAATATTCCCATGAAGAACTTGAAGGGGTTTTCTTTTACTATCACAAAATATATCAGCGGAAGGAAGATGCCTCCATGGATTATGAGACCCACTATCACGGTGACCATATACATCCCCAGCTGCCTCGCCACAACCTCCAAGTCAGCAATGGAGATGATCTTTCCACAGATGAGGCAGGCTATACCAATAGGGGAGTACCTGAAGACAGACACAGGATATGTTTGTGATTAGGATTACTTTATTATATGTGATATACATCTATGTCTAAAGGCATATTAGCAGCATTTTGAATATATTAAGATATAGTTCAAGTTAGCTGTGGGATACTCTGCATAAATATCATTTTTGTGGAGAACAAAATACAGGGGGATGGTTTGGCAGCACTTACCACATAATTGCGCCAACAAGCTTCATAACAATCTCATTCAGGACATTGAAAAACTCCAACATCAGCTTGGCCTTTTCTCCCATTTTTCCCATAATAACTCCAAAAGCGACAAAGAATCCAATCAAACCTGTAAGAAGCAGGATACAGAAATGCTAAATTAGTCTTGGATAAACCTGACTTATAGAAACTGACATCCTAGAATGAGGGCTAATTACTCATTGAAAGCCGTATGGAAATAGAAATGTTTGTGTTATGTGTTTGCAATACAATAATTGTTTTTGCCGTGGATACAATAATTTCCAAAATGGTTTTGCACTATTGTAAGATAGGAATAGGATATTTTTCTTATGAAGTGCTGAACACCTGGCACCCACGTATCCCATGACTGTCTGTCACTACATATATATTTTGACACTGATCTGGATCCAGATACAGATTGAACATTTTTTTATGATTTTCTATTATTAAATCTGATTGTGGTGGGTTTTCTGAGTTATTATGTAATTGAAAAGGAAAAAGAACTTGTGTTTTTCTTCAACAACTGCTATTTCTTTTCTGTTCTGCAGTGGGTGTGTTTTCAAAAATGTTCACCTACCCAGGACATTCATCCCACTCTTGAACTGAAGCGACCTTTTGACTGTGAACTGTGGAGGTGCTTTGGTTCTGTTAGTGGGCACTGGTATTTTGGTGGTTACTGTCTGGATCTGGACAAGAAGCAAAGAAAAGAACAAACAGTTGGAGCAACTGACATATGAGTCAGACTTTATATGGTGGGTGAAAACTTTCTGCGAGACTCCTACCTGCTGAAAGCAGGCTTGCACCAAGTTCTCTGGGAAAAGATTTCGGATGAGATCGAAGAAAGCGTCCACGCTGGACACCTCGTCGTTTTTCTTTCCCTGTCCGAGGTTAGCCCTCAGCTTGGGGTTCCCGGGATGGATGAGCAGCACCAGGATCACTCCCAGGACGGCTGCGATCACCGTCGTCGACATGTAGTACACCATTGCCCTGGTGCCTAAGCGGCCGCTGGATTTAGCATCCAAACCAGCTAGTCCTGTTGGCATAGTATGTTTTACAGGAAAATGTCCACATCAAAAAGATAAAAAATATAGGCCTACTGTACGTTGTTGCATGGATGCTACTGTAGGATTCATTACTTTTCTCTCTCTAACTGATAAAGTTAGATTTTAGTCAATAGATTTAAAATCTATGCATTTTTTTAAAATAGTAGATCTGACCTCTTCTCCAGGTAGTCATGAAATAACTCAGTTGATCAGCTCCCCACACCAAACATTTACTAATGTCCTTTCAGTCAGACCAGCTTGCAGCATTTGAACTGTGAAGCCTCCACACATATGGCTTGCCTCATTTAGATAAGAGGTGCTGTTCTGTCTGTGAGGACATATTGTGCAATCATACTGGACCAACAAATTCTGGATCTGAAAGTTTCATATGAATTGCTTCCACATTTGGACATTTGTAGCCAGACAACTGGACTCGGGGTTTAATTATCAAGTGTGACAGGAAGTGATTGTAACACTGTTCTCTGCTGACTTGTGGAGGGACTTGATGTCGTGACTCTTGGGACAGCACATGATGATGAATAACAGCGGTTTTCAACATACGAATTGTTTACTGAGGTTAATTGAGTTTGTAAGGAAGGCTTGCAAGTTAGCTTTATGTGTTGATTAACAGCTGTGAGTGATCATTAGGGACTGTGTCCAAAGCTATGTTATCTTTTACAACAAAGTGTGTAAAGCAAAGTTGTACAGTATCTTATAAGTGATTTGACATGGGGAGTTATGACCACAGGTATTTCAGACATAAACCATATAACAACATAAACCAAGGTTAGTGTTAAAACAGGTCTACAGTGATCAAGATACATGTGAACACAGCTGGAAAGCATAAAAGAAAGAAAAAACATGGATTTCCTATATTCCAATGAAGGACAGCGTTATGATCTTTAATTTGCATATATGTGTATTTCAGTAGAAATGTTGCAAACAGAATTAGCATACAGGCAACCTAACCTAACTATGTCTATAAACTGTAAATCAGTAGATTTTGCAGCCCTAGTTTTGAACTAGTATGAGGTTCATGATTTTGTTAAAAATAGTGTGGAAAAACAATAGCATCTGTGTACTTGTGCAAGATACACCTAACTAAAAACTGTCTGTGTGCCTCCCCTCCTCCACACAGTTCTTGTCTATACACAAAATAAGCATTTTAAGAAGCTTTTTTCAGTTTGCCTGAAAAACACCGCCCACTCTCTCATCTCTCCTGTTGCAGCTCAACTCCCAGGTAGCAACAAGTCGCACTATGTGACCTCATTTCAGGGCAGTTGTCAGCAAATTGAGCAGAACATTTGCAGCAGCTACTGTACCTCACCCACCTGTGACCAGACTGGAAACAACAAGAGGCAAAATAAGCATCTTCAGCATCCTCATTAGGATCTCCCCAGGGAAGGCGATGATCATAATAACATCAGGAGGGAGAGGAGATATGTGCCGCAGCAGCATTCCAGCAATGGAACCCAGAAACACACCTGAGCCGGCGAGAAAACACAAATCAAACACAAAGCCAGGCGACTCTGAGCCATGAGATTCTCACCATGTGTCTGAATGAGAGTATATCAACATCTGTGACAAACAAACTCTCACTTTTTGCTCGTTAAAGTCTTAATTAACATCACAAGCTGTCATCTGAGAGTCACAGTGCCATGGTGTTACCTTTACATACTGTCATAACTGTGTACATGTGTGACTTCAAAAGTCACTTATGTTTCACCTTACAGCAACTGATAAAATAATGAAACCAAAAAATATAACTTTGATCCGAATGTTTTCCCAACTACTGTACATCCGTCAACAGATGTAGAGTAGAAAAAAGAGTTGAAAACAATAAAAAAAATAATACTGAAGACAACACCTTTTTCTTTGTTTAATTTGCCTCCAGTGCATTGAAATGAAATATTAAAGTAGCTCCTCACTTCAGTGTATTACAGAGTAATTTAAATGCAATATGACCCCAGAGACAGAATATCATGAAACTCCTTGTCTTTTGAATGCTTGCTATTTTAACATCAAGAAAGAAGCTGTGAACCATTTTCATGTTTAAATGGTATAATGTAAAAAGTTTTGGTTTCACGCAGGGCAGCACCGGTGACTCAGTGATTAGCACTATTGCCTCTCAGCAAGAAGGTCCTGGATTTGAAAGACCAGGGCCTTCCTGAGTGAAGTCTGTATGTTTTCCTCATGTGTGGCTGGATTTTCTCCTGTTGCTCCAGGTTCCCTCCACAGTCCAAAGACATTCAGGCAAGGTTAACTGCCCGTAGGTGTAAATCTGTTTGTCTGTGCTCTGCTTTTTGCCTAATGCATGCTGGGAAAGGTTCCAGCCCCCCTGAGACCCTGGACAGGATAAACAGGAGAAGAAAATTGATGGATTGTGGATGGAAGTGACCAAAAGCTTACCAAGGATTGTGAGAGTTAGAACCATGTTCTTCATGATTTTATCACACAGACCGCCACATGCACTCTCAGGAGTGTCCACTATGGGTTCCAGGTGGCTCTCGTCCATCCTGACCTCCACTTGTTTCTGCATTTTGTTGGCACTGAAGGAAGTAAAGAAAGAAGAAGAGCTTGTATTAATTACAGACAGGTTGCAAGTTGCACTATGATTAATTTCTGTACTACTTGTTTTTCTGATGACAAAGCAGCAGACACGCCTAGTAATCAAAATGCAAAATGCTGTTGCAGCTAAGAGAAGAAATAAACAATGTTAAAGGAGGTTGAAAAATAGAGGTGGGGTTATACAACAATTAAAAGTCTGGTTGGAGCTACACCTTCTAATAGAAATAGTAAGCTTTATGCACAGTCATCTGTTGCTGAGACAACCTTTATAATTAATTTATAATAATAATGACATCAGGTGGATGGGGGCCCCAATGGCAACATTCTTGCCCACCACTGTAATGTCCTTGGGTTTGATTCCCATGAGCGGTACTTCCAGCTTGGTTGTGTATTCCAGCATACATTATTATCAACATTTGTTGGTGGGAAGCCAGTGAGGGATCATGTTCTTGTCACTTCAATATCAACTCCTTCTGGTTGGTCAGGGCACCTGCACAATCAGTTGTGGGATCTTGGGGGATAACGTGAACCTCCTCCCACACATTACACCCTCCTACCCAATAGCTCCTCACTGGCAGGTGAAAAAAAAAGTTTAGTTGTGAGAGGCCATGTGCACTCGAGGAGACACATGTCCGTCTATACCCTCACCAGGCCAACAGAAGGAGTTAGCAGTGGCAAGACTCCAACACACAGGGTGTAGGTGATTCCAAATTAGGGAGAAAAGGGGGCCCAAACCCACCACAAAGTAAAAACTGTGTTATGATAGCATTAGGTGACACTGCTATCTATAATAGGCAGTTAGAAAAATGTGCAATAGTGACTGACTTCACAATATTGCATAAAGGGTTACTATTTTTCAAAGAGAATGTCCTCCCCAAAAATATGTCTGTATAGTTCGTCTGTGCAGCAGCTTATTACAACCCATATTTACATTTGTATGTATGGCGACCTCTAGTGGCCTTAGTAATTATGACGGGAAGTCCGATGAGGTAGTATAAAGAGCACCATAGTCCATGTATGGAGGACGTCGGGGTGGATAGATGGATGGATGGATGGTTCAAACAACACAGGACTTTCACCCAGGAGACTGTTGTTCGTGTCCCGTGTGAACCCAAAACTTATTATTACTTATTTTAACCCAAACTATGATCTTTTCCTAAACCTAACCAAGTAGTTTTGGTGCCTAAACCTAACCAAAATGCCACCATTTCACAACGTTAATCACGTGTTTTGGCAAACAACCTATTCTGTTGTTTTTGGAGTCATATCTCCAGCCACAGGTAGGGGGCGCTAATTTAGGAAATGCTCCTGTGGGTCGGAGGTTAGGAACAAACGACCTATGTGGTCGTATGGGTTGGAGGACTTGTTGTTTTAAAATGTGTTCATTGTGTCAAGTAATTAATGGGGGCACATGCACACATGATTAAATTCAATTAATTCTGTGTACTCTGCATTCTGCATGCATGCAAAGTTGTAAAACGTTTGCAGATGGCCTTTCATAATTAGTGACTGACATTCCCAAACAGTTAGCACAGAATCAATAAAGACCCTGTTTATAATCTGCATTTTAAACTAATTAAAAAAATTTAAATTTTCCTCGATGAATTTGAATAAACAGAACACCAGCTGTTACTCATATCCCCCCCTCTGCTACTGCTGCTGTTGCTTCTGTTGGACGTCTATGCAAAGTAATTCATGATAATTTGAGATTTTCTATTTCTGTGTTGAAGAGCAACAAAACCTGCATGTAAAGTTTTATAAGGGCAGGCATAATGGTGATTTTGTATATATACACATATGTGTTTGTGTTTTGTGGTCAGCAATTCAAGCCTCTTGCTTAGAGATGTTAATTTCAGACAATGACCCCGTCCATCCTACGATTCCCATCCACTTAATCTTACTGCTTCCTCATGTCACTGAAACAACAAGTATCTCAGGTTTGTTGTGGTCTGGCGTAAAGCCTCTTTGACTTAAAGATCAGCTCTCCCCTGGGCAGCCTTTAAATCCTCTGTAGAGCACAGTCGTGCACAGTTATGTAAGAGCGAATGCCCGCGGCATTTGGACACTCTCGACCTTCACGACTTGAACACCTGGAATATTAATACTGGCAGCAACACAACAGAAAAATACTAAAAGTTTCTCTCAGCAAAAGTTGTGGATTAGGTGAAAAGTTTCCTCCAGAAAAAGTGCTTTCCTTCAGGACAATTCACAGCACAGAGGGGAGACAAAGCTTTAATTATAGGCAGTATAGAAACATAATGTACTCCTCTTCACACATTCAATAATATGTCTGATAAGTCAATATTTAAATTACCTTCTGTACAAGACATGAAAGGGAACAGGGAACATATAAGGTGAGGACAGAACAACTGCCAAGTCAATCACGCCTGTCTGATACACTGTGCTCTAGCATTAATGAGCCTTAAGCCTTTTAAAGAGGATAAAATTAGCACCGCCAGCACACAAGTGATTGAGTTATGTAACAGAAAAGGGGCTTCCCAGGAAAAGTCAAGGTGTCACCACCACCTCCCTGATGGCTGTCATGCAGGAGATTACTAATTTGAACACCAAACTTCAGTGTTCAGACCAAGTTTCTCTTTGTTTTTCTACAGCTAGGCACTTCTGGGTAAAAGCATTGGACAAATCATTTATGACCAAAAACCCTTCATGAGTCAGCAATGTTAGGCAGTTTGGTACCAAACAAAGGAGATGTTTGAGAGGGTGAGGGATATCTTTTTCAACGCAAGCTGGAAATTCTGTCAAGATCTCTGGTTGTGAGGCTGATGCAAATGGTCAAAGGGCGCAACAGGACAAAGTTTATGGGCTATGTTTGAAGAGAAATGGCAAAAAAAAAAAAGATCTGACTCATACTCACTCTATTCATGCATCACCAACAGGTTTACTACAGATGTAAAACTGACAGACGTTACAACAGTTATTTCTGGACACTAGACACAGCTATTATTGCAACATTGACATCATTTCCAGGGAAATCTGCACAGGAGCTGCTGATTATTTTAATGGCACCTCTTCCATGCCAGTGTTTTGATGACTCATCTCATAAACTACTACCCCATTGCTACGTGCTACTAATAAATGCTTACCAGTTGTTTTGTGTGTCGCTTGGGCTTGAAATTGTAATTGTGGAGAGCTACTACACAGTCATCGGTGTCAGTGAAGAAATTAACAAAATCATGGCTAATGCATTAGTAAATCCAGTCAGAACCTCCAAAAAGTATTTTATCCCTCCAGAAAGGACTCTTCAGTCCTTAACAATCTGCAGAGAACTTCTTCCTTGGCGTTCGATGTAAATCCACAATCAGAGATGCCTGTGCATTCAGCGGCAGGGAGGTGCGTAAAGGTAGACTAACCTGGAGGTCTGACAGGAGTCTCCCAGACAGGAAGGGTGGAGTCAACCTGCTAAGATTAGCAAGGGAGTGAAAATCCTTGTTGCTGTCTTTTTTTGGCTTACTTCTCCTTCCAGAGGGAATGATTTACATTGCTTTTGCATGTCCAAAGAGATCAGGTCTCAGAAAGTCCTTAAAGAGTCAAAATAAGTGTTTAGTTCTTTGACTGGGTCCTACTTCACTGAAAACACAAATCGTGTTAGGATATTTCAAACTGCTTATTAGATTAGATTGGAGAAAAAATGGAGAAAAAACAAAACAATGCATATTCATCCACATGCTGCACTTGCAGAACTTAAATATGGATGCTTAGTAAGGGCTGCAAAGTGCATGGTTTGCAGAGCTTTTATTTTGTACAGCCCTTTCCTTGAGTTTTAAAATACCTTGGCTAAACCCAATCACTGGGGATATTGTCAGTAGCTGCAGCCTATAATTCATTTCTAACAGAGTGGTATCATGATGGGATAAATGTGAGATCTTATGCCACCAAGGGTGTGCGCTGCTCGTTGGCTCTACTGACAAATTTCATGAATTTAGTGACATTTAAGGTGAGAAACTGAAGACTTTCCTGTTATTTATCTGTGTCAGGTAACTCAATTTATAATTGGTGATCAAAGTCTACTATTCATCTGTGGATCATTTAAAATGACTTGCTAGTACTCGTGGGCAATCCACAAATGATGAAAAACTGATGTCTGATGTCTTCAAAAAGCTTCTTGCAAACTAAGTGATTTATTTGTAATGTTAAATGGGTTGCACTTAGGTTTATTTGCATGCTTCATTTAGCAGTTAAGAGAAAGGCACAAATTCAAGGGTTAATATCAGGTTCTCAACTAATGTTAAGCTTGAAGTTCGCAGTATACAATACCTTCCAAATTAAGCAGCAGAAGGCTTCAATGAGAACTAATTTAGCAGCATAAAAGCTGATTATGAGAGCAAAACAGAAAAACTGATTGCAGCTGTTTCCTCGACATATTTTTGAGTATGTAATCAGACATTAATTATGGCTTATATTTGGGAAAGATTTCTTTTTTCCCACTGATTTTAATGGAGATTTTGGCATGCAAGTGGCTTCTGTCAGTTCTTCTCCTCAGATTAAACCAACACTGGATTGCTTGAGATGACTTGGTAATTTGGATGAAGTCAAATAAAAAGCAAATCAAGGCAAATATAAACTTTCCATGATGTTTGTTGTATTTCAACAATATGACACTGAATGTTTCTTGTGCTGCTTGTACCAAGATTGTGTCACTGTTTCCAAATCATTCAGCAGAAACTCAGCACAGCACCAGCAGCAGTAAGTTTGGCCTTGGTTTGAGGTATTTGCAGAGATGCAGCTGTTTAGTGCTGCTTAGTCATTGAGTGGCCTCAGATTATACTCTTCCTGGAAGCTAATGACCATGGCACCTTTTACTTTCACAGAGCGACATGGCCATTGTGCATGCAGTCGTGGTGGTGTTGCCATGGAAGCATTTATTCTTTAATGCTATGTTGGGGTAACCAACTTTATATGTGGACAAGATGATCACCAAGTATGACTTCATTGGAAGGCATTTCAACATTTTGAAAGTTGTCATGCTCCTATTTGTTCTCTTATTATAGGTCAGTCATGATGCTGGGCAGTCACTTATGATAGCTTTAAGCCTTATAAATTCTTATCCACAGTATAATTTAGTCATTAAAATGAGGCTATGACAGCTTAACCGTGTTACTAGTTTATCCCTTGACATGGGAATCAAAGAATTGCTTGGTCAGAATAAAAAACAGAACTGAATTCCAGCTGTCTGATTCACTATTAAAAGATCATATAGCTGCTTTAGGAAATAGATGTATTATCCCTGCAGTTTGCAGAGTTACTGGGTGTAGGTGTGTTGAGTAGGTGATGCTTTATATCTGTGAAGTGTGTGTAAAGATTCCCATTACTGAGCTGCTCTCAGAGCTTGGACAGGGGGAAGAGAGACAATCTAAGAGCACATGGCAAAGCATTCGTCCATGCAATTCCACACATGGCTCCGCCTTTCTCTCCCCCTTCAGCACCGAGCCGACCTCATGCTGCAACACCTGACAACACACACCATGCTTAGACAGCAGGTGTCTATAATTAACTAATCTGTTCTGAGCCATCCTAATCCAGCACACGTACACACTGAGATGCATCAGACACACTCAGAGAACAAGTCTGCAGCTGTGATATCTCTGAACATATTTCCACAAATCATAAAACAAAGGTGGGTCCTGACAGTGGATCACTTTGTGGCAATTGAATAATATAAACGTTTAACCATAGCAATAATAAACAGAAAATAGTCAGCAACGTTGATCTGCGATTCAGGGTGTGAGATTGTCCGTGTGAACCTTTCCCTCATACTCGATTGTAGCAGCAGTCCCAAACGCCACAAAACAGAGCCCCAAAACTCACAAAACGTAGTAAAAGGTTACGAGACAAGTCAAAAATATAACTAAATACATCAATAAATAATATTATTGGTTGAATAGTAAAAATGGGAGCGTAAAAGAAATATAAAGCTGCATACTTTTACTTTTACATCCAGTCAGTTGGAGCTAATACAAAGCTAAAATGGTATTTCACATTATGCTGATGTATTCAATTTTTGTCTTGTCTGATAACCTTTTACTACATTTTGCAAGTTCTGGGGTGCCATACACTAACAGCCAATGAGACCGTTTGGAAGTTAAGACTTTTTTTGATGATGATGTGGGTCATAAATAGATCTGATGGATTATTGAGAGGTGGAACTAGGGTCAATATAATCAATGATTCCAGGCACCTGGTTAACACACACACACACACACACACACACACACACACACACACATACATGACACTACTCCTTCATGAATTCAACTGACTTTTGTTCCTCGCTGGTAACACTGTAAAGAAAAGCCGTTCTGTTGTTGTAAACCACTACTCAAACCTCTCCCCATGGCCTAATATTAACCTACATCAATACATTAAAGGATAAACATGAACAGACAACCATATTAGCACAACATGCCACATGCATGTCTCACTGGTTTTGTGTTTTTGGTCTCATTTGTCCCGTTTTGACCTGTTTGAAGGATGTCATGTGATGTTGTCCTACATACTTGCACAACATTCATTTAAAGAAGGAAATCTAAAAATCTAAAAAGTCATTTCTGGCAGACAGAAAATTTTGATTGTCGTCACTTTAAAATGAATGAAAAAAAGAGAAAATAAAAATCTGATTTTGACAAAATACCAATTTGGTGAAGCTGAATACTCTCTTTTTGTTGAGTCTCTCTGAGGTTTTGGTGAATACAGTGTGCATTTTTGGGGACATTGCAGAATGTTAAGCAAAATACCATCTTTCAGTCACAGTATTATCAAAGGTCTATATTTGACTAAAGTTTCCCTTTGCCAGTGCTCTCCTGTGTTTGAAATGGTCAATATTTCAGAGACTTTCCCCTTCCTTTAAAGGGGAAGAATTCAGAATTGTCCATTGTATGCCACTAATTCAGGTGGGCTGGTCTCTAAGTTAAATATAAAGAGTTCTGACAGTCATTTTTATGAATTTTCATTAATTTTATGCTGTGAAGTGAGTTTTCAAGGATAGACAAGACAACTACCAGAAGTACACGGACAACTAATATTTTGACCATCTTATGTAGATACAGTACAATCCCCATTGTCATTGTGAGGAGTGGTACAAGCATAAACAATACCAGAATCATCAAAAACCTACAGGGGAAAACCACTTTGGTACCATATTTATTTTGATCATCAGCCAAAAGACTGAGGGCGTTGATTTAAAGGGGCAAATGGCTCCATGCACACTCAGACAGAGACCGTAGGAAACACTGAAAATATCCACGCTGACCAAAATGTCTTTCTGCTGCTGGCGAGGAACGTATAAAAGATCACCAAACAGGCAAATAGACAATTCCTATATTCAGGACAAAACAGCTTGAAGTGACATAAAAAGAGGGAAAAAACAGAATAGGAATGAAAACAGCATAAACAATCAAATTCTGCAGCAATTTGAACATCAGTATTAATTCAGTATTGCTATACTGGCTTCAGTTAAGTCAATGAATGTATCTAAACAATATAGAACAGCCCTCATCAATAAAACTTTAAAAAAAACTTAAAGTTTTGTTAATGTAAGCATCCCAAACATAAAAAAATAGATATTCTTGTATTCATTTAAGTACAATATATCTCAACTGTGGAATCATACCATCCAAAGAACTGTTTTCCATTGTCTCACTGGTGTTTACACCTTCTACATACTGTAAATATAAGTTAAAATGAATACAACTCCCAGCATGCTCTAACGCCTGTTACACAACATAGACATGTGGTTGCTGTGGATGTGGAAAGTCCATTAACCGCACAGAGATTTAGTCTAAGGATACCAAGGTATCCTCTAAGGTCAGTCAGTCGGTAAAATAGTGATAATTCAATGGGCCAGAAACAATGAGGATTAATGGGCTTTTCTGATGGTTACATGTGCCAAAGTATCAAACTGTCAACACTTTTAGGGATTTCATGCTCTCAGATCAGTTAAATATTATATGCTTCACTACAGGTTTAGAAATCTCCATCTGCGGTAGAGGCAAAACACATCTTTAAAAACTAGATGAAAATTATCTGTGGAGGCTGAAAATCTAACCAAGCTTTGCTCAAAGTTCAGACAATTATGAAAGTTGCCATTTATGTTTGGCTTTAATGATCATTTTTTATGAATCTTCTCTTTTTTATGAATCTTATAACCAAATAAAGGATTTTGAGGTACTGCAGTTTTTAGGTTAAACAGCCGTTTACGGTGGCAAACACGCAATGCAGCCCACACAGAGAAATATCAGTTTAAAAGGTTGTGACATTATGAACATAATTACAAAATATGTTCCTTCAGTGTACTACTGAATTGAAACACTACCATTATTCATCATACAAGCAAGTTTTTTTAGTATTAAGTTTAGTATTACTAAAGTTGAGAAACAAAAATGCAAATGAGGTCAAACAATTATAATTGTCTTCAACATAATTGTTTGAATATTTGAACAAGTGTAAGTTGGAGTCTAGTGCAGTTATTTTGTCGTCTTGATATTTATTTTTACAAAACAATTTACTGGCCTCAATAAATATGCATGTATATTATTTATTTTATAAGACCAAGCAGAAGCAATGATTTATGTTGGTTGTTTGACATTTGATTTCCCCTGGAAGTACTGTTGCATGTGATGTTGTGTTTTTCATCTAAAAGGTTAAAAAAAAAACAATGAACTAGCTGTGGCTATGGCTGGTTTTTGTTTTACACCCAAGATCTCAAAATCATGACCAATAATTTGGATTCTGGGCATTTTCAGACTAATTAGGCAAAAATACAAATTCATTGTGATGTTGTGAAAAATAGACCCATCACTTTATGTAGTGTGTGATATATTTAATTTATTTTTTCTATGAAAACCACAAACCTAAAAAAGATATAAAAAGATATAACACATTTTGAACAGAATAGCAGACCTTCCTGTTCTCCATGAATATTCACAACATGTGTAAAAAAATCACAGATGATAATCTTCATGATATCTGATCAACTGATTCTCAGGCAAACAGCAATAAAAGTGTAAACATTTAGCATGAACTAAACAATACCAAACTTGAACTGCTGAAGACATGTCAGCCAAACTTAATAGAGAATTTATGTGTGCATAAAAAGTTTTGTGGTGATGTTTTTTGCCTGTGCCAAATTGGAATCAACTACAGTTCCACCAAAGGCTCAGTTATATGAACACAGATTTTAGGCCGGACAATAATCCTGAAGATACACAGAGTCTGGGTCCGATCTATCTGAAGTCCAAGGAAGAGCAAAGAGTGTTTGCTTTCCTTCTACACTGGCCAGACCTCAACCTCACTGAATGTCTTTGAAAAGGAAATAGGAAAAACCTGCTACAATAATGAATGAATGAATGGGCAAGTCAGGGATAAAGGTAAATAACACATTTTGGCTATTAGAGAAATCAATTTTGTTTGAAATATAAGATATAAAATGTACATGCAAAAATGCAACACAGTGGATGCACATACCAGGGTAGGATATATAGTGAGTATTGTCAATTGCAACCCTGTTTTGCATCATACAGACGCATGATGCGCGGCTGATGATCCTGTTTCAGTGATGATTTTAATTACATCTGTCTTGTAAGAGCAGGATTTCAGCTGGATGCGAGCCAGAGCTCGGCATCAGCTCCTGATTATGAGAGTTAACTGCTCTTACTTATGCAGGAGATGTACAATTAAAACATTTTAGATCGGTAAGCACCTCTTGACTTGCTCTGCCATCATGCCCTCCACTTGAGAATGAAGTTGAAAAGGAAATGCTGTTCCTGCTCAGGCTCATTTCAAGTCTTCTTGTCCTTCCTTACACGGAGTAAGGCAAATTAAAGCAACATTTGCAGCTAGGATGAAATGCTTGTTTGCTGCCTTACCGGGAGTAAGGTGAGAAGATTGATGTCAATTTCTGATTTCTGTGCATTTATATATGCTTAGAATTGGGTCACAGCACCAACAACATTGTAACAATTTCTCCCTAATAGCTTCATATTATACAGTATATGTCTAACCTAGCAACCATCTTCAGTTTGAGTGTCATTCGGCATCAACATGCTGAATGACAATGGAGAAGATGAAGCTTGGGTCACCTTGAGGGAAATCGTTTGCATTGCAGGGAGAGTTGTTCTCCTTTACAGTTTAAATTACTTGTAATGACCTGTTTGCCACTTACATGCATGCTCAAATGTTCTCGAAAGGAAATGATAATTATTATCTACCTCTAGCATCCTTAAATGAAAAGTGCTCACCTGTGGAAGTCTGGTCTTCTTTGAATTTGTGGGATTTCCTGATCGGAGTAAATGTTCATTTTCTTCAAATGTACGTATATGGAATTAAAGCGGCATTAAGATTTGCAGAGTTTTTTGGAGAGAAATCATACAGGTGTTGCAGCAGGTTCCTCCTTCTCTCCTACTCTCAGGTATAGAAATCTGTGCACCTCCCCCTTGCAACCTAAACAAACACCCTGCGCGTGCACACTGTGCACAATGATGCACAGCCAGAGGGGTGGGGATTTGAGATGAGAGGTCAGCACCTCCTCTCAGGTGTGGGTGGGGTGTTCTCTCAGTTAAAGAGTAATAGATTAGCAGACCCCATTTTTAGCATCATGACATCATACAGTAAGATGGAGACATCTGCTAGTGCAAAACATTAGCCCATAATGTCAACTCAAATGGAAAAATTAAAAAAGGTTGTGAATGCATTTGTATTTACAATGCATTACTAACATTTGTATGCGTTTACTCATGTGGTTCTTTCTATGATTTTTGGATGTGCAGTAGATTCACTAAAGTGTTTACAGTTAAAATGTAATGCATTTTCTAGTCTTGACTTCTGTATTTGCTCTGTCATGTTGTTTATAGTAGAAATACATTCATCAGTTGCTTTTTTCTGGCAATTTAGTTTGCAAGTTGCACAGACCGACTACTGAGATACTCATTGTTTAATCGTCCGGGATTAAAAGGTGTCCTGCACAAAGCCGCGGAGAGCACAGCGGGTGTCTGCATCTCAGGAGTAAGAGCTAAGTTTAGCAAATCCTCTCAGTGTGGGTCTCAATGACAGCACATGTTGGACAGTCTGCAGAGAAACTCATGAACACATAACCTCACATGCAAACACGCCACAGACACACAGGTACTGTGCATATTTACTGTAACAGAGGAACATGCAGTCCGTACGTGGTGTGCTGCCATGCACGTGCACCCATGCATGCAAATAAGGGAAATGATCTCCAATTGCATTTTAAATGATAGGCCGTTTGAATGTTTGAATGTGCTTATTAAAAGACAAATAAAGTATGCAAATGTTTAATTTGGAATTTGAAACTGTGGATGCAAACTAAAAAATAACTGTCCTTAAATAAACTTAGCAGAAAATAAACTTATGCATACTTTCAAACACATGTGCCTTACTTTGCAGATAATGACTTATCCTTCTTGGAAAATGTTTATCCCTCTTTAGGTCAGAGGCCTGGAGCTGGCAGAGATTCCAAATTGAAACTGGCTTTTGACTGTATTTTACGTTTTATTATATTATATTATATTATATTATATTAGTTCATGATAACAATAGTAACTTCATTTTCAAATATAAGTTACAAAGTATGGTAACATGGACTGAAATTCAGCAAAATCAGGACATAAGCTCAGAATAAAGCACACGTGATGCAGCAGAAAATAAATGACAAAATAAAAACAATAAAAATCTGACTGCTGATGACTGATGGTCATCTCATTTTTGGTTTTAAGTCTGGAGTACAGTACTGAGATATTGAGCATCAATGACTCAAAATGGCAGCTGGAGGATTTCTTTATTTTTTAAGGAGCACAAACATGAGGTAACATTGAAAGATCATGAGTATGTGGGTGTGTCTCTCAACCGGCTCACTTTGAGTTGTTTGAAGTGGAGGTGGTCCAAATACAGAACAATAACATGCACACATAAGAGATACAAGTAGAGCGCCAGGGCAAACAGTTCTCACCTCACATGATATTGACAAGATAGCACGTACAAAATGATCACAGCAAATGTTTCGTTCTCACTGTCTGCTTCATCTCCACCATTTCCACAAAACGGTGAGATTTACAAAACTGGAAAATGACCATTTAAGAGATTTAAGTTGCTGAAAATCAGCTTTAAATGAATATTGAGGGGGAAAAAAATCTACTTCATGTTTTTCTCTATCCAGTCTCGAAAGTTGGCTATTCGTGTCTGAACTGTGTAAGTCTGTTGGTGGCAGTTCTTTTCCTTATAGCTGAAACTCTCTAAACCAAGAAGCTGCCAGCCTGTGCTGGAGGCTCCCCGAGTCTCCTCGTGACCTGACAAGACACCACTTGTGGATGAAAACACAGCTGGCACGATTGTGATGCCTTGAACAACGCTGGGGCAAGGGCTTTGAGAACTGGACGGCTTCCTGATGACACACAATGCGTTGTCACTGATCATGGTGGAATGTGCTCCTCCTTGAGCAAATTCTCTTTCGCATTGAGCAACATCCACAAGTTTCGTCTGGCTCACGGGAGTGTAGCGGCTCAGGTGCCTGTGATCATTTCGTAAGATCCACCTCGCAGTGTAAGCCTCTTGCGCTGTCACCTCTCCTCCTTGCACTTTGGGTAGACACACTGGCAACACACGCTCACTGATCTTGGCCTTGTCTTTTAGCTTGAGCACAGCCAAATCGGAGTCCGGTGCCGAGTAAAAATTTGGATGGACTAAAATATCTGAAACCTGCTGGGGCAGAAAGAGAGAAAGAATGAAAATTGGAACTTTAAATACCTGTGAAAACCTGATTCAACTAAGAAGGTGCCAAGTTTTGTTGTTTTTGGAATATTTGTCAAGATCAGATAATATGCGTCAAGATGCGCAAATATTTCAAATCCAAATCAAATATAGTTGTATCCCAGTAAAGCTTTAAGTGCACATCTAAATGCCAAAGGATTTCTTCCTGTACCGTTTACAAACAAAAACCTATCCAGAAGATTACATCAATGAAGATTACTTGCTCAATACTTTATCACTGCATCTGCTGTTTGGTAGATTTTGCATTCATGGGAGACTTTTGTGTGCTGCATGACCTGAAAATAAAAAGATGTAAAACTATTGTAAGACCATAATAAGCACGATTTTGGTCATTTGCAGGTCAATAGATTTTTGGGTTTCTATTTTAAAAGTGGGATAAATGTGGTTGTTTTACCAACATTTAAATGTCTATTCAACTGGCGGTTAGGAACTTACACGTTGAAATATAGTCATTTAAATTCTCTTGGGGGAACCCAACAACTTATATGCAACCTAAAAATCTAAGAAAACGTTCAGCCTTTAAACTAATTCAGCCCAGGTTTAACCTTTGCATCTAAATGTCTTTTGATGTTCAAAAGAGGTCTAAATATCAAATGTAAAGTTCCATGCTTGCTAGGAAATGATCTGACTCTATACATCATATTTTGTGGTTTGAAGTTTTCTACAAACTCATCTAATAAAAGCAAAAATATAAAGCATCTGATGGATTTTCACCAAAAACTCATTTTTGTCTGACTAGTAGACTGTGTTGTACCCTGAGGTGGTGCAGGCTTTTCAGCCCATCCTTGGTTGTCTGGTATTGCATGCCTATGACAACCTTCACATGTGCTTGGTGAAGGGTCTGCTGCTTGTCCTTGTCTACCACACACTGAGCCGCCACCAGGACGCTACGCTGGGTGAGCAGAGCCCCGCTGCAGGCCAGGTACCAGAATGTGGACTCCTCTGAGGCCCCCTGCTGGATAGATGTGGTTATTCCATGGGGCCTGTGGGTGCTGGCAGTATGCTGAGGAGGTGAGCGGATATAGACGGCTGCATGCCACGGCCACTGAGTGTCTGTGAGGTTGCGTGGACTGAAAGTGTCCAATTTGCCACAAACTGTGGGAAGGTAGCAGTCAGAGAGGAGAAAGAGTGTGTCAAAAAAAAACAAAAATTCATAACAAACTGACAGTAAAAAGGTGTGCAGAATATTGATTAAAAACTGTTCATATAAATTCAAGGTAATACTCGCGTAAACATAATTCTTCTGCCTTTTTCTTTACAAGGAAAAAGTGCTGACACACTTAAAGGCCCTGCACACAGACAGGTGTATCTAGTTATTCTGGCTAATTAGACTTCTGCTCAGGTTGAAGTTGGGTGGAGATACACTGTAATTTCACCAAGTTCACCAAACTTGACAAACCAATATGAATTACAGGTGTAAAACAGGTCCAACAAAAGTAATAGGAGGGTCAGAGAGATGTCAATCACAGTCTGCACATGACTGAGACTAATCAGGGACAATTAGTGAAAACACCTGTGTGGGAGGACAATGGGGTATAGGGCATTTAAAGGAATAGTTTGGTGTTTTGTGAACTCCGCTTATTCATTTTCTTGCCAAGAATTAGATGAGAAGATTACCTTTGCTCAGAGTAAGGTTAGCTGTCTTCCTACATTTACAGTCTTTATGCTAAGCTAAGCTAGCTGGCTGCTAGCTCCAGCTTCATATATACCATGCAGATGTGAGAATGGTTTTAATCTTTCCATCTAATCTATTCCTTTAAAGTGAGCCTATGTAACTTTCACTGAACAGTGGCCACTGTGGCCACAAGTGGGAATTATGGAATGCTGGTTAATTGTTTGGTTAAAATGTAGTGTAAAGGTAGCACAACCAGAAAAGAGTCATAAATTTGACAAAATAATCTTAATTCAATGCCTACTTAGTAGGTTTCTCCTGAGCTTTCAACCGCAACTAAATAAAGATATTTTGGTCAAACTACCATTTCCAAGGTCAAGAATGAACTTTCACACAAGAGTAATACAATCAACAATTTACTGTTAGTTAACTCACAGAGAAATATCTTTCTAAAGTTTGCTAACATTATCCACCAGAAGGTATTGGTAAAACCAGCCCAAGTCAGGCTTTTAGCAGCAATACCTATAAGGGTGTTGAATTGAGCAACAATGTGTTTTATTGCTCATGAATTCAACTTTTGATTTGTTAAAGGAGGAATATTTTTCTTTGTGTTACATAGTTTCACTTTAAAGTAGAATTTACATATCTGTTGTTTTTTTCTCTTTGAAAGTAACTCTGGTTTCACTTCACAAGCTGGGTCTATACTGCTGCTGCTCTCACCTGGTGAGCAGGAAACGTGGCGCCCACTCCACCTGCCAGTCTTCAGACAGGTGCGTCGGGAGCTTCCTGTATTTTGGTAGAGGAGGGAGGCACACTTGTACGCAATGCTCGTGTAGACTGGGTGAAAGCCACGAGGAAGCTCCACGAAGGCGGTGTCATCTTTTTTTGACTGTTCATCCAATGCAAGTGGAATAAAACCAGCTGACAACAAATCGTGCATGTTGTACCTGGAAGAGAGGTGGAGTCTTTGGTCTGGGTTCTCTCTGTGGAAAAGAAAATAATAATGATGAATAATGAATAGCCCCGTATCTGCACTTGAATAACTTAATGTGGAAACAATGTGAGCTACAACCACAACACATTTTTTAATTCTGAATCTCACACTACAGTACTTACAGTAAAGATACTGAATGGATGGAAACTCCATCGTTAAATTCCCTTGCAACTTTTTTTTTGTCAAATTATAATTTCAAAGGTCAGTAAACCTCTAAGCTCTACTTAAAGGTGCCTGATTTAGTTTCAGTTTAATATGAGGAAATCTGGGGATGTGGGGGCTTTTGGTGGTGAGATAACAAAATCAAAGTACAGAGTACAGAATCCTTAACATTGGCATTTAAAATAATAATAATTACATATGGCTGTACCAGTATGTCACCTGTTCAGATTCAGAGACATATTTATGGATATAAATTCCTTCCACGTCCACCTGTACGATTGCATGGTTAATTTTGCATATGCCTGACTATATACAGGAGTATGACTTATCTGACCATCCTCCCATTTTCCAGAAACAAAAACTTACGCCATCTGAATAATTTTTAAGATGTTATAATCACATAAAAGGTGAGAGTCTACAGCTTGCCATCCACAGAGCCACGCTGCTAGCATGGCTAAAAATTCTACACATAGTAGCTTTAAGTTGACTAAATCATGTAAACACACACAACACAGTTTTGTAGTGGTTACCTTGATATCAGATGCGGCTTCACAACACTTTGCCGCACAAGGTCCGACACTTTGGGCTCTCGACATGCTGTAGGGGCAAATCAAGCAGCTGACTGTTAGTGCACAAGAATCACTTTCTGAACCTCATTGCAAAAACTGTTTGATTTCAGTAACATGAATAATTGTGAGCAGAAGGGTAAGTTATTCAGAGTAAATAGAAACAATTCTATGGATAAAATATAAGGGACATATTCATTATAAAGAAAAATTCAAAACCATTACTGATTCATCTTTACAAACCAATGGCCCTGTTTACTACACACTTATCATATTGCTCCAGTTGCTGAATTGTTACTTTTTCCTGTCAGGATATGTAAATTTCTTGGGTAAATTGGGGTGTCAGAAAAACAAATCCCCACATACTAATGCAGTGGAAAAATAGGCTACATTGTGTGTTCCCAGTCTGAATGTTATTTTGAAAACAGCTACCTCTGACACACTTGGGTGGCCTGCTACTCCAGGTTCCATTAGAGAGGCAGGTACTCTGGTGGTTTCCACTCAGAATGTAGGAGTTTTTACAGAAAAACTCAAAGGTTTCTGCACCTCCAGTTGTGTCAGGAGCAGGTCTGTGGTAGCCGTTGAGCAATTTTGGTAGAGGGGAACACTGGACTCTGCTTGTTTGGCCTGTAAGAGTAGGTGTTTGAGAGAGAAAAGGAAGAAACTCCCCCAATAAATGCATTATGTGGCTTTTATACTGTACAAACACCAAAAATGAAGACCAGAAGCCACCTAGTGAAAAGGTACCTTTTACACATGTGGGAACTGTGCCACTCCACGTGCCATTAGGCAGACAGATCCTCTGCTGGGAGCCGATCAGTGTGGAAGGTGGATGGCACCGGTACTTCACAGATATAAGCTCCTCCTTTGGGCCATATACAGGCAGCAAATATCCATTCACCAGTTTCTCTGGGGATGCACACACTGGATTCTTGATGGCTGCAGCTGTGAAGAAATGTTCTTGTGATACAGTAAATGAAGACAGTCTCCACTGAATCCACAGCTAATGCAAAAGGTGAATAAAGACATAAGTGTTAAAGCTTTGCAGTTCATTGAATTCACATAAATGGTACAAAACTGATGATAGATCGAGTTATATTTAAATTCTGCTGTTGTTTGAGATATTGTGTTGCTGCTCAAAAGCACTGCTGTTGTATGTAAAACTGTATTTTTGTTTTAAAAGAAATAACATTGGTTGAGTTAAATCTTGCTGCATAATTATGGCAATCCCTGATGAGATTGAAACAGTTATGGTATAAGCAACCAGGAAGTGCATTATTTACAGTTTTCTAAGTGAGATTTAACTTAATTTTGATAATTATTCTTTTCCATTTCCAAGATCATAAAAAGTTCAGATGTGTAGGGGGAGGTAATGAGTGTTGTTTTTACAGATTGTGGGGAACTGCTGTACCAGAAGGTGGCAGCAGTGTCAAGAATTGAGTTGACTTTTGACAAATTTAGTTTAGCATTTTATGTGTCATGTGTGCCTCCCATGAAAGCTAATTATCTAAGCTCATTCACAATAACTCACAGTAGTTTTTGCTGAGATTATGGTCCAACCCAACTAACTAAAAATCCTGGAGATTGTCTTACTTAAGCTCCAACAAAGACCTTCATTATCCCTAAATGAGAGCCAGTTCTCAATACTTTGAATCTCAATGATTAACATATTTTTGATTTTATCTTTCAGATGATACTAATACTGCAGTATCGTCTGCATAAAGAAAGAGATCACATGAGCAGGCTGCTTTTAAATCATTAATGTACTTAGTAAAAAGAATAATGGCCCTAGGACGCTGCCCTGGGGGACCCCACAAGTTGCAAACATTAACTGCTTGGAATTGAAGGAGGAGGGAATTGAACCCCTTTAACTGCTATTTCTGTAAAACCACTAGCTTTAAGTTTGGTCTGTTTATATACTATCTTGTAGAGGTTTTTATAAGAATCAATTATAAGCTAAAATAACTCAACCCTTATTGAAGAAAGCTTTACAGAAATATTGTTAAGGTGACTCTAACACGTATTCCAGCTGTACCACCATGATATTAAGGTTAGCTAGCAAGTTAATGTCCAGGAGGGAAAAGACTGGATAAACGGGATGCAAGTTAGATGCATGATGTGCTTCAAATAGGGCAAATGGTAAATGGTATATGATAAATCAAGGCCGCTGACTGCCCATCTCACATCGCTGCCCTCTATAGGAGGCTACACACACACACACATGCACACACAGCAGAATGAAGAAAAAGAAGGTCCAGGAGCAAATATGATGCATGCAAACAAAGAGAGATGCTGCATGTATGGAGGGACAGCAAGGTATCATCTCTATTGCATCTGTATGATAAAGGTATATGTAAATACCTGAAGTATATCATGAATAAGAATATATGTCAGACTGATACATTCTTAATCTTTTTAGGTGGATTTCATAGAGGGAACCACCTTATACAATGCATCAGCTAAGCATGTGGAAGAGAGGAACACCATACATTATAATGCAATATAGTCCAACAATATTGCTATGTATCTTACGCTTTTAAAAGTATTAAAAGTAAGTATTTATTTTGAGGCAATTGTATTAGATTGCATAATACTGTTGAGTGTTTCTGTTATTTTGTCTAACCCGTATCCATACCGTAATGTGTACGTAGCATTCACATTACTAACAATTATTGTACCTGCCTGAACTCTCCTGAAAAGTAAGAGCAAAGCCGTCAAAGTTGTTGTAGCCGTCTGAGGTGAACAGGATGTGCAAGAGGTTCCCAGAGCTTTTTACTGGAGGAGGCAGCTGATCCCTACAAAACCGGCCAATCACAGGGGAGCTCAGATCGTTGCCGTCGCGCACCTCCACGTAGTCATAACGACAGTTATGGTCAGCTTCCAGACTGAGCAGTGAAAACCTGCAGCATAACCAAAGAGAAGTTATGCTTAACTGATGTTTCAATCCAATTCAGAAGACTTGACATCAGTCTTTAGGTGCAGAACAGTCCGATTATGTGGGCTCATTCAGGGCTGTATCGGTTTTCACCTCAACATTAGCTGAGTTGTGCAAGTTGTGCTGATGGTGGTCCTATGACTAAATCAATCACATTTTGTCACATTTTGTCACTTTTTGCACATTGAATAATTTTACTCTTTTTGCATCTGAGGAGCCTCTTCTCCCTTTTGTCATGAGATGGGAATGTCTACGCGCTCCTGACACTCTTTATTGAAAAGCCTTTAGTGCAAGAGGGCAAACCCCTTCACAACTGTTTGCTTCAACAGCAGCTGACAGAGTGATACTGAGTTGGTCTCCTGTGCGGCCAATTGCAGATTGAGGAAAAGTAGTATCCAGCGCACAAAAACGAAACATATTCTTTAGCTCGGCAAAAACCTGTCACGGGTCTTCTTATTTCAGGTTATACTCATCACACTGATCCAGCTAAACTTACTTGTAGCTGTGTTTTATGAGACACAAATCATATGCCACGGAGAAGTTTTTTTTCATTGCACTTAAACATAACCCCAGGTAAAAGAAGCAGCATCTGTGTACCTTTGGTAAACCCTGCCCTGACTTTAGCCTAATAAATCCTACCTCTAATCTCAACTCCAGCCCTCTCATTAATCCTAACATAGACAGTAAAATCTCTAGATTGCTTTCCTCACTATTCATCACCTGAAGTCAATTTAATAACATTATCACTTGAAGTGCCTTTACAAAAAAGACTGAACACTTTTTTCTGTTTCAGAAAACCTTTCCATGTTCATTCCATGTGTGTGAAAGCTTTGAAAAAAGTGACCCACCTCAGCTCGATGCTGCTGTCCCTCTCCACTTGCACTATCCATTCACATCGGGCATTTGTCGGGTAACTCTCCAGGGCTATGTGACCCTGAGCCCGCTGAATGACGCCTCCACATGCTACCCAACAAGAGAGAACTGTGATTACTTTCTACTTCTACTGATTACATGCGCTGAACATTTTTACTGTTGTAAGCAGGACCAGTAATGTGACATGCTGTGTAAGTGGGCAGATAATTTCCCAAAAATTACTAGATGACGGGATCCAACCAGCCACTTCAATAACCATGATTATAAACATCATGCTGGTATTCATGCTGGCATGTGTGTTCTTCAGAGAGCTAAAAAAGCAAAACAAAATATTGAAAATTCTACAGATTTTCTGTCAGTCCTCGCTACTAAAAGGGAACATTTAAATCAGGATTTGAGTTGGCATTTAATGGTTAAAGGTTTCAGGCTTTTAGAATATTTTACTGCACACTGCTTCCTCAGCAAAGCATTATTAAAATCATGCAGCCTATTTAATTTGAGTGCTTGGCCACTTGGACCTATACAGACTCTAAACCAGTTGTGTAGGACAATAGAAGTTGCATAATGGCTCCATGCCTTCCCTTGTGTATGTCAAACTGACAGTACATGACAAAATGGCATCCAAGTGGAAATTTCCCCCACGGCCATGAAAAAATAATGAATGGAAAAATATCATAAGAGTGAATAACAGGAGTGGCAAGCAGGTAAACTTGTTTGCTTTCCTCTATTAATAGCATAATGTTGCTGTGGGCAAAATGTTTGGGTATGGTAGCTGCTGTAGCACAATGCTGATTGTATGTATGTATGAACATGTACTACAACTAGATAAGAGTAATTGATTTTAGTTGTAGCTTGGCTGAAACTAAACTAAAAAGCGTTGTTGCCACCAAGTGGCCTTATGGTGTATTACAAATAGTACCAGAGGTTTATACTGTATGTAGGTGATGTCTTCAAGAGCTCTGTCAATCATAGTGGAATGACTCAGTTATCAGTGGTTGCAATTACCTTAGGACCTCACATATGACTCTAAATGTATTATTACATTATTTCATACAACACAACACTATACTGGCGAATGTAATCTAAAAAGAAAATGTCATAGACAAAAAAATCTAGCATTCAGCCAAAGACTTGTATAGATGGCATATACAAGAACACATCACTACTTGGGCATGAAGGAGTGCAGCTGCTCACATCTTCCTAACTGGGTACTTGTGCACCGTGTGGTCCATGTTTTCTCATGTCAGCAACGAGATTCAGAATAATCAGCCAATTCTGTGGCAAGATACAGCCTTACAGCAATCTAACTCACTTTTACAGTCCCCTCCACTCCAGCCTTGGCGACACTCTGTACAATACTTTCCATTGACGAAGAAGTCGTCATTGGCTTTCCAGGTTCCATTGTGGCAGGTTTTACAGTTCTCAAACAGACTGCAGCCTGGCAAGGAAGAAAGCAGAAAAAAGTTGAAAGTAACGTAAAAGTCATAATCCAAAACAGTTTTAAGTCAATTTGCAACTCTGAGTCACTGACTTGATCCAAACAACCAGTGTCTGGTAGGTTTTTCTCAGGAAAAAAATCACCTAATAAACAGGAAGTTGAGTATTTTATGTCTCTGTGAGCAGCAGCTGCTTGTTTGCAATAAACAGAGGAAGACCCTGGTAGGCAGCATGAGCAGCAATGGCAGAACAGGATTCAAAATAAGCACCTCACAGATTATTCCAAATAAAATAATATCTCAAAGCGACAGAGTGTACCTGGGTGAATAATACAGGGGTCACACTGATCCAGAGCATTGCGGCAGCAGGGAACAGTGTAGCCTACCCTCGACCCTTTTGAGGGACACCGACACTGGATCAGGTGGTACTCACAACATGGGCGGCACATGACGCTCCACTCAGAGCTGGGGCAGTTGTCCCCTGTCAGAGGTGTGGAACCAAAACAAAGGACAGAGCCATCAAACTTAATATGCACTGACAGGAAACCTCTGACTTCTGATACTTTTATAGCTCTAAGATGGTAGACAAGATAAAATGTAAAAGATTCTAGCAGAGGAGTTTCACGTACATATTTCTATCTATACATTTTCCTTTTACAACTGACTCATCCCTACAGCATATTTCTGTTACATGTGGTTATAGAAATGTAGTGAAGAGGGTAGAGGTAGAAATCTGTCCCTTTAGCATACTTTCCTGTTTTTTGTACAACACATGTACAACATTTCATGATGTCTGGACAAACTGCGGTGTGAAATCTGTCTTGGCAGGTGATTTTGTGGCACATGATGCTATCAAGTTCAACACTGTAACACCTTAAGCTGCCATTGTATACCTTGTGAGCTTTAACCCACAATGATGCACCATGTTGAGCAGCTTGGGATGCAGAGACAGGTTCAAATATGTCCCAAAACCCCAGATGCCAGCTTTACTAGATATGTACTGTATAATGTTAATGTTCTCTAAAATACAATAAACATACAATGGAGCAGCGAAAAGTGGACATTCAGAGAAAGGCTACAGCCAATTGTCATCACCGCAGGTTTAATTCTATCCATCAATAGTTATAGATTTCTGCGCTAAATGAAATGTAAAAGCCTCCCAGGTATTGAACCCCCATTAATATGTCCAATATCTACATTAATTGGCAAAGCGCTGTATACAAGCTATACCAGGAGAGGTTATGTGTTAGTCTCATTTCAGCGAGGCACATAAGAGTCTGTAGCATGAATTGAGACAAGTCTTAGTAGCACAAGTGACTCATCGTCATGAAATAACTCCACCGTTAGTCAGCAATTACATCAACAGGCATATTTTTTGTTAAACATTAGCAATGTTTTCACAAAGAAGAGGCCATGTGATATAAAGACTCTCCAATATTGTGTACAGTAAGAACAACATTTACTGCAACAAAACTGCAATAACTGCCTTTTACTTACCATGTGGCCAAGTTGTTACACAGAAACAGAGATTTAGGAGGAGGTAGTAGAGTTTGGGGTCCAGACGAGTGGGCATGGGTACTTTCCTTGTGAGGAAAGTGAGCATGTTGGCTGCCCAACTCACAGCAATAAACTTCCAAAGAAGTTCCACGAAAGGAGAACTATAGCTCAGTGTTATCTACAGATCTTCCTGTCTGCTCAAAAATATGACGTAGCTATGGATGATGAATTCTCCCATCTCAGCATAATGGACAGAGATCCTTAACCCATTCCTTCCATGAACCTTTCGTTTGTGAAAGCTTATATTTGCTTTGGAATTGCTCAGCTCAGATCAGTGCTAGGACTGCAAGTAGTTCTCTGCTCTTGTGAGTCCAGAATGAGGTGCGCGCTGAATAGTATCAGGGGAAAAATACTTGCTGGCAAAGGAAGTGGAAAGTGCATTTGAGGGAAATAAAGACATGTTAATGAGGAAAACAGTGAAGAGTGAAGTCCAAAGACAAAAAAATTCCATCTGTCAGTTTACTAAGAGAGGTTTCAAGGAAAGTAAGATAGATAAAGTTAAGATATTAAAAATCATTCTTTTTTCCCCAAGTACTTGAAAAGTAAAAAAAAAAAAAAAATACATACATATCTGCAGGTGCATCAAGCCAAATGTGTTTACCGATGCTTCATCACACACCAGCTGTCATGCCAGACATGACAATTTCACCACTTCTTGGAAGACAGATAACAGATGTCCTCTCTGTGAAATGTTTATGATGTCAGTCTCCATAGATTTGCCAGGAGCAATGAGGCTGACAGGATCGTCACAGCCCATTTCATGCCCAAGGTTACTTTTCCATTACCTAAGCCTTTACTAAAGAGTTTCCATGTTTTGATACCTGTTCTCATTTTCTCCATTATGGCACGCTCTAAGCAGACAGATTGAGACTGATATCACTACATGACTTCAACTGTTGTTTGCTGTTCATAAAGACTTTTGTCTTTTACTTTTTGAGCTATCTGATATTATCATTATCTGATATTTTTTCCTGATATATCTAAAGATGAGTGTGGACTGCAAATTGTACATTTGTAAAGAGATGATTGAGAGACTTATCATTGTTGGTATGCACATATATTAATAGTGATCTACATTATGTAGATCATACATATCTTATGTATCATCAATATCTGGTAAAAAAAAAAATGTCAGAAATTTCAGAACATGAAGGATTACGTTTGTTTATGAGTTGAGAAATGCCTCTTACCTCTTGAGCTAAATAAACCAAAAAATTAATTATCACAAAGCTGAAAGCATGGCTGTTTTTATTAGCTCATGAAAAGTGGATGCTTTGAGATACATATTTTTACAGGATGGTGACGATATATCTATCTATTTTCTTGTTGATGTGCCTGAGGCTTTGAGCAGCCAACCAAGGGCTTCGCTGTTAGACTTTTTGACCACTAGAGGGCGTAAAGTTGACGCTGAAGTAGCCTTGACATAACATAACCTTACTATGTTGTTAAGGTTAATATATTTGCAAAGAATTGCCTAATTACAACGAAAAGTTCACTCTCTTGGGTTGGTATCCACCAATTCTTGTGAAAAAAACTGGTCATTAGATGTTTGACTTTTCTTCACAAGCTTGTATTTGGCGCTGGGCAGCTAGTGTGAAAATCTATCCAGCTTGACTGAGTGTGAGCAAATATGCAGGAGGAATGGGGAAAAAATGTGAAAATTACAGATGTGTCAAATAAAATGAAAGGTGTAATTAGTATATATAGACTTATAGCAGATATTAGCTGTATATCAACTGGAATGAATTTAGAAATAATTATCATGCACATGCATACATTTGTCAGGTGGCCAGAAACATGACAAATGAAAGGTAATGTTGCTTTATAATGTGATATTATGTGAGGGAGGTATTTACAGCTTGTTTTGCTGCCCTCAAGTGGCCAAAAAAAAAAAATCAATAAATGCAGGTTTAAGGTGCATTTAATCAGGAGGCTGAGGACATTAAACTACATGAAACAATATAACTAACAGGGCTCTTTAGAAACTCTCATTGCATGGTGAGAATGTTTCTACACACAGCAAGAAGATACTGATACTTTTAACTGAAAATGTCCCAGTAGTAATTAACTCTCGCATCAACAAAGTGACAACCTCATTTTGACCACCAGTTTGAGACGATACATACAAAGAAACATCAGTGACCACTTATGATACTTGCAGCCTTTGAACTGTCAATCATTATTGAAGATCTTGCCTCGTCCTGTCATGTTGAACCTATCAGACATGAGAGAGAAAGATGAGGGGTGGGGGGGTTATGTATTCCACATTATGACACAGTTATAAAACTTTCATTGGTGTCACAAGGCCAAATTCACTGTTGAAATGAGTTCTTGACATCAGAGACCAGTGTTTTTTGGTTCGTGTAATTACCCATGGTGCTCTGTCAGCTATTTTTAGCCTCCCTGTTGCTCAGCAAAAATTTCCATTTGGAGCCCAGAGACTCTCATCCAGCCCTGCTCCAACATCCACTGACCTTCCTCACCTCCAGCCAGTGTTCACAATAACCAAGCTGCGCACATTGGCAATAGTGACACATAGAGGGGTCCTTTCACATCTCATCGGCTTAAATGAGGCCCCAGAAATAGCAAGAATTATGACAATAGATAGATATTAAGCTCTGCAGCAGTTACACGCACTTTGCTGTGAGTGTCTTTGTCAGCAGGAGTCTGGATTACTACAAATCCAAGTCAAACTCAAAACTGGTGTGTGTTTTTTATAGGGCAGGGCAGCTTTAACACCTCCAATCTCGTCTCATTGATTGGACTCCAGGTTGGCTGACTCCTGACTCCAATTAGCTCTTGGAGAAGTCATTAGCCTCGGGGTTCACATACTTTGTCCACCCTGCACTGTGAATGTTTACATGGTGTGTGAAAACATAGAATTGTTTGTGTGGTATAGTTTAAGCAGACTGTGTTTGTCTATTGTTGTGACTTAGATGAAGATCAGAACACATTTTATGACCAATTTATGCAGAAATCCAGGTAATTCCAAAGATAAATACTTTTTTCTTGCAACTGTAGATGGCATCTTGACAACTGTAGCAACTGATTTAAGCTGAAAATGTCAGATCAAGGAGTACCCATTATTAATCATGACATCAGACTGTACTTCAGTCAAGGTCTAACACAGGCAGAAATTGCATTGTCTTTCTGTTAGAGATAACATTCAGATCAGTCCTTGTCATTTAAGGAGAAGACTACAAGATAAATTAACTCGTTATCACGAGAAAACGAGCTTTGTTATCTCGAGATAACGAAATAATTAACTCTTGATCTTGAGATAATGGCATTAAAAAAAGAATTGCAAGAAAGGCTGCTCTTGGCTTCCATACTATTCATTTTGTTGATACATTATGTATTTATTTCAGCAGGTCTGAAGGATATTCCACTTTCTTAATGCTCTGAATAATGATGGTCATAAATACATAAATAATGTTCTCATTGAGGAGTCATTCCTTTGTTCTTCTACCTTCATATCAAACGTCAACTTCATGAGGGAGCTGTTGAAATGTTCACCTCATCAGACACCTCTGCATTTATGTCCCTCTGCTCCGTGTGCCAAGCATTGGTCACCTTGATAAATGTGATCCAGCGGTCTGCGTGGAAACACTCAGTGGCTTTACGCTTGAAGCCCACATACGACGGCAGTGTGTGCCAATGTCTTGCTTCAACGTGCCAAAAATCACATGACCACCAGCTTCATTAACTTCTCACGCACATCAGGGATGAGCACAAACAGAAGGGAGTTAAGCTGGCTTACTGGCTTAAATATTTTCTTCATATGACAGATAATAGTGTCAAAGCTCAGACTTTGCTTCATTTGACCTGGCTCTGAATTATCACAAGATTACATTTGAAGACATATAATTGATAATACACTCTCTAAATTTAAGCTGCATTTAGAGAATGTAGATTGACACAAAATATGTATATAAACTATAAATATTTAATTTGACAAGAGTGCCAAAATAGTATATAAATAGTATACTTATACTATACTTAAATAAATAAAAATAATAATTCATCTTGTTTTACAGTGAAAGCACAATCTTCTTTTAATAGGAAAACTTAAAAAACAGCTGAATTGTACACCATCTTTCATCTTTTAAATAAGCTTCCTGGCTTTGCTTTTGTTCAAGTGAAATGTTACAATGATTTAAAGACACTTTAAAAAGCTGGCTCGGAGTACAGACAATGGTTCACCTAAACATTACCGGGCTGGTAACGAGGTACCCGATATGTCACACCATAAGTTTGAAGAAAGACACGAGTAAGAGCGAATGACAAGTGCAAACAAAAGACTTCTCAGTTGTGGTACAATTGTGCACTGCCGAGACATGTAAAGATACTGACACATGTTAATGTAAGAACACGTGAAACAAGAGAGACCTATAAGTAGATACAGGGCTTTCTTTCAGTCTGTCCTTCTTTTGTTTTGAAATGCAAATATATTTTCATAGACAATTAAATTACAATTTAAAATTTGACTCAACCAAGAAACATAATGTGCTGTACCAAATAATGTACAAGTTCATGAGCGCGACAGTTTAAAATGCAGAAGGAGTGTTTTCTTTGGAGATAAAAAGCGTATTGTGTGTCAGTCCCACTGACACGAGGTTTCTGATTACCTCGCCTGTTGTAGCCTTTATAAACTACAGGATATTACATTCCTGTTCTCCTGGCTTTGTTCATATTTGAGGAAGCAAGCATGTTCCTAGCCAGAGGCTACCCTAAAAACATAGTAACATACATTCATAAAAATGGCATGTAGGTGTAAAAAAGTTTCAATTTCGCTATGACGCCGATACCCTCAATCTAAGTAAATATACCCTCCCTGTTAATAAAAACATGATTTTTTTTCCCTTCACTTGTAGACTAGACCATAAAAGACACATATTATACATATTATATTTCTCAGTCATTTCATTTTAGAAATAACTGTAAAAAGGCCCCAAAAGAATGTGAATAGCTTTAAATAAAATATATATATACAAATTCCTTCAAGCCTTAAGTCAAACTGTATAAAATCACAAGACTATTAAACCCAACCAAAATCACAGATTCCATGTATGTATCACTTCAATCATTAATCAGTCATATTCTAAATGTGACAATAGTTCACTTTCTCACACCACATGGATAAAAAGCTGAAGGTTTCTCAGCCCGGTTAAAATAGTTACACTCCCAAGTTGCCTTTCTCCCCTGGCAGCAGTTTTTCCTTGGCTGAGTCCTGAGGGTCTTTGTGGGGAATCTTCTTCATTTCTAGACTTTTGACCCAAGTGTAGGCTGACGAGCCACACAGGACCATCATGTTACTGGTCCACCAGAGAAAGCTTTTACTGGAAGAGTTGTACACAACCGCAATAACAGTCTGCGCACAGGCCTTTGCTGTCCCTGAGACATTGTGAGTGAGCGGACTGGTATACTTGATCTGGAGGCCTGTGACGTAGCCGATGGCGAAACCAAACACTCCTCCGAGCGTCATCATGCCCCAAAACCCAAGGTCGGCAAGGCGGCTGAAGCTGGCGAGATGGCCCAGCTCTCCAAACACAAGAATGAGCGGGAGGAAGAGGACGCAGGCATTGATGTTGTTGTAATAAGACAGTTTCCAGATGTTTCCGTCCACTGCTGGCATCACCTTCTTGGTGTAGATAGCGTTCAGAGAGACAAAAGCGCTGGCCAACACCCCAAAAAAGACGCCTGACCAGGAGAGGGATCCCGCAATGCCTTCCTGGTCCACACCAAGCCAGAATCCACCTGATATCACAGTACACAATAAAGCATTTTTAACACATTTTTGAGTTGCTGTTAGCTGAATTATCTTTACTGAACTGAATACTTGTTATATTTCTTGGATTTATTTAAGATTTTGCAGACAACAATTTAAATCTCGATTGAAACTAAAATGATCTTTTGTGTTTCCAATAAAAAAAATCAATTTTTGAGTTAAATGTTGAGTCTGTGTCAGGAAATAGTTAAAAATACCCATTAACAAGTTCCCAGAGTCAAAGGTCTTATCCTCAAATCCTGTTGTTTTAACAACCAAAAGTCCCATATTTCATTTATATCACAGCAAATTGATTATTTATAATGAAATAGATTTG
Organism: Macquaria ambigua; assembly: GCA_008360985.2. Classification (NCBI taxonomy): domain Eukaryota; kingdom Metazoa; phylum Chordata; class Actinopteri; order Centrarchiformes; family Percichthyidae; genus Macquaria; species Macquaria ambigua. Next base: position 113,565 of record VMKM01000276.1, on the reverse strand, counting down.
AGAAACTGAAACCAGCGAATGTTTGCCATGTTTGGTTGATAAATGACTAAAAAACTAAAAACACTAATTATATGTCATATCTCAACAAACATAAATCAGCTTTCTAAAATATTCTAAAGCAGAATGCTGTTAGAAATTGAAAATGGCAATATAATGTATATATCAGGCACACAATTTCTGCTGTATTCACAAACATTGAATCATGACTCCACTACACATATCAAATGAAAATGTGGAAAATGATACAAATGATAATGGATTTTGGTTTCTTACTTACCTGGTTCATTCTATGCAGCAATTAGGTTGTAAATGTAAATGCTATACCATATATGGCCAAAAGCAAGCATCATTGTGCTAAAGCACACAATGATATTTTATTTAATAGCGCACTTCCAACTTTGTTGCAGAAGTTTGGGTATGGTCCTTTCCCTGTTTCAACATGACAAGGCCCCGTGCACAAAGCCATGTCATCCAACATTTTCACTGCTAACCAGGCCTTATCACCCAACATCAGTACTCAACCTCACAAATGCTTGTGTGGCTGAATGGGAGCATATCCCCTGCAGCCTGCAAGCTTTCCCAGAAGAGTGGCTGTGATATAGCAGCATATTAATGTCCATGGTTAAGGTTTTGAAATTAGGTGTTTCAACCAATTTCAATCTCATGGGTGTCCACACACTTTTAGCCCAAGTGCATGAGGATATACAGTAGGTAAATGTTTCTGACAGAATCTACTAAATGCAGATTTTATTTTTAGCCACTGACCTATTTCAGCAGAATACTGCCAGATGCAAAGTCTGACCAATCATTTATTATTGATCTAATAGAGATAAAATACTGCGTTATAACCCACGTCCAGGGAGAAATCAAGTTAACATACCTAGAATGATCCCACAGCACAGCAGGGCTTGGAATGATGTGGTTTGTTTCAGGATAACGTACGATAACAGCACATTGAAAACTGTGCTGAGTGAACGTCCGACCGTGTAGAAAGCCACTCCGACATATTTCAGGCACAGGTTGTTGAAGGTGATCATGCCAATGAACACAATGGACAGCGGCAGGACCTCTCGGGACGTCTTCACGTCGAATCTGACAGACGGGAAGTCGATGAGTCTCGGGCACAATTTTGACAGGAGCTGCATGAGCCAGCACAGCCCAACAGTCACCACACACTGATAAAAAGTGACAAACAACGGCGCCTCCAAGTCTTGGTTGTCCAGCAGATAATTATTAAGGAAAACCATTGTTATTGAAACAAACCAGTACAGTGCAACCACAGCTGCTATTCTAACAGCTCGGAGTATGAACGTCTCTCCATGTCCGTCCTGCTCCATTGTTTCCGAGCCGGCCAGCGCCATCCTCAAGATACTGGACCGCTTCAGCTGTGCCCTATTCATGATTACAGAGAAAGAATAAAAACCTGGGTAAAAACTGGAGCATTTACATGAGCTAACGTGTAGCTACAGACACCTGGCAGTGCTACAGTAACTGTACGATACAAACATGACGACTGAGTTCCGCCAGCGGCAATAACAATACGACTTCCGATCTCATTTTTTCAGAATAAAAGCTCATCTCCAGAAATCTAAGCCTGACTAGAAACAAAGTTTGCAAAAAGAAATTACAAAAGTAGTTCCACATCTAAATGCAACTTCTCATTCTTTGATATACATATACATATATATATAGAGTATATATATATATATATATATATATATATATATATATATATATATTCGACGAATACAACTGTTCTGTATCTGCTATTATAAGTCTGTTTCTACCATTAGCCTCCATTGAAAAATGACTATAGCCTACAATGCGAGGTGAATTGGAAAGTTATTGCATCAAACATAAATCAAAACTCCTACTACTCTGCCATTTATCGCTCTAACAATTACACACAAAGAAAATATTGCATGCATTAATGCATACAATACAAAATACAAAAAAATCTATAATGTTTTCCAATTCCTCACTTTTATCTTGAAGGTAGACACACCAAGCCAGATGTCTCCTTGAGCGAGACTACTTCCTTGTTTGTACCTTTTTTATTTAAAGAGATAGAGTTCCTGAATAAATGTATTTACAGATTCAAATACTGTCTGTAGTATTTACGATTTCAGTAAACAATGTCTGAGCTAGTTCACTTATCTCAGCTTGCAGTACATTGAGAGCTATAGTTTAACTGTTGCATTTAGCCATTTATCTAGTAACTAATCTATTTTTAGTTTTTTAATATCACCTGCCAAAAATTTATATTAGGCTACTTTTGGGTATCTGTACCCCGTCAAGAAAAAAACATCCTATAAGATGTATTGTCGAAAAGGTTTTCATACCTTAAGTTGTAGGAGATTGCTCTGTATTTGTGCAGCAGGAAGAAACGATGTCTAAAAGGAAGTGTCTTGTTTTTTTACTTTTTGTCCTACCCCTCCCATGAGGCAACAGCACAGGTGGCATTTGTATGACCTGTATTTCCTGGTATACACAATTTGCCCTGTCAGAAGACTGTATGCGTATGGGACAAACCATGGAAGAATATTATGATGTAATATATCAATAAATACAATATAATACAATACAGTCCACTACAGTCCATTACAATAAACCACTACTGAGATTGCTAACCTGAGTTCCATTTGGAAGGTGTGCAAAATCATGAGGGCAATTAAATCATTTTCTTTTGATGCTATATTTTACGTTATAAATCCGCCAGGAGGTACCTGAGCATCTCAGACTGCACTCTGGCTCATTAAAGTATTAAAATAGTAACATGTTCTAGGCATTGCTTTGCTCTAAACTTGATCTGAAAAATCCAGAAACTCATTTTTAAAACTCACAGGCAGCCAAAGAAAAGCAAAGACAACAAGAGTAATGTCATGTCTCAAAACAGTAGATGTTTGAACAGTATAGAACCATAATAGGACTAAACAAGTGAAGTGACAGCTTGAATGAGGATTTGTGACGGTTTCAGTCAGTGCTTCAAGGGAGTGTGGTTATCATGCCAGTTTTTCAGGTCTAGTAGTCACGGAACACTCAGCAGTGTTTTCAGAATTTAAACCAACATAGTCTATTATTTTATTTTGTTCAGACAAGACTCCACTTTATTTGCTCACACAGGCCTATTTTACAGTTGAATATGTACACAGTCTTTGTGTTCAGATCCAAACACCTGCAATAAGGATGAAGCCATATACGTGTTACCTACCAAAATATTTCTTTGTAAAACCATATTCTCATTGACTTACCTTCAACATTAGGGTTTTATTTCAAAGAAGGGAAGAAGATGTTTGAAGATGAGAATATCGTATGCATTAGGCATAATTAATTCAATAAAAAACAAACTTCCAAAAGTTAAACAAATAATGAAATTTGCACCTAGAAGTAAACCTCAGTGTTAACTTAAAGGATTGTTTAGTTGACTCTCTATATTTTTTGGACGATGGTGCATCTGAGGCACTCTAACCATAATAAAGTTAGTTTTCAAGATAGTAAAAATATATATTTATCCTATTTTCTAAAATGATAACAGCAACAGCAACAGATTTCTCTTTGTGTGTTTTCGCTATGAATCATTTTATAATGTTTTTTATATACTTTATATAGGCTGCAACAAGCTTTCATGGATCACTAATACTATTACTGTACTAAAACCTCGAGACAGTAGGTGGCAGCAAATAATCAACATTGATTAAATGGCTGGCTTCAGGACTATGAACTCAGACTGACAACTAACTCATGCAAACACATTATGTAGTTGCATAATGACGATAAGCATAATTTGTTTTTTAGTAGTGAATGAGACAATACATCATGGGGAATATTATTTTCAGTGAAGAACAGAGAAACACCTTAAAACACAACAGTTACCTGTATGACATTAGGTTGTTTTTTATTCGTACATTGATCTTTTCTCATTTAGACTACTGGATTGCTCTTTTCACTTGCCTCAGAAAAGCAGCCCTTGATCACCTACAACATGGTCAAAATGTGGCTGCTGGGCTGTTAGTTAAATCTAATCCGTAGTCTATAATATCATTCATTGAATCTCTTCAATGGCTTCTGTCTGTGAAGTTTAGAATATATGTGCTCTTGCATGATTGTTTTTATTTGACAGTAAAGACAGGCAGGAAATGTGGTGAGAGAGGTGGCTGACATGCAATAATAAAAAGGTTCCCTTTCGGAATCAAACCAGGGACATTGTGATTTGGCATTTTAGACCAGTAATCCCAGAGGACACCCACGTTTAGATATTTCCTTAGCCCTTACACTACAGAACCATCTCCACCCGTCTATTACTGCATCTGCTGACTGCCTTAAGCACTGCCTAAAAACACATTTTTATAGGTTTTAGTTCCCTTGCTTGCTTTTATACTTTACCTGATTATCTGAGTGAATGCTTTGTGTTTTATATTTTTGTATACCTATTCATTTTCACTTGTAGTTTTACATGTGTTTTCTCAATGAAGGCCTTCACTCTTGATAACAGTGATTTTAAAAAACAGGTAAAGAAAGTTTAACTTGCGCTTCACTTTCCTGTCACTTTCCTTGTGTCAAACCCTGTGTCTTCCTGCTGTCGTCGTTCTCCTGCTACACAGTCGCAGGCTTGCTCAGTTGCTGGAAAATTGCTGTAAGTCTATGTTGTCTGTTGGTGTTATATTTTCTGCTACAGTGCACAGCAAGTCACTTTGCTGGTGTACCAGTGTTAGGCACTGAGTTCATAAGCTATGCCCATGGACTCATATATGCTCTCAGCAAGATGTAAAACTCCATCTTCCTCCCAGAACACAGAGTCAGTATTTGTGCAGCCTGACTCAGCCTATACAACACATCCATCAGGGGGTGTCTGACCCCTCATTGTGGTCCCTTTTGCTCTGGCTTTGGAAAAAGGAGAAATGTGTTGGAGCCAAGTTTGCTATTCACAAGATGGTTTGCCTCCCTGACCCCTGTCAGCTGGGGAGATTTCCACACTTTATTAGCAAGCACAAAAATGGAGGGAAGATGCCGCTGCTGGCATCCTGGATCATGGAGGCTCTGGAGCATCTACGCTTTACAGTAGTATATCTCCACCCAACATTAATGTTAAATGCTCATGTCAAGTATAGGACAAATTAATAGAATACTTACATTGGATGAAAACAACACTGTTTCAAAGACGCTATGTTATAGCCCCAAGACACCAGAGGGTTGTGCCTAATTCTGGATCTTAAAAATTGCAATGAGAATTTGAAATAATAAACATTTCAAAATAATGCTTTCTTCTTTTGTAGCCCTGTACCTATTTCATGCTTTTATTGTCTAGCCTTTCTACATCAACAGGCAAGTCGAATTTTAAGGAGAAATTTGCCATGGTGGCTACATACAGTATATAATACATACTATTTTGTCAGATGTTTGGATATGATACAGCAAGGCTTTATAACAATGGAACTTCGTTTCCTATAAACCTTTGTCTCTCAGTAGCCTACAGTATTTCACATATCCTCCAGATGGCACCTTTTACTAGATAAGTTATCTATGCTTGCATTAGTCTTCCAAATATAGAACATTCATTGTGAAAATATTACTGTTTAATCTCTGTCCTATTATCACTAAGTTAAGTTAAATCAATGTCACGTCACCATCACAGAAAAAAATGACTTCTTTATAAAATATCAAATTATTGCATTTGTTAAACATACTAGATTTGGTATAAAGTCTGTTGTGATGCTACAGTTATCAGTCAGTTAACTCAAATCAACTGTTGGATGACGCAGTTACTCAAAATCAAGACTTTTCTCTCAGCCATTCTATAAATGGTGGATGATGGCCACTTGATAAACCAAATGACAAATACCCCTAAATACCCCGCTACTGCATTTTGCTCTAGTTTCAGAGTTAATGTCCAATTCAACACTCTATAGTAGGGCAACACAGTAGATGCTGTTTGGTACTGGATGTGTCTGGAAGGCATGATGAGCAATGTGCATCATTGTAGAGTGGGCACTGTTATGTGGTTGAAGGAGGGGTACAACTGCTCTAAAGCAGATGCCATTCTATTCAAGTTGGTGTAATTTTGGTAGTCATACATGCTCATTTTTCAAAGCCTTTTTTTTATTACATAGTCTTGGCTGGGTTGCACCTGTTTAATTCACCCCCGCTCTTTCCTGAACAGATGGTATGTTCCAGTCTAGGTGAGGCTGAGTAGGTACAAATGCCAGTCACTGGTCTGAAGAAGGAGAAAAAGGTGGCCGCTTGCTGTAAAGCTGTGTGTGTGGTTTGTTAGGTTTACCTCAGCTTTTAGTTATTTTGTTAAACTTTAGCACAGTTTGGTTTTGCCTGTTTCCACTACCACTGAGTTAGATGACATGTAACAACCAAACAAGCAGAAAAAAACCCTCCAGGCACTCGATCATCCCCTGTAATTATGACCTTTTTAACAGATCACCACACAACAGGAAAAAAGCTTGTATTCTTTTATTTGTTAAAGTTGGCTGATAAATAATGAATTGGTACACGGCAGAGTGAAAAGAAAAGTCAAGGAAGCAGCCTCTTCCCAGGCAAAAAGACAATAGACCTCCTTTTTTACTAGAACCATGAGTTTTTATTATTAATGACACCACTATCATTAAATGAGGCCGTTGTGACTACAGTTTCAGTAACGCTGCATGCCTAACCCAAGGCCAGTGTTGTGCTGGTCTATAGGTAATTGCTGTTCATAATGAATCTTCCAGCAAGTGGGGTGAATAGATATCAGGCCAGCAAGGGTGAGCTGTGTGGTACAGTCCACAGGGCAGCTTAATTTCAAACACATATAATCCTCCCTTGTGGACCAAAGCTGGTTCGCCAGCTATACTGCTTTTACTACTTTGATCTCCCTGTGGTTGTAACAACCTCTGCTTTCTCGCTGTCAAGAGAAAAGAAAGAGCAGGAGGTCCTCCTTAAGAATGTGTTCTTGACAGTTGGAGTGTTAATAATATATGCTTGAAAGAAAAAAAACAGGTTGAAGGACTAAACACAAAGTGTAACACTGAGTTATAAACTGCCCATTTATGTGCAGTTAGTACACTGCAGTAGGCAGTAGTGCATGTGTGTCCTGGATTTAGATAGCATCTCTTAAACAATACAACTTGCATACATTTATGTAGTTCATGGGTCTAAGCAGGATCTTCTGATGCACTGATAAATTACCATAGACCTACCTGAATGTCCAGATTCATGTTTTATAATTGAAGACAAATTAAGGTTAAAACAGAGTCCCATTTGACAGCCACAAATCTCAGCACCTTGGTAAAATGATCTCTATTAACAGATATCTGCATATGAATGCAGAATCTGTAGGCAAGAGACAAGAGTTTGGTATCGGGAGAGTTCTGCTTCCCGTTTGTAGTCCGTTTGTAGTCCGAGTAGTATTGACCAATCACATTTAAGCAGGCTTTGGTTGCATGCAGGTAAACAGTCAGAGCAAAAGAGGCAGAACGCATTGGCTGAAATGCAATATCTGAACCCATCGGCTATCGTCTGACAACGATTTAGCTTTTTTATCAATCTCGGAACCCTAGAGATTAGCTTTTTATTAGCTTTTTAAAATTTTATCTGCATTCAAATTGTTGTCAGACAATAACCAATGGGCTCCAAGATTGCTAATCGGACTGTAAACATTGACCAGCACATGGAAAAGGAAGTCTTGGCCCGGATATCTGTTATCCGGATATCTGCTGGCTACACCAGAAGCCCTGAAACATTGACCGTTGCCCACAGAGGCTAAATCGCTGACAGATGATAGCCGATGGGTTCCGAGACTGGTTGCTCACCAACCGGTTTTGTACTGAATCAGTACAAATCTTAATTTTCACTTAAGGAGTGCAGTTATATTGCTCTAAATTCAAAGAAAAAAAAGTTAAAAACTGAGGAAGAGCTTAAAGTTCATTGACATGGACATTGAGTCACATTATATATTTGTAATGAAAATAACTATCAAACAACCATTTAATATGAGCAAAACCATTGTAGTTCTATAATTACTACTCTCTTGGTTTTGGTTAGCTAAATTAGCCAGTTAGCATTCTGGCTGTTACAGATCAGTGGTTATTCTCTGTTATCTTTCATGTTTTGAAAGATAAAACACCCATATCTTTTAGTCAGAGGTGACTGATATTGGAACCTGTATAATTGGCTAAGCAAAGCTATTCATTTTTGTTCCTATTACACTGACTAAATATCAAGGTTGAATTTTCTTCCCTTTCTCACAATATATCAATATATTTATTGTGAATAAGCAATATTTTCCAAATGCATGTTTGGGTTGTTTAAGTGTTTATGTTACTGATGTTGGCCAGGATTTATCCACCACATTTTTTTCAGTGTGTCTAAAACTGCTACCTGTGGTGAGAATTGAAGTGAAAGGCATTTAATTGAGGGGACATTTCTTTGGCCATGGTGGTACATAAAACATCCCATCCTTGTGAGACTTTTAGGGCCAAGAAAGGAGGACATCCTCCTGAAGAACTAAGACCATAAAACATGAATGAGCTATCCTCTCAGAATTAAATAGCACCATAGAGCTATTAAGAATCCCTTTAACTATTCAGTATAAGCTGACCATCGTCCTCTTAGCTCTGCAACATGAAATACAGCTGCAGTATATATGCAGATGTCCTATTCGTCACTGTCTGACTGACATATTTGGCTTTGTTCAGTAGGCTGGCAGACTCCAAACTCCTGTCATCAGAGACCAAGACAAGTCTGATGTCTCATCCTTCAGTGAGGAGCTACAGTCACACTGTGGAGCAGCATGGTGACAATGGAGCTGCCATTTCAGTCTTTCCATCCATCTATTCTCACATTTACTGCTGTTCATTCATGGGGAAGGCAGGAGTCTATCCCAGAGTGCAGTCTGGGACAGAGAAACACCCCAGATAGGTCACCAGTCAAACAACATAACACAGCACACAACAGAAACACATTAACACCTCAAGGCAATTTACATTTTCGCTTTCACCTGGACTGCATGAGCGAGGAAGGAAAGTGGGGGGTTTAGTGTGCCCTGGAAACAGCTTCCGTTGTTGCCTGTGTTACTTGCAGTGTTGTAGCTAGACATGTAAATATGTAGTTGTTTGCTAACAAGTTCACCATATCAACTTAAAAGATGATAATACAGTATGTCAGTGTTGTGTTTGCTGCTTGTTTCTACTGCCCCCAAGTGGCCAAAAAATATGTTATTGCAGGTTTAAAATCATTAAAGACAACTCTTCCTGAGTTTGTCATATGACAAAATTTCCTCCCAGCTTTTGAAAGTCAGCACAGTTGAGTTTGCAGTTATGCTGGAACACAATGTGATATTTTTTAACTGTTTATGGCAGTAGAAAGATGTTGTCTCCCTAGACTAAAAATATGTTGATTTTGTGGAAAATGTGAATCCCTCATCGGTATGTGGAATAGGAGCTATTCATGTTAGTGACAACTAACTGGAAAAAAAATAATAATGTACTATATACAGGTATTTTTAATTCTCTCCTTATTTTTCTGGTTTGTTCTGCCAATCTTTTCTAGTGAATTAAGTGAAACTACTTCTGACCTGAGAATTGAATACAGTCCATAATGCGCATGTGAGTGCACTACAAAGGTCACCAGCAGACTACCTCACTGAGTGATTCACTGGTTACGACACTGCTAATGAAGCTAAAGTGGTTGTGTACTGCACGCTTGTGTTTCCACTCCCCTGCACTGCTGCCCAAGGGCTTGGTTAATTATCTCCTTTGTTTAAAATTGTTCTCATACCAGCTTAGAATTTGCTGTTAGTGGGGTGAATGAGTGGGTTGTGCTTGATCAATAATAGGACCCCTGTGTAGCAGTAAAAAAATCCCACTTTCTCTCCTCTTGTGTTTTTTCTCTTATTCAACTCAGGTTTGTAATTATTAGTGTCATAATATTGTTAGTGTCATGTGGTCATTAGTCATAACCACATGACTCTTGAGGGGAGAGTGGGTGATGGGTAGAAAGCAAGCCATTTATGTTAAAGGCTTGGTTGCAGTACTATACCATACCATAGCACATGTACAGTTACCCAGTCTTAAAATACAAAAAGCATACACCTCAAACTTGTCAAATGTAAATATGATTATTCTTACAGGAAACGTCAAACAACCGGCTCCAATTACGTTCTGTAGCTGACAAGGCATCAAAATATAAAACATGAAATCACCTTGGTATGTACTAGAGAAAACAACTCAAACATTTCCTTACTGCAGTGAAAATATAATATAAAAGTGTCAAACTAAATGAACACAAGACCTCAGGTATGGAACACAATTGATTTTTGAGTTTTTTCTCATTACCTCCTTTCTGTTTTATTGCCTTTCTGACTTGAGCCTCCTCCAAAGCCAGGTTTCTGGTTGTGTAGCCTGGAAACACTTGCTTACCAATACATACCAATACCAATTCCTGTGGCACACATGCCCATAATTAACAGGTTGCTACACATACCCCTGCAATACTGTGTTATGCACATTGAAACCACAGCAAAGATGGCGGAGGATTCATTGTGCCATTTGTTGAGATTTTTCACCTCATGCTGTTCAAATGGCGTTGAATAACCCAATAACATGAACATGAATGTTATGAACGTATGAATGCATGTAAAGAGACTGTATTCATAAAACAACACCATTACAAACTACAACATAAAAAAATACATAAAGGTAATTGAACACCTCTCTGACACAGTCTCAACTTAAAATGTACATTTTAAGTTTCACAAACAAACAGTAACACAAACCATCACCGAATAAAACAATCGCTAGGTTTTCTAGTTTGTAAGCATTCTGTAACAGCATATCCAATGTCAAAGCCTCATGGGAGCTATTTGACAAAGTAATCTTGACACAGTGTCCAGCCACTAACCTTTTCTGGAGCCTTCGATGGCATCCCTGATCTCTCTCAGGCCAACCACTGACTTCTGGAAAACAAGCACAACCAATAAATGAGTGTAGGGCTACTGTCATCAAGTCAAAGGTAGGCCACACAAAGTAAATCCCTTCTTAATTTAAACTCAGTCTTCAAAGAAGTCTTGAATAAACCTAGGGATCAGCTTTGCCGGTCTTTTTTCCTAAATGGATGAAGTCCAAACTCATTATGGTTTTATTTTGTGGGCCTCCGGCATCTGAGAAATAGCAGCTGTTGAAACTTTGTCACAGACATTCAGTTGTTTCTCAGCAAAATATATGTTGAGTAAAAAAGAAAATGTTTAATAAATGTGTGTGTGTACTCAACATCTGTTTTAGGGTAATAGCCTTTCAACAGGGGGCATCATCCTGCAGCTCACGGGTTTCGTTCAAACACAAGAAGAGAATAAGAGAAAAAAAGTTAAGTCAAATTAATCAGCCACTATTTTAATACAAAATAGCAATGATTTCATCCTCAAGAGAATTATTATTCTGTAAGCCAAGGGATGTTAGATGATTCATCTAACTTCATCTAAATCATAATGTACTTTATTTCATGTTGGCAATCATTCAAAGCGTGTACATCTAACTTTGGAGGCTCCTCAGTTGCAGTTTGGGCTTTAAATACTTGGTCAACTTTTGACTTTTCATCTCTTGCATCACCCCATCCCTTAAAAACAGTCACCAGGGAAAATAACTCATCAGAGCGAAAAGACAAATGATTAAATAAGTGGGTCGGATGTGCGTGTGTGTGCACTCACATTTACATTGTGTGTGTGTGTGTGTGCGCGCATGTGTGTGCATGCAATGGAGTGTGATGGGGTGGTGGGTTCGGGCTGGTAAAAAGAAGCTGTATTATCTCGTGGCCAAGGCGGAGTTTCTGCTGACATAGTGAAATATTGATGTGGAATAAATTCCCGTCTAATTAGAGTGGCTGAATTAATCAGGAAGCGTTTAATTAGCAGAGTTTTCTTTTCAGTCGAGGGGAGGTTTTGATCTGAGCCATATGGCTGCTCCCTCTGATGTGCCGTGGTTCACAGGCTTTTAAATATGAACTACTTTTGTTAAAAGCCTCAATGAAAATTAGCTTTTTGGTGACAGAGGGTAAGTTGTGTAATAGACCCAGGTAGTATGGGATACTTGTAATGGCATTACATACAGTATTTAATACTTGATCAAAAAAAGTATGATTATGAAAAATCCACCCTCTATCATATATTTGATGTTTATTTTACAGTAATTCATGTACACTGTAGTAGTTTAACCCACTCCACAGTAGCTTCAGTTTCAGATTTGCTCACAGGTGTTCTAACATAGAAAAACAAGAGTCTAAAGCCACGCTCTGTGAGGCTGTACTTAGCCACAGCAGTGCCTGAACAAACTGTTAACAGCAAACCCTCTATCATGCTCGCTATAGGTGTTTTCGGACCAAACAGTTCTGGGGACTCTCTGAGAGGAACTGCCCACTGGGGAGCTCCCTCGAGAACTTCATATCTTCAAGGGCTTTTTTTCTGTTTGCATTTGCACCGGCAATAGGAACGCTGAAGTGATGCAAGCCGGCCGGCGGTTGGTATAGCGACATCACACACAAGCTTTTTATATTTTGCTTTGATGGGTAAAAATTGTATTGTATTTCCCCAGTTGTATATACGATCAATAAAGCCTGGACTTCGCTGTCGACCGATTTGTCAGTGTTTTGGTCACTTTTTTAAGGCTACCGTTACGAGCTGTTACACAGGCTTTTAAAGATGGCGGTTGCCGGTGCTGCATTGGCTCATGTGTTCGACCAATCACCATACACTTAAGTCACTCAAGGTTCCTCTTGTGCTGGGAGAGTACCTACTCTCAAGAAGGAGCTAAAAAAGTCCCTCAGAATGGCTTGCAGATATTTGGTCATAAACCAAAGTATATAACAACATGAAAAGTTAAGAGACCACCAAAGTTATTACAATTCATCATTCAGAGGAACATGAATGTCTGTACCACATTTCATGGAAATCCATCCAATAGTTGACGAGACGTTTCCCTTAAAACCACAAATGTAAACCTCATGGTGGCGCTAGGGAAAAGCCAGATGATCACCAAAGTCATAAGGATACTTTGTCTGGGAACCATGAATGTCTGTAAAAAGAATTGCATCAATTCATCTATTAGATGTAGAGATATTTCACTGGATAAGTGAAAACTTTGACCTGCTGGTGGTGATGGATGAAAAGTCAGGGGATCACCGAAGTATTTAGCTTTCCTCCTCACCAGCCCGTTGCACCAGCTCTACGTAAGTTCTCTCTTAAGTCAAGGTGCAAAGTCCACACTAAACGATACATTCAAACTAGGTAGTTTGATACTAAAACTGTGCTGATGTTTGGTTGCACCACGGAGACGTAAGGTTCATCTTAGCTACTCTGGTGTAAAGTCCACACTAACCAAAATACTGTCGCAGAAAATGACATTTTCACTTCCTGTGGCCAATAACATTACTGTGTTGTCTGTCGTGGCCAGTTGTCTTTGAACACTTTTCTATGCAATAGCGAAGAGGCTAACAGCTAAAAATAGCTAACGTTAATCACCAAACAACAACAAAAAGGTACATAAACTAGGACAAAGCATTGTGACTAGGTGATAAATACAACTTTAACCTACAGCTAGCACAAAATAACAACAGTGACATTGAGTGGTGAAACCGTCAACTACAACATAGAGTAATATAACGGTACCCCATTATTGGGCAGATGAAATTGTAACATTATAACAAACATGATTGCCTACACTGGCAAGTTAACCCACCTTTCAAAATAACCATGCCAACCACTATTTTACGGAGGACTTTACACCTACTAAGGTCAAGGTGTAAGATTTAAGTTGCAGGTTATGCCTACGTCGGAACTATTTCAGCTGGTGCAACCCTTGAAATGTTAGTAGCGTGTAAACTCCGACCTAATTTAGAAATTATGTTCAAACAAGGCTATGTTTGAACTTATGCATAGCTGGTGCAACCCAGTGCTGCAGACCATGAATGTCTGTACCAAATTTCATGGCAATCCATCCAATAGTTGAAAAGAACATTTTATATTTGTCCTTGCCCACTTTGCTGCCACCTCCCATTGATGCAGTTTTGTGACTGGCTGAATGGATTAGTTGTCATTTTCAGGTTCAAGGGTGCCATGGTTCAAGGGTACTTTGTCAAAAGAACTCCAGTGACATCCAAAAACTATTAGGAACACAGAGAAGAGGCATGCTGTTTACAATACATACAATGAACATGTCAAGTGTAGTTCATTCTTCTCATCCCATCAAACTAGCAGTGCAATGTCCCTGAGTGCTCAGTGATGTCTGCCTGATGGAAAGCTACTCTCTCAAGACTGAAAATGCATCTGCAAAGTTGTTTTAAAAGTTCATCAAAACCTTACAATGCCTTACAAATCAAGTGTTGTGACTCATGGTGCACGAGAAGTAATGCATTTTATGGCAACATATAGAAAGAAATTAAAAGGAAGAGAGGGATCATTTCTGTAGTATAATCAGTGATAACCATTATGGATGATTATATGAAGGCAAAAGCAACACTTAAACATGATTTTTACAGTAGGATAAAATGTAAATAAGAACACGTGAACTTAAATACACCCACAACTGACCAGCGAAACAAACATAACAGAGAAGGTAGGCTCATAGCACAAACAGCACGGCATGACATTTACAATTACCTTGCACACATTTGTGAAATACATCATTGTGTCAAGCAATAATCTCTGATAACATCAGCCACTTGTGAATCATATTGTACATTAACATTATCTAAACGTGCCTATATCCCTTAATGTCCAAACTCACTGTATCATTGGGCGTTTGTGGATTTGATTGATGAGATGGTCAAAAAACAATCTGCCATACTGTCATCAGCCCATCAATGATGAGTGGGGTGAAGGAAATAAAGATGGCAGAGCAGTCAGTGGTGCGATTTATGAGTTTGGACTTAAGTATTGTTGAAGATGTAGATGCATACAGATGACTGTCACACATACTGCATCAGCAGATGTAGTTCTTATTAAAATATGTAAGGGTTTTTTTTCACCTACAACTTATCTGCTTGCAGAGGTTGATAATATTGTCAGTCCATTTATCCATATTGTGTGATATCTCAGACACCACTGGTGCATTTTTGAATGGAGCCTGTGCAGTTGGTGCGATATATGTCGCCATTGTATTTTTTACATTTCCAACTAACTCACAATAGGCCATATCTGCCACAGCTGAGTTTCACAGACATCCAGCTTTCCTTCTTCAAAATGTACCCCTTGAGCTATCAGTGATTACAGCATTTTCTGTCATTTTGCAGCTTAATTTAGTTTTAGTTTAACATTTTAAGACAAAAATGGCACCTGCTGAGGGAGCAGCATGGGAGGAGGATTAGTGATTATTTTATTGCTAGATGAGGCGAGATGAGAAGATTTTACCACTGATTCTACAAAATAAATAACAAAAAAAAACCCTGTGGAAATCAAACGATTGTCCCTGTGATAAGTCTGTGTGTCCTCTGCGTCAACAATTGGCAGGTAATAGTAGAATTAATTGGGTTCAAATCACAGAGTAATCTACCAGGAAGGCAGTATGTTGCCAGATGACGCCACATTGGGTCATGGTAAGAGCTGAGCAAGGTTCAACTTTAGCTGAAGAACCTGAGTTGTTTTTTTTTTTGGCAGAGCCTTCGCCAACGAACTAGTCTCAAAAAATAAATATATTAAATATGCCAGCCTATATTAGTTGGCTAGCTAACATTAGCATACTTAGCCTCCGGCAGCTGACCTCTGACTTCATCCGAGGGAGACAAAAGGCAGAACATTTTCACTACAAGGGTAAATAGTCTATCACACTGCTATTATCATCCTGACATCAACCATACACTTCAGAGTTGTAAGCTGGTAATGTATGCATATGCTGTTACCTGTTTAGATAACAAGCTGAGAGAGGAGAATTATCACAGCTGCTCAGCTTGCAAGGCAAACATGACAGTGTTTGTTTGTCATTGGGATCTGTCTATTTGCAGTGATAGGTCAATACCTTAGGAGTTCAAAAATGTAAGCAAGTGACCCTTTTACAAAGTTTCAGTCTGGCTGGAATTGCTTCAGTTATTCATAATGATTAGAAAAGGTTTTATGCTCTCATATAAAATTTAGTCTGAAGGATGGGTGAATATTGGCTTTAGCAGCTAACATTTACCAGATGATTATGTTTGTTTCCTGCAGTGTATTTGGGCAGTAGATGATTACAAAGCCTGTTGTTTTTTCCCCTTTATATATTCACAAGCCTACAGCAGAGTCAGTATTCATTTAAATCATTTAAATTGGAAAGGTGTATAAATATTTGCATGATTATAATTTGATGTTGTGCTGGTGGTCAGAGGTCTGCACTCATTCTTTAGCTGAACAGCGAGATTATCAGTCAGGTTGAAGCTGTCGTCTAGGGCATACCCACGCATTCTTTTGGGGGGTCGTGTCACCCCCAATACTGAGAAACTACCAATCTGCCCCCCCCCAATATACAGTAGAAAATATGTTAAATATGTCCTCCTTTTATGAACCCTGTCAACGGATCTGTTTCTTGGTATGTCCTATTTATTTTCAATTTATTTTTGTTTGTTAAGGAAAACATGTGACCCCCCCCCAATTGTACACTTGGTTGCTCCCATGCTAGCGCACACAACTCCAGTTGTTTGATTTACACCGTATATGTTTATGATTCACACTGTTAGCATGTTGTTGTTGCTATCAATGTTTGCTAATGAAGCTCAGAATCAGATCCCCTAAAGTCGTTCTGCTGTGATGGTAATCGGACGGGTTTTTTTAATTTGGTAAGTCAGTGGAGGTGAGGAAGTAACGTTACCTAAAAAGCTTAGAAAGCAGGACTGGCAGCCGGACATACAAGTTTTTATTCAGACATTAAGTTACTCGCTACCAAAATAGGTAATGTTAGGTTAGTACATAAGGCAATAGCTAACGTTTCAGCTAACTGTTACTACTGTACACTGTTCTTTATACACTAACTGTATAGCTAGCTAAACAGCAGGATTACATTAAAGCAAATAAAACTAGTAATACAAGCAGAATATTCAGTGTATCAAATTAAAATGATCATCAAGGTCATCAGTCATTGTTCTTTAGGTAAAATAATGATATGTGGTCACACTGCAGGCAGCACAGAGAGACAGGGAGGGAGAGACATGCTGGAAGCAGAGGTCAGACAGGTACATGCCCTGTAGATACAGGTGATCAGGTGAGAAAGTGGAACGTGAACTATAATGCAGTTTAGTAGAGCACACAGACAGTGTAAGAATCTAGCTAAATAGGTAGCTTAGTAAGGCACTACAGGTAAATGCATCTTGTGTGTGAATGATTGTGGTTACAATACTCCCATCTTAATTAGATTAAGACACGTGTGGAGAAGTTTGGAAGAAGTTGCTTGTTTTAACTTGTAAGACAGTGAACAGTAAGCAACTGACCAAAACAAAATGAAGTGGGGGGGCAGCCACTATCTCAGAGAAATCAGACTATTCCTTTAAATGTGAATTCAAATGATCAATGTAGTCCTCAAAACTATGTTCTAAATGTGCAAATTGTCATATATAAATATCATAGAATTGTGGGAAATGCACTTTAAAAAAAATTTGGACCCCCCCATTGTCTATAACATGGTTACGCCCTTGGCTGTCAGTATCAAGATGCTTTTTGTAAAATGGCTAATAAAGCACAACTGTTCTATCCAAGGGTGATGTAAACACAGTCTCTGTCTTTCAGCATCAACCCAAGCACAAAGCTGTGCACTAGATAAATCAAACATGCCACTCAGCCACCTGTCTTAAATGAAATGGCCAGTTTACTCCGCTCTTTGTTATAACCGATGAGCACAGAGAGCCGAGGTGCTGGCTCAAGTGAACTGCCAGGGATCTCTTTTGTGGCCCGGTGAAATGTGACACCGATGACTGAGCAGGGGAAGCGATATCACAGTCTCTTCTTTTATCCTGTTTTTTTTTCACTACTTCACCATTCAGGAAGTGCCACAGAGACAAGATTAGTGGACACATCTCCCATCTTGTCACACGAAAGTCATTGGATTGGTAATGTGTGCAGATCCAAGAGACAGACAGAGAGTATGGATTTGTATTGAAGCGTGTGAAGCCTAGACACATTTCAAACGTATAGATCAATATATATATATATAACAAGTATAGTCATATTTATAGACTATTTTCTCAATCCATCATTATATTTCTGTGCCATGATTAATCATCTAATCTTACACACATTAACATGTCATCTTTTTTTATTTGCTGTGTTATTCTCATCTTGGTTCCTCACATCTGAGTCACACTTTCTGATACATAATTAACACTAACTAACTGAGTGTCACTCAAACCCAGTGGGATTTTTAATGGCATCATGGGGCTAAAGAATTGATCACTAACACTATAGGCTCATCACAGCTGTATTGTGGTCATTCTGTGCTACGGGTCAGTAAATAATCTTCTTTATTGTCCTGTTAAAGTGTACGTAGAAAATGCAAAGAACCCATCCATTCTGATTGGTTTTCTCAGAAAATCCTCTCGCACTCAATGCTAATGATGAGAAAAGTGACCCAGAAATCAATCCAGGAACAGATACTTGGGTAAGTAACTTGACTAAGGAGGTCCTTTCTTGGACTCACAAAAGAGAAATGGTGAGCAGCGATGTAATCAAACAAGGTCAGTGAAGGGCCATATATTCCTGGAACAGAATGGAGTCTGTCACTGGTTTACTAATGGGCTCTTGACTGAGTGGGGGTGGGGATTCTGGACTGCAAGACTAATTTCATTTTAACCAGCAGCCAGCAGCTCTGTGTACGTCAGTACAAATCTGCAATCAATTTTGTCCCATAGATTGTATTGAATTTTGCATGTCAGGAAAACTGTGAGTTGTGGGTTTTCTGGTAACACTGTACATAATGCTGTTTCTTTTTCAGTCTGATTGGAGTACGTGTAAGTATTTGACTCAGTCCAATAAAGGTACAAGCATTTGAATTGGTGGCCTTGGTGTAGAGAGAAGAAAAACAGAGGCCTAAAACACATTTTATGTGTGCATTGCAGGAGGGACCTGAAGTGCGTATAGCTGGGGAACAGTGCAAAAGACAAATTACACTATACTTTATCATCTAAAAATATACATATGCCGCGGTCACTGATTAAATATGGAATAATAATTCACTGAGTTCACTCTACCAGACTTTTGGTTTGAGCTTTAGATGAGATATATGTGTAAACCCATAGGTGTGGTAGGCCATTTGTAATGACTATCAGTTCTTGTTTTATGGAAATGCAGTCAAAAGCAAGGACAGATTTTAAAAGTCTGCTGAAATGCTTACTTGCTTACTAGTATGTCCTGCAGGCTTGATGAGGACTTACAGTAGGGTGTGAATGTGATTTTTTTTTTTTCCAGATGTCAGAGCTTTTCACTGACACTTTAAGGCACCAAAGTCATTGTCCCCTCCTTTCTTCTAAAATATTAGAAAATGCATTCAGATGTCAAAAAAAGTGAAGAACATTGATTATGTTGTTACAATGGCACCTGTCAGTGGGTGGGATATATTAGGCAGCAAGTGAACATTTTGTCCTCGAAGTTGATGTGTTGGAAGCAGGAAAAATGGGCAAGCGTAAGGATGTGAGCGACTTTGACAAGGGCCAAATTACCCCCACTTACCTGGGGAAGACATGGCACCAGGATGCACTATGGGAAGAAGGCAAGCCGGTGGAGGAAGTGTGATGCTTTGGGCAATGTTCTTCTGGGAAACCTTGGGTCCTGCCATTCATGTGGTTGTTACTTTGTAACATCTACCTACACCTACCTAAACATTGTTGCAGACCAAGTACACCCCTTCATGGAAACGGTATTCCCTAATGGTAGTAGCCTCTTTCAGCATGATAATGCACCCTGCCAAACTGCAAAAATGGTTCAGGAATGGTTTGAGGAACATGAGTTCAAGGTGTTGACTTGGTCTCCAAATTCCCCAGATCTCAATCCAATCAAGCATCTGTGGGACGTGCTGGACAAACAAGTCTCATCCATGGAGGCCCCACTTCGCAACTTACAGGACTTAAAGGATCTACTGCTAACATCTTGGTGCCAGATACCACAGCACACCTTCAGAGGTCTAGTGGAGTCCATGCCTCGATGGGTCAGGGCTGTTTTGGTGGCAAAAGGGGGACCTAGACAATATTAGGCAGGCGGTCATAATGTTATGGCTGATATATATATTTTTTTCCCCACAGTATATTTCTCCCCACATACTGTAGTAGCTTTAATCACTCTCTCCCCTCTTTACCTTAGGTTGAAAGTCTATATATATTAATACATTTACTTTTTATTATTATAAATCACTGGGTTCAGAACTATCACGGTCTATTGTAATTATGAACAGTTATTCTTGTAGATTTCAACAGACACTTTGTTTTATTCTCTTCACTCTAAGTGGCTCTAACTATTTGCTTAGTAAAACCTTGCAGCTTTTCAGTGATTTCATTAGCAGAATTGCTGATAAACTGAACTGTGATGGCTGCGGTTTATGCTTTATAATCAGACCTGTAATGGAGCCAGTAGGGTAGGTTGTCAGTAAGCTACTGTGGGACGTGGTGCTAGTTGAGTAGCTTGTGAAATCAGGCTTGATATCACCCTGCGAGTGTCCTAGCACCATATTCAACATGCAGTATGCAAACAAGCAACACCCGTACTATGCATATTTTTATGACACAATCTTGGCAGGTGGAAGCACAGAGCACGTCAAAATATGGCCCCCGCCCCGATGCAGAGTTCCTGGAGGAATTCCAGCAGAGCCAGAATCAATCTATTGCCAGCTGCAGCTTATCCATGGCCTTATACGAGGTTCATGCAAAAAAACAAAATAACAAACACACTGTAGGATATGATTTTTTTTCCTATATGTTAGACAGTAAAAATATTGAGACGTATACCCTTTACATTACTGTCTTTAGCATGCACTGAAAATGATTGTTGCTGTAATGACATCTAGAGGTCTAACAAATGTCAGAACCAGATATCACCAAAACTGTGTGTTTTTTTTTACTATTTACTATCCTAAAATGGCTGGTAAATAGGAAATGACAAGAGGCTGTAGTCATTCTGTATTTACCCATTCTCTTATAGCACATCCCATGCCATTAGGTAGTTATGGGCTCATATATAGTAAGCCTTATAAGAAACAATTAACTCTGCCCCTTCATAACAAAACACTTTGACAGGTAGACACTTGTTATTTTTTTGGCTTAGACACTGGAAACTGACCACTTATTGTGGGAAGCCCTCACATCAGTATCAGCACAGCTTCTATTGATTTGTGTCTAGATGTTATCACAGCATCGGCACTCCTTCAGTATTAACAACCTGCAATTAATTCCTTTCCTTTTATGATTCTGATTCAGGCAGTAATAAGGAAGTAGACATGAACAGGATTTTCACTTTTACTGTCAAAAGACACTTGAAAAGTGAGTTTGGAGAGAAAAAAAACAAAACACACCTCTGAAGTTCAGGGAGAAACGGGGTCACAGAATGAAGTTCTGACCACTGAAGCCCCAAATTAAAGCACACGGTGGAACAGTGTGGGAGCAGCTTATTTCATGGGCTAGCAGCAGACAGTTTCAGGACTTCCTACCGAACGGAGAGCATACTGTGTGTGAGTGTGTGTGTGAGTGAGAGAGGTGTGTGGCAGCAAGCTGTTCCAACCCCCTTTTCCCCTACATTTCCATCTGTCACACTCTGCTTGGTTGCTGTGGAAAAAGAGTATATATCACTCAACAGCAGTTGCAGAGGATTCAATTGTTATCAGGTTCACACCTGTCCAACAAAATCCTCTAAGTGGAAACTGACCATGGCCATGCAGCAAAGATCAGCTCAGTAAAGTACTTTCATTGCTCCTTTGTGCTGTTATAAATTTGTAAGGTTAGATCATCCATTTTGTATTATTTTACAAATGTTCTTTGCTTTTCAGCAGCATGGGAAGAGGAACCACAATTAATCAACCATGAACCATTTGCTCTGCTGCATTTATTAGAGAGGTTTACCACAGGTTGTATAAGTTAATACAACCCACCCTGACTGTATCCCCTAAACTCCTTCATCCGCTGAAAGAATCCTTTTAGGAAGAATAATCCAAGAGAAAGCTGACTGTGCAGCATTTCCAATCAATCTGCTAGACAAAATGCTTTGTTCATTCAGCGATCGCTTCGCTCAAATTTGTTGACCTTGCAATGCACATGTAAGTCATTTTCTACCTTTCACTTTCACTTTCCAATTTCATGTCCAATTTTTCATAATTACTGCCCACAGCTTGCCCTTACCGTCAAATGGAAAGAGCATAGAGTGAATTTGCCCTTTACTGCTGAAGTAGCTCTGGTGAATGTAAGAGAACTGATGAAAAATAAATCAAATAGATGATGTTGTTAATGCATTGTATTTATTTACATCATACGCCGGTATACTTACTGTATACATCACCCAATCTGTTCTAAAAAAGACTTCTTCTGCAAAACAAAATATAGATACTACAAGGGAAAGATGACTTTTCCTTTCAGAGAAGACATGAGTATTGAAAAGAAAATGTAAATTGATGCACTTTATGTATTTTATAGTTTACAGTATGTAAAAGCTCTTGACAAGACAGTCAAGGTTTAGTGCGCTCTATTCAGACAGACTGTCAATGATTTTCAGAGTCAAAACACTGAGCTGTCCATCTATTATTTTTGCTTTTTTTTCTACAGATATGACGAGGCAATTCATCATTCGTGAGTCTCAGAAAGACAAAAAAAGTGTTATTAGCAAAGAAAAAAAGGAGCATAATAGGGAACACACAAAAAAGGAAATAAAGGTTGAAAAAGTTGCATGTAAGTAGGTCCGCTTTTTTTAGCAGGTAATCATTCTTGGGAGGAAGTTGTGTGGCACTGGGTCGATAGCTGGGCAAACTTCAGCATAAAAAAACGTGGTAAGAAATCCCATGGAGTTTATCCCTTTGAGCCCGATGGGAAATCACACTGCAGTTTACCTGGCCTCTTTCTTAAACCCACCATCTCCATCTTCTCCACAGATTCAATGTTGTAGGTGTTTGTTGCTGGCTTAAGACCTTTAAGTTTAAGCTGTAGTGAACGTTTATTACTGTGAGGTGAGAGGGAGTTTGTTCTGTCCTGAAATGTGACACCTCAGCAATGTACAACAGCTTTAAAATGAGTTAGAAACAACCCAATCTCACTACAAAAAAAATAAATGACTGTTAGAGCACTCTCAGACTTTCTGAGGATACGAGTCTGCTGGCTGGTTTGATCAGTGCTGCCACAATGCCAGCCATTTTACTTTTATTGTAATGTTCAGAAACACTGACCTAATGTAAATGTCAAATAGGGACTAATGCTCCCTTCTACATCTGAAACATCTGGCCTCCACTGAAGGTCTTGTAGCTCGTGTGTTATTGCTTCCAATAAAGTGTGTGTCCTCTCAAGGGGTGCAGTGATCATATGATTAGTTTTATTCATAATACAGAGACCATGGTTCAATACCGTCATAATACACTTGACAAAACGTGACTAGAAAATTACATATTTATTCCACCATAGGCATAACGTGCAAAAAACATTCAGTTTCACCATTCACTTTATTTAGTATTTTTTTTTAGATTTCAGTGTAAAGTGCCTAAAAATACTGTTACAAGAAGATAAAGACAAAATGTGGGTATGTACTTGGTTGGACTATCATTCTCCAAACAGCTTAGTTGGCCACAAACCCAACTGTACAAAGCAAATGGAATGACAACTGCCATTCAGTTGGATTTTACTGTGCAGAGTGATGTGTAGAGGAGGCGTGAATGCAAACTAAATCAATGGAAAGATGCCAATGGAGACAAACAGGAGCAGATTTGCTGTAGGCACTGCAATTTGAGGGGAAGAGATGTCTGCTTGAGCTGGGAGTGAACATGTATAGTTGTATGACTTCATGAATGTGGCAGCAGAAAGGAGAGGGTCTGGAGGAAAATAAGAGAAACTGGAGTTTGGAAATCAGTCTGTCTGAACTGTCATACTGAGTTGCTGATTGTTGGCTTGGTCTATTGAGTGTTTGTGGCCAAAAGACACAGACTGAAAAACCACTCTAGCAGCCAGATTGAGCCAAAAAAACTCACTTCTTTTTGTCCCTAAATGCCACTTGCTTGTTGTGTTGCAGTGGTGGAGAACGCAGATGATCCCACTTTGCACTGGTCACATATGCAGTTGTTAAGATTTGATTAAAATTACTTTCCACACTTCATGTTGTCCCATTTGTGTATCGTTAAGATATAGTGTATGTACATTTTGTTACACCTCACATCCCCACATTTTCTTCTTCAGATGACCGCATTCAAGAAGCAAACTAGGCTGCTTCTCACCGGTCAGCTTGGTCGGCCTGTCAAAAAGCCACCAGCAGGCATCTAATTAGAGTTACCTCATTTGGACTAAAAATTCCATCTGCATAACTTTTGGCAAGAACATAGCAATGCTGGTGTTGATAAAGTAGGACATAATACACACAAACAATGATCTGTACAAACTACTGAATAGTAGCATCAGACTGTAACTTGAAGCTGCATTTCTCATCTTGGAAATGACATTTAATTATTGACCAGCAGAAATCTTTTCATGCGGGCTAAAAGCCTGGCCTTTTCCTTCAGTTTCAGCTAACAGTTTCCTCCTCTCCATTATGCTCTTATCTCTCCCCACCGAGGTGGCAGAGAAATTAAATTACTTATCTCCAACTTCATTAACTCTCTTATCTTTTCCGAGGCACATATCAAACAGAATTTCTCTTAAACATCTCTCCCTATTCCCAGCCTTTTTATGCATAAGATATTTTAGCAACGCACAAGAGAACTGGGTGTATTAGATGTAGCCTAATGTGGGAACGAATTTAATTCTATTTCATTTGCCTGACATGTTGTACATGTCCTGCTTTCAAGTCTTCTGGTCTGGCATCAGCTGTGTCCATATTCTGTGGCCTGTGTAGATTTGCATTTAGGTTATGTATTGCGGGCAGCCAATTACTCATTTTTTAAAGAGTGAATTGGTATTTATTCTAGGAGATATTACTGTTAAGTACCATG
Source organism: Macquaria ambigua (assembly GCA_008360985.2). NCBI lineage: Eukaryota > Metazoa > Chordata > Actinopteri > Centrarchiformes > Percichthyidae > Macquaria > Macquaria ambigua. Next base: position 88,483 of record VMKM01000276.1, on the reverse strand, counting down.
TCTGTACTGCATTTGGTAAAGATATGTCATCATCAAACCTCTTAGTCATATACATTGAATTAATTTATCAAGCTGTAGACTAAAATATGTAAGTTATACCTGATAAAAGAAAATAAAGTTTAATTATTTGTGTTTATGAGTTCTAAAACAATGAATGTCAATGTATGATTATTTCCTCATTGAAATTCAGACAGATATTTGTCTCAAAGTCCCTCAAACTCGTGTGAGCCGGCAAAGGAGACTCACAAATAGTAGTCTGTTTGGCAAAATCCTGCATTGCCACTTTTGCCACGGAATGAATTCAATTTAATATTTAAATTGAATACTTCTCTCTGCATTACACAACATGTCTTAGAGCAGCTTAAGCTTTCAAGGACAAACCAAACCTGGATTTGTGAGTGCAATATATACACATATATTCAGCAAACAAAAATATTTCCCAAGGGAAATTACATGGTTGATTTATTCCTGACCTTGCATCCTTTTCATGTTCTTACTTTCTTTTCTTTTCTTTTCTTTTTTGGAGGTGGAGCAGTATAAAACATTTATTGGGTTTCACTTCATTTAGGCAGTATATCAACAGTCACATTGGAGACCAGTGGGCTAGTCAGGTCTAGGAGGTCAAACTCTGCATTTCTTTTCATTTCTTTTAATCAAAATTCCATCAAATGTGGCACATTTCTGTCTTACAAAACACAGGCTGCAGTAAACCTGAAACACAAGTGCACAGAAAAATGAAGTTTGCGTCAAACTTTGAATATGAAAATCAATGTATTATTTAACTTAAGTATCAGAAATATATCCTTCCCTTCCAACATGTGAATTTAGTAGTCAGTGTTTTCAACATAACTACAATATGAACAAAAACATAATCCAGGCAGCATAACATTTGCTAATGCAAAATAGATGCACAGGTGTAATTAATAATATTAATAATGGCTGAATATCATCCAGTTTCATGGCTATGGTATTGTGTTTGTTGGCTAAATAGGGATAGCCATCAAATTCAAATGCCCCATCTACATTGTCGAAATCAGCCAAATATTCATATCCATGACTTTGGATATAAATTCTAGCTAGCAGTTCCTCTATGTAAACTCTTCTCTCCAACTTTTCCACAATCGTCTTCCTGCAACAACTCAACCTCTCGCGAGATTTCAGAGCGAGACTTTTCTTTGAGCGGAGTTCTGTTTCTGGTTAAACAAAAAGGATGTTACTCTTTAACTAAATGGTCTGTCTCTGTAGGGATCCTTTCCATAATGTTGTCAGACACTTCAAATAACAATCTGAGCCTGTCAGTGGCAAAACAAGCACTTTTAGCGGACGTACTTTGATGGGCGCAGTTGCCCCAAAGGATTACTTGCAGCCATTGCAGCCCGTTCACGGATGCCTGCTACTGGACCCATTCCAAAACTTGTGGTAATTGTTAGTCATTTAGACCCCAAAATTTGTAAAAATAGAGCCCAGGCTTAAAAATACCAGAGTTACCCTTTAAGGACGGGGTTCTCTGGAGGCATTTCTCCTTAGTTTGTCAAACATATTTTTTCAGTGTTTTCTCTGTAGCTTGGTTTGTTTGGTACGTGGGGTGAGAACCATGCTGGGTAAACTCAGGTGGCACTAAAGATGCATGTTCATGTTCACATGTTGTCAGGCTCTGAAATGGTGCCATGGTTTATATATATCTGGAGAGATTGTTAGAAATAATAAAAATACAAATACAAAAATAAACATGATTAAAAGTACTAATATTACAATTAGCAATTCAGCATGCTTACAATAGCACTTCAGTCAGTAAGAAAGCCAGTTGTGTGTTCATACAAAGCAAATAATAAACTATGCAATATGTCATTTAAGTTAATTACTGCTTCATCAGTAACTAAAATCAGCTTTGCCAGTGTTTTCTCACAAAAAATCTCACAAAGGAAGATTGAGCAAGACTGTTTCTATGGAAACTGTCCAACATGTATTATGGTAATGTGGTTGCTGTTCAGAGGGAAAAGAAAACTTCAAAAATAATTTTCTCAGAAATGAATACATATGGCAGATCAATTTAATTCAACAAAAACATTCACATCTAAGTGAAAATGAGGAAGAGGGAGGAACAGAGGAACACAGGCAATTTGTTCTACACAAGTCATCTTTTATTTCTGCTGCATTTCGGCTGATGTTAAGACAGTCCCATACTGAATCTGAAGGTCTTTACTCTCCATGGATTACTTGTTGAGACTGTTCATGCTTGGTGCTAGTGTTTCCTTCATTACATTTTAGGCTACCGCAGCTTTCTGATTTCTGAATTATTTTATTTTTTGCTCAGTGTGTCTGAAAAACATTTCTAAAGAGTTGGAAAATAATCTGCAGTAAAATCTGGATAAAAGCATTGAGGGAACATTTTGACACCAAGTTAGAACAAGTAGATGTTACGATCACTGTGAACCAAGTCTTATTAAACACATCATTAAGGAACTTCTCTTATCTTGCCTAATCAGTAATTGATGTTAAAGCTAGAGTGCGGAACATTTCTTTTTTTGACTGTAATCCTTCCTCTGAACGCCGAGATTCTTTTTTATGTGGAGCATCAGAAACTTTTCTTGGACGCTTCTTAGGTTTTTCTGCCATACTCCTACTTGCAGTAGCCTACTCCGTCACTACGGTTGGCAAACCAGAGCCATGTAGACAGAACTATCTGAAGTCTATGTGAATCATGTGACCATTTTAGCATTTTTAACTTCTGTTGACACAACTCTTTCACTCTACATGGCTCAGGGGCAAACCAATCATTGTTGGTTGACTTAAAACACATCACTACCAGTGCGCCAGCGTGGGAATGTCGCCACAGACACAGATTCCGGTATACTGCAAAATACAGAGAGATTTACCTGGCGGTGATAGGCTTAATCAACATTGTGTGAACTCGTTTGGCAACAGCTTGAATGTAACAGACATTCATTTATATGTAAACGTCCCACACTCTAGCTTTAAATGAGAAAGGAAAATGTAAGATTGACACTTTACATTTGGGTACAATGTAAACATTAAAAATACAATGGAAATATTAATGTGCCTAGTTCTTCAATAATTTACATAGGCTTTTATCACAGGCATTTCAGAAAATATATAATATATAAAAAAATATTAAAAATAGGCAAATGATCAGAATTTCTTCATGGTCTAATTATTGCAAAATGTAGCAGTCACAGAACTCATACATAACTCATATAAACCACAATCTACAAATGCATCACATAAGTCTTAATCTCTCTCTTCTTTGTCTCACAGTCAAAGCACTGATTTCAAATAGTCACTTACGCATGAAGGACTTCATGGCCCACCTCCCAACATGTCCCTGATTTACTACTCTACTTCTTCTTTGGAAATCTAGAGAAATGTGAGCCTCCCTGTAGGACAGACTTCACTCTCACTGACAGCAAATTGGCTGTTGCCTTAGTGTAACGGCCAAGTGTGCCATGGATTTAAAAGAGTAACCAGTTTATGTTAAATTCACTGTACCTACAGATTCCTTTTTTAAATTTTTTTAAGATTCTGTTTAATTTGATCTGTGCTCCCGGGCCTGCAGAATGGGCTGCATGTGCATGTTTGCATATCCACATAAACACACACACAAACCTGTACATACATGCACACACAGTCACATCTTACATTTGTTCTCTCTTCATTTAATCTAATTTGCATTTTTTTTCATCCCATACAGCACATTGTGGGTAATTTGTTTTTAGCACATCTGACCTGACTATGAATACTTTTTAATGTGTGAGGATGTTTGCACTTTTCATAAAGGTTCCAATTGTGTAAGATTACTAATTTTGGCCTAAGTAGAACAATTTTGAATTCAAGAAGTAGTTTTAGATTCAATAACTGCACGCTATAAAATTACTGTGACATTACAGTATTAAAACCGAAATGAAACATTAGAGTGTCCTACATCACATTTAATGTTAAATTTAGTGGCTCTGTGGCTATAAAATGTCATTGTACCACTTCATAGCTCACTATGCAAAGGTTCCAGAGAGACAGAAAAATATACTTCGAATATATTCTGTGATAAAAAAATGTGTGTAAGAGAGAATGTGTAAATACGCTTTCTTAGTATATGGTAAATTGTTGTCATTGATTATTGTTAGATATTAAAGCATTCTGTACATGTGTGTGGTTTGCACTACAGTATGTAATGCTGCATTGAATCAGTTAATCAACCAGCTAACCTTCACATGTCTTTCATTCTTTACCCTTAATTGAGTTCATCCCCCATCTATATTTCCCAGTTACTGTGTGCAGTAGGGTATGCACAGCACCGGTTTGCTTTATGATGAATTACTTCCAGACGCACATGCAAGGCTATGGTTGTAGTGACACTGGGACACGTGATACAGAGGTTCCTGTGGTTCTGACACATAATATTCATGTTTGCTAATTCAGAATGTGATCCCACTTTGTGACCTTCTTATTTATAAGGGTAAAACAGTCTGCATTTCTACAACAGTGAAAGGAAGCCTGTGGCCCAGTGATAAAACTGACTTACTTTCAGTGTAATGGCAATGCAGATGCTGAACTAAACTTCAGCTATTCCAAAGTGCGCGTATCTGTTTCCTACTGACCTTGCACATTCAATTCATTTGATTGTCAGTCAGTTCATATTTTTCGGAGAGAGCACAGTTATTAAGTGCCTCCATTCTGATTCGATAAATTATGCTAAAATGGCATTTCTGCGGGCAACTTGATAGATGATTTAAATCGCCTCCACCACTCTGCATTTTCTCTGAGCTCAAATGCATTCCCTGATAATAAGATTTATTTAAATCAATTTCATGTTTATTTCTCTTGAGGTTTACGGTTTTGTTTGTCTAATAAATTCACTCCTACAACCTCTAACATGCATTCGCAGGAGAGGATTAACACTTGGAAGTGGGACTTCCTGAGATTATAAAAGAGAAGAAGATGGTCATGAGATCAGAACAAAGATCTATCGATCTATCTATCTATCTATCTATCTATCTATCTATCTATACATTGCCAAGAAGAAAGAATCACTGATGAAAAAACAAAATTAGGTCCCCAAAGGAAGTACAAAACTGTAATCAATGTAGTAAACATACACACAGAGTCCACAAGAATAAAAGTAAAAGGAGTAAAAGACAGTTAGCCCAACAGTAAATTAACAAGTAGCAACCCGTAGTGTTGTAGCTACAGTATTAGCAGCATATTAGCTAGTATAATGGCTAACTTGGCAAAACTGATAGAAAACTAATTTAATGTCTCAAATTACAAACAACAGTCACAAAATAGCAACAATAAATTACAATAAATACACACAATAAACACAGATGATGGTTCCACAGGGCCATTTGGAGAGTAGATAAAAGACGCCTGTCAAGTTTTGTTAAGTCACAGCTCTGACAAAATGGCGGATGTAACGATGTCAGAACTCTGCCAGTAGCACTTGCTACTAGCAACAGAATGTTCAAATGAAATGTAGCAAGCTGTATCATCACTTTTTAAGTTTTCCTCAGTAATCCAGTGATAGTTGTTTGTACATCCATGGGTACATTGCAAACAGGGACTAATACTTTTAAATAGAGCCAATTTGCCAAAATGTAAATTGGCTAAATCAGGCTCAAAAGAGAATACCAGTAGTCCTACCTACCTGTAGCTGGCATTACAATAGCAGATTCATGGAGCTTTTACAGGGTCTTGCTCTCCTGATGGTTTTATTTTTTTCTGTCGTCATATTGGTTCCCAAATAGGCCTGTATGTTGGTGTTAGCATGTTTCCATCTATCAGATTAGCAAAAACATTTTTGACTTACTCCATTTTCACACAAAAGTTAAATTTCACACTGAGCTGATAAACAACTAGGACCAGCAGTACGTCACGCAGAAAAACTCAGAGATCCGGGATTTAAATTACAGGACGACCAGCGAGTTCGCTCTGAAAACAGTAGGTAATTGCGGCTGTAATTATTACTGGGGTGGGGGTGAAAGATTACCCACATACACTCCGGGCAGGATTAAAATCACTGACCAGCTCAGGTAATGTTAAAATCACCCCAACTCCCCAAAGAAATAAATCCAGTCTGAAAGGGGCTTTAGACTTTCCAACAAGTTAAACACATGAATGCTTCCAAGTTGCAGCTATGAGATGTCATCCCTTTCTTTGGCGTTCTCTGATATGATGTGAACATGGCTTAGGCATACAGAAGATACACTACACTATTACCCACAGACAGTGTTGTGACTAAGCAGCCTGCATTTCCATACAGATTGCATTTGTTTCCGCTCAGCTGCCGCTGAGTAATGAGCACCTCCGGTATGTAGAAGATAACAGGATGGAGCTCATTTCCACGTACCTGAACACAATCTTGGGTAATCTTAGCCTACATCACGTCCCTCTAATACAAAACTCATTTGACCGCATAAAGAAGCTATCTGCCATGCGTACATGAGCAGCTGGCATCAAACGTGAGAGTGTGGGATTCAAGCTGCTGGAGCAGTTACATCACTTTGCCCATAGTAATTGTGACTGTTGTGTCTGACAATCTTACAATGTCTGTTCCTTTACTTCTGAATGCTTGTGTAATCAATGCATTGTAATACATTCCTTAGGCGCTGCGGTGATTAGCGCAGGGTAGTGCGGCGGTGTGGGAGTGTCACTACCTGGCCATGATGATTGTTGCAATCCCAACTTGAAGAGCAATACAACGCCAAGCGACTGCACGGCGATTAACGTCGTTGTACTCCCTCGTGGCAGGGTTGAACAGCTGATGTTCAGTCGTCATGGCGGCGATCGCTCAGTCTCTCTTCCATCTTCACAGTTGCTCAGTAGACAGCGGCATGCTACAGTGCTACATGTTAAACAAGGTTCTTCTTCACCTGGGTGTCTTCCGGTCTGATCGCCAGCGTGATTGGCCACCGCAGCGTGACGTCGGTTGTGTTTCTCCAAAAGTTGATTCTGTTTTAACTTTTCGCTGCAGCCTAAACGCACTACCCCCGTTCAAATGAATGGGAGGACTGGCTTTTTTGCCGCAGTGCCTTATTTGGTCAGAATATGGCCTTAGTGAAATGTTAGAATGATAACATGCTAAATATTACAAAGTAAACATTAGCATGTTAGCATGCTAAATATTACAAAGTAAACATTAGCATGTTAATCTATCTATCTATCTATCTATCTATCTATCTATCTATCTATCTATCTATCTATCTATCTATGTATGCAAGCAGAAAAGCAGAAGACTGCAAACTTAAGGCACAGAATAGTGAACAAACATAGATCTGAGGAATTTTAAAACAATATCTGGAATAGTATATGCTACTCTGCCTTTCATAGATGACACATTTTTTATATCCAATTCTACCACTTTCTTTTGCTCCTCAGGCATCTCAACTAATCTACCCACTCCATGCAGCTACTCCAATCTCGCTTACACCATTGCAGTGATACACACAACTAAGACTCCTTCTCCCTATCTGAGTTTTAAAAACGCACATCAGTCCCTGACCTGTAAAAAAAAAACCCTGGATAAGTGATCCATAATAAGAACTGATCTTTGTTGTGATGGTTCATTTCCCTACTTCTCTTCCACACATTAATTCTAATTATGGCCAAGCTGTTTCACCTTCCCTTCTATAAGGATTTTCAGTGTCACACTTTCTGTCGGAGCTGCCTCCCCATGATAAAACAGGGAGAGGAGCCAACATTCCTCACTGCCAGAGAGGCAGCAGATTTAATCAGACGACACATGCAGAGCCAAACGTGCAAACACACTGCCAAGTAAGCACTAACAAGTACTTGTGGACACATTAGCTTAGCTATATCGCAGCATTTAGAGCTTTTAGTGTTCTGACACAGTATGTGACATCAGTCTATATAATGGATGTTATATGCTTATGTATCCATTCCTGTAAAAATAAACATAAATGGATAAATTAGGGGAAGGGGGCTTACAGTAAGGATTTCTCTATATGTTGACACTAGCCAATCACAATGCAGCATACAAACAATTCTTGAAAACTCTGGGTTTGCATGTAGCTTGTTACAGTGCACAATGGTTCTTGAGCTACACAAGCCAGGGAGGCTTTAGCACATTGCCAAGTTTTGGCTAAGGGCAATATAAATATTTTGACTGTACTGGAGCTGGCCTTTTAGTTAGTTTAGTTAATCTGGACTTTGGACACAGCATGTTAATTATCTCATGTCTGTCCTAATTTAATATCTGCTTAACTGCTGTTTGCAAAAATGCACTGTCAATCATGACTGATACCTACCCAATGTGCAATATTGTACACACTGTAACTTTTATTTATATAGTTTTATATCTCTATTTATATAGTGTTTTATACTCCATTATAGTTCTATTCTTTGGTTTATTATTGAGCTGACCTGTTTTCCTTGTCTAACATATTTCATTGTATTGTTGACCCCGTGTTAACCTACGTGTGACCAATAAAAACTGAAACTGAAACTGAGAAAATAAGCATTTTCGACCTTTTGCTTGAACCCCAAGAGAGGATTTAAACGCAGGGATTTGTCTTAATAGCTCTGTTTTTCTTTTTAATTGAGCCAGATGTCTGCCGTTTGGACATGTATTGCCACCTGATGTCGTCCTGTAATGATACCAAGCGTCATAAAAAACAACATGATTTTCAGTTGCTTTTTTGAAACAATATAAAATAAAATAAACAAACCACAAAAAAAGAACTCATAGACAAAGGAAAAATAAAAAGATAAAGGTCTCTCTTCTAGCTGAACAGCCAAGCATTTGTCCCTTTGCCCTCCCTCCCTTTATTTTGTCAATTACACGTGTTAATGATGCATCTCAAAGGTGCACTCACAGGTGGGTCGCCAAACATCCCTGGACCGTTCTGCAACACTCCAGATTACAGTTTGTTCAATGATGACATTTTGGAACATTCATTGTTATAGTTTCTTACAATATCTGCACATTGCAACTACACTATAGGTAAAGTTAAGGATATAAAACACTGCGGGAAAGATTGTCTTCATGGTTAAATATTTTTAAAAAGCCATGTGGACACCTTTTAAGGATAATATGTCAATGTCGTGTTTGCAGCTGGTTCTGCTGTCCCCAAGAGGCGGAAAAAGATTAAAAATAAATGCAGCTTTAAGCATAAATTCAACAAGGTACATTGTCTGCCCTTAGGATATGTATATATTAATATACATATATTGCATATTCTGTGCCTGCTGTAGAGGTTGGAACAGTTGTTGCCAGAGAAGATGTCCTGTACTTTCCTCCCAGACCATTTAAATGTCTGCTGCTTGACAGTTAAATGAGAGGAGCTGATGTCATAGGTCATTATTGAAGCTCCCAAGCTCCACACGCTTTATAATGACATATACTATATGTGTGTGGTAGCATGTGTATCGTATCCTACACTGGCCAAATCTGAACAGTAATTTATTTTCCTGTACACGCACCGCTCGCCTTATCTATGGAGTTAATTAAACACACCATCCAGCTAACTTTCACCTTAGAAAATAAGCCTGCAGTTAAACCTGTATGAGTTAGCCTTTATCAAAATAGCAAAAAAAAGTCAAAGAGCAATTATAACTCATTCCTATGATATACTGTGGATTATGTAACATTCTGTGGTATTTATCCAACTCTTACAATAGCCTCTCCTTCTCCTATTCCAGTGCCTAATTTGAGACCGTATCACAGTGTGGCAGCTAAGTAAATTGAGTTTTTCCAACAGGAGTGTTTGTTTTCCATCCTTGCATGTTGAACTTTGACACTAACACTCCCCCAGTAGGTGAAATTAAATTGTTACTTTCTGTTTTCCTGCAGCACACAGTCTCCTGCCTGCATGATATAATTTGCAAAAGCTCTCACTCACCTTCCACAGAGGTCAAAAAGTCATTTTCTTCTCTAAGGAATCTGTTTCCCAGATTACTATGTTGTATGTATGACCACCACTCCAAACACGAAAAGAGTGTCTGTTTCACTCACCATATTTTACACCGCATGAAATTCCACCGTGGACCACAGTTTCTCTGTAAAATCATTAACAGTGTCAGCATAGCAGTGATATTACATGCATTTATTGTTTGACCTTCCAAAGTCACACTAAATTGAGGGACTTGTATTTAATCCATGCACAAATTCTCACCTCCAGCTCTTCAATGACATTTTAAGGCAATAATTAAAATCCTTGCACTCTATGTATAATTAACATAAAGCTGTCTTTACACTTCTGACAGGTTCAGGCATCAGCACTGTATCTACATCTGATTAAATTGCTCTTCTTCATGTTATAATTACACCTTTCAGAAAAAATGAAAAGCACTCAGCAAATTGGATTGGCATTTCTATATTTACCTCTTCTATTTCAGAAGTGTCATTGAAACCTTTATGCTGACAGGATTAGTTTACGGTACAAATGTTTTCGTTAAATCTGGAGATATGGAAATGACTGAAGCACACAGATCCGCAACCAGGAAATGACACAGTATCCACATTGTTTACTTCAGGTTTTAGTCATCAATCACAAAAAGTATTCAGTAATACACTGAGCTCCATTTAAATCAGGATTAGCTGTCAGGTGATCAACACCGACTTTAGTTGGCATTACAATTAAACAGAAACAAATGAAGATGTCATCCTTACTTTGATGAATCAGTGGAATTGTTCATACTGTTAAGACCAGTTCAGTCCAGTCTGCAACTTTCTGAAACCTGCCAGTTGACACCAATGCGACTAGACGAGACAGTGTATCGTTTCCATAGCAATGTCTCTCTGTACTTCCGTTCTATCTGACGGCTTTTCAGGCTTTTTTTGTAGCTGGATATAATTTGTAACGTCTTAAAATATGAATGAGGATAGTGATAGTGAGCTACTTGCTGCAGTTGCATTTCTCGCTGCCGAGTTGACAAGCTGACGCCATCAGCCGGCTTGAGTCGAGCTGAGACGGGCCAGTTCACACCGCTGCAACTATTCCCTGCGACTTTCTAAAGCGGTTTCGTCTCGTCGCAAATCTTTGTTCTGAACTGGCCTTTAAAGAACAAATGGAAGCTTCCTCTGCAGGCAAATAATGAGAAGAAACAAAAAGAGAGAACCTATTGATTGTCAGAGCTTCATAAAGACAGTTTGACGTCATCCGGTTTACAATGAAACAGGCCTCTTGGTCATCACAGGTAAGGTACAAATATGATCTGGTAAAATGTGTCTTATTTGTTTTCTGCAGCTCCTGACTGTACAGCATGTTATCACATTCTATTTTAACTAGAGCCACTTTCCATGAAATGAATATTGTTATTTTATTTCTTTGTAAGATATGACTTCAAAATGTCTGCTCTCACTTTGATCAGTGTTATTTCAGTAAATTATTATCTTAATTTCCCATAATGAACTTAATCAACTTCTCAGCAAGGTGGCTTTCTAAATGAAACCTCTCTAAGGATTTATATGCTATAAAAGATGTCTAAATGATCTAATCTAATAAGAATGTGATTGAGCTACTTGCAGCTGTTATTATTAAAACCATTTAATACTCAACAGTACACATACCTGCATATTTGCATAGCTGTCTGAAGCACATCTGTTAAAAGGTATGAATTCATCAAGTTCAGTTCTTTTGTCATTTTCATACAACTTCACATTAAACTGTCATATTCAGATTAAACAAGATCATAATAAAGATGTCATCTAACACAAAGGTCTCCACTAGTGTCTTTGATTACTTTGAATTAGTTGTTGCATGAATCCGTCTCTGTGTGAAAGGAAAATTATGTTTAAATGGGCACTGTATAACTGATGCTGATGTGAGTAACCACTTAAAAAGTGATGATACGCCACCATCATCATAATTACATTGGAATTCCACTGGGAAGTAAGGCCGGAGTGAAAAGAGACAACTCACTTTTAATGTGGTGGCCTTTGTTTTTTTTTTTTTTACGTTTTCTTATTAATGTCACAAACGCAGTGAAAAATAAATGGGTGTTCCTTTTAATATGTTCCGATAAACACGCTGTTTAAAGCAGGCACCCTTGGGATGCTGCTTTCTCCAGTTTCACAAAGCTGGAAGATTAATTCAAGTCATGTTTCAGTGGTGCACTTGAAGAAACAAAACACCTAGAAACAACACTTAGAATAATCACTTCATTTAATGGAATGCATTGTTTTTAAGTGGTGTTTATTTATCCAGAAATTGATAAAAAAAAATGGTCCTGTAAAAGATTTAAGATATTGGAGGGAAACTTGCTTTTGTAACACATTTATAAAACAGCTGCTAACACTGATAATAGTGTACCTTTTAACTTTGTTTTTTATTACAGTGTAGCTCTTTTATTATGTTTTTATTAATTGTAGAAATAGGTATTTGTTGCTCTATCTGGCATCAACTTTCTCAGATTCATAACATGTACACTGTCTTAGCTGAGGCTCTTGAGGTACTGTTTCACTCAATCAGCTGGGAGATTTGTTTGAGGGGTGTCTGACATGTAGAAAGTCATCAATTTTTCACCTCTGAAGACATCATATGCCTTTTATAAGCATCGAGTATCCCATCTGTCTGTTGAAAAAAGAAACCATATGAAAACCAAACAAATGACTGTTATGTGACTTGCTATACCTACCGTCATACTCAGGACTAAGTCAGGACTAGCAAGTCCGCAACCTAGAGTCTCAGTAACGTCCAAAATGTGTCCTGTCATGCAGGTCTTGGCTGTTTTCGAAACCACCTGCTACACACTACAGACAAACGCATGTACTACATACTGCATTCATCAGTAGTATGCAGTATGAAACTGTTAAATCGATTTATTTTGCAAGATATGCTAGGCCAGGCTTAGCCGGTTTTGAAAAGCGGAAGTAAACAATAGTACGGCTAACTGCAAACCCCCGCAATAGCATCCTCTAAAGCTCTGAAAACAAAAAGTAATAACTGTAGCCTCGTCACAATTTCTGCTTGCACATGACTAAATTAGAAAAAAAAAATGTGGTACTTCTATTTATATTCCTCCCTGTCAACCACTGACAGTGTTGCTGTCCGCCATTTCAACAATGGTGACATGTAAATAAAGTTGAAAAAACAAAAAAAGAAAAAAAAAACAATGGGGACCGTTCCACCACTTTGCCTTGTGGGATACAGTAGGCGAGGTAGACTGGTCCGATTCATACTGGAGATTTGTTTCTGAATCAGTACATCCGGGTATTTCTGGCATACTGTGTCAAGGTTTGCTATCTAGGCAGCAGGGAGAGGACCCAAATGCAGACAGTCGGGGAGGCTCCAGCAGATGAAAGTTTATTGACAACAAAAAAAAGCTTACACACTGGTACAGGTGAGCAACTGGCAGGTCCAGCACAGGAAAATAATCCAAAAAACAAGGACATGAAAACTAGGCATGTGGCAATAAGAAAACTAGGAAAACTGACACACAGGAAGAGACAACTAACAACAACAATGAACCGACGAGGAAGAAAGGAAAGGGACCGGTATATATAGGAGGAGACAACGAGGGAAGCAGAAACAGGTGCGTGACAAGACACAGGTGAAAACAATCAAAACAGGCGGGAAAAGAACAAAGACCAGGGAACTTCAAAATAAAACAGGAAACACACAGTCCAACACAAGAGTCCTAGGGATCATGACATACTGCAGATTTTGCTTTTGTTTGCATACTGCATACTACATGCTACATTTTGGCCAAATCAGTACGTACTGATAGTATAGTAGGTGGTTTCGAAAACAGCCCTTGTCTCCAGCATTCTCTCTCTACCTGAGTGTTCACTCTCTTACACCGCATTCACAGGTGTTCCCATTTCACCTAATCAATAGCCAGAGCCACACCCCCCACATGTGTAATGTCATTTCTAGCCCTGCTTCCCAGTAAACCTACACAATGAAATACATGGCCATCATAAAACTGACAAAGCTCTCTTTGTAGAGAAAAATATATTTTTGGTGTCATTAAGAATATGCGTAATACTTATTATTGTATGGAGTGTACATTTTCAGTAATAATTTGTAAGACATTTCATATGTAATGGGTTTTTGGTGACATATTTTTGTCAGAAACACACTCCTCCGATCCAACAGCTGTCAGAGAAGAAAGTGGGGAAATAAACAGATGTACTTACAGAGGAGGTACAATGCTTTGGAATAAAATAACTCAGATGCTGTGTCATTTCAGGCCATGTTCTTTAAAGCCACTATGTGTGAATTTCAGGCTTCGTTGCCCCCCAGTGGTTGTACCATGGCAGACAGCTCTGCACAACCGTACCCACCCCCGCCACTTTATTGCTAATATTATTTGCTATTATTAATTTAGTATTAAAATGACTTTGTTGTGAAAGATTTTAAATGGTGGAGATAAAATACTAGCTAGCAGGGGAGTGACAGAGGAGCTTTCCTCCTGGTGACATCAGCCGGGTGGATTCAGTCAAGATAACCTGAATCTACCAAGTGAAAGACTTGTGAGTGCGTTCACATTTGAGTGTGCAAGAATGTGCACAAGTGCTTCTAAAGTATCTTATCTGTGAATTACTTCTCTATACTTTTAACTGGAGTTAAAGTATAGAGTGTATTTCCAATGTGCCCAAGAGTCTATTAGCACTCAGTTTCAATTACCAGCACTGTAATGGAAGTTGACAGTGAATCTACTCCACTTGCAAATCCAGGAAGCTCACTTCTTCAGACGAGCAGGGACGTCTCGTCAGCAGCTGCAGCAGATGCTTTTGAGATTCAGTGTGACAGCACCAAACCAGATGGCCTGTAGAGTGTGACCCACATCTCAGGAAGTAAGAGGAGATGGTTAGAGGCTTGAAGTCGTGACAGAACTTGCAAAGATCCATTCAGATTCAAAGCAAGCGGCGCAGCCGGTTCACCCACAGGACTGACTTTATTGCGTTTCCAATTACCTGCCTGGTACTGGAAGTGCAATTGGACATTTAGTCCTTGATTGAGAAAGAGTATTGTCTTAACTTATCCAATCTAGTTGGAAAAGTTTTTTCAGATGGTAGGTACACACTCAGAATACTTTACAATACATACAGGGAAAAAGGTTTCAGCAAAGAGCCAAAGAACACCTGTCATATACAGTTATACAGTATTTTCTTTCCTTTTAAAGTAGACTTTAATATTCGGTGCTTGGCTCGACACCAACATTATTCCTCGCTCCACAATGTTGTCTGCTTATACAAAGCACCCAGGACCTCGGAAAATAAGGCAAAAAAGTGTATTGAAACATTTCAGACCATGCTGCATGCAACTGAATGTTTAAAAAATACAGATTTTTCAAAGATTTTAAAGAACCTTATGGTGTCAAACCTAGCGGGGATCTAACTGCTAGCAAGAACACTCTAAATAAGAATACATTAATGTCACAGTAAAGTTTGTTTTTGGAATATTCGTTTGTGTCAGGTGATGTCAGACATGCAATTTAATACCCTCAAGCAAAATAAAATAAGGGTAAATCACCTTGTGGTATCCAATTTTCTGTACGTTTGACATACACTAGACAGTCAATGGCAGTTAAAAACGAACCCTGACATCTCCAGATATTCACAGATTGACACCAGCAGGGAGGATAGAAAGAAAGAGAACTTCATAAAATAAATTAATTTATTATAAAAGAATGTAATGTCTTTCTAAGAAATTAAAGAAATATAAAGAATCAGGATGAAACACTTGATGATACATTAAAAAGAAAAGCCTTCAATACAGACTTCAGACCTTTCTGGTGAACCTAACCTGCCCCTCATCAACCCATATTATTCTCTTTGCATTCTCGACACGGTAATGCTGTAAGTGATACAGGCTGTGAATCTAACAAGCATTTAAGCAATCAATTCAGAAGGATCACAGACAAACTGTGGATGATGTTTATTCACCCAGAATAATGACTGCTTCTGAATAACCACTTCTTGCCAGACGAAGAAGTGTCAAACCCGTCTGCAAAATAACTCTCCATTCATTTACTGTTTGCATAAAGCTGCTTTAAAATAGTTTTTCTTCTCTGATTATGTAGTGGATTTTGAGAAAGAAATGCAACTGTATTTATATTCCAAGAAAAGATCCACATACTGACAGAAATGCTACCTTTGTCTTTTGACAGAATAGGCTAAATCTACTAAATTATTCAGCTTTTTCATATCTATTATTCTGAATATGATAATATTGTACCCATGATAAAATATACAGTATAACTTAAACTTGTAATTTAAACATGTCTGCATAAATGTGATGGTTTTGGTATTTTAAAAGTCTAGTTAATGATCACTTCTGCAAGCTCAAATCTACACTCAGTGTGCAGTGCTGTTGACTTCTGTGTTATTACGTGTCAGGGTGCTGCCACGCTCACTGTGAATTTAGATTAGATAGGTGAAAACAGCTCTGTGGCATCAACACCCTGACACAGTAGCGTTCTCCGTTTCACAAGGCCAGGCTCGACACTCACACTTGTTTGTATAATAATACATGTGAGGTGTCTCATTGACACTTCCTTTGCCGCTAGCCCTAACCTTAAAGGGGCACTGCACCAATTTTACACACAAAGGTTAGTTTACCCATCATGTGGAGAACAAATCAGCAAACAAATTCTTCTTCTTCTTTGGCTCTGGATAACAGAAAGCCTGCGTTATAAACTGGGGGTGTGGAGTTTTAAAGATGTGCACATTTAACAGGCAGGGGGGTTTAATGAAAGATGGTATCAAATTGCATTATAGGAAGTGTAGGATCCAGGGTTTTTGGGGCGTAACCCATACTAGGGACATCTCAGCCTCTGCTGCTTCAATTTTGACCATTATTTTTGTAAAATGTCTCTCCCAATCCTCCCCAACTTTATGGGAATGCAATACTAAATCGCTATAGTACCACTTTAACCGTTCCAACCACCCGACCCTTATAAACCTAAATCTTATTCTAACCATAAGCTTAAAACCAAGTCGAAAGCCGTTAGCCTTTTGAAAAAGTGAGGACTGAACAAAATGTCCTCACGCTCCAGAAATGTCCTCTTGAGGTCTAAAACTCAGATCAGTGCTCACAAGCTCAAGTACAAGAGTTAAAATAACAATAATAATAATTTATTTATGTAGCTTTAAAAAAGTTTAAAAAGTATTTGACAGACAAAGCAAAAGCAGGATACTCAGAAAGCAATATAACAACAGAAAGGTCAAACAGTAAGGACAAACAAAAGCAAGACAAAATTAATTCTAAATAAATACAAATAAAAACAATAAAAGCAACAAAAAGACGACCTCACATCAAAGCAAGTCTATAAGAATGGCTTTTAAGAAGTCATTTTTAAGGAAGTCACTGTTTCTGCAAACCTTATCTCCTCAGGCAGGTCGTTCCAAAGCTGAGGGGCCCTGATGGCAAAAGCACGGCCACCTTTAGATTTAAGCCTGGACTTTGGAACGGCCAGAAGGGCCTCAACCGAGGATCTAAGGCTGTGAACTGGCTCATATGGGGGTCAACATTTCTGCTATATAGCTTGGGGCCAGACCCATACGTACACACACACACACACACACACACACACACACACACACACTTCCTGCTTGTCTTATATAGATATATACTTTTTCACATCTTTCAGATTTTTGCTATAAGTGAAAGTGTGTCAACCTGTCAAACTTACTAGAAATAGTGACATTTTTAAATGTGGATTTGAAGCTTTGATCTCATTTTAATAATACATGTTGAGCTGTAATATCAGGCCCACTGAGAGTGAAGCTATGTATCTCAGTCAGCCCTTGTCAGTAAATGAAGGTAGACTATAAGGGGCTTGTAGTGGGCTTTTAGTATGTCAAGGAGTTGCTTTGTATTTTTCCCTGAATATCATTTCGGTGAAAGGTAATGACTTGGGGGCAGTATCGCATGGTTGACCGCATGTTTCTATTTGTTCCTATTTATTCACGGGGCAGAATTTGACTGTCAAATATGTGATGTTTTGAATGAGCAATTTGCAAAATAAGTGCATTATAATTAACATGAAATACCCTCAGACCCATCTTACCTGCATGCTCATGCAGTCACGCTCTCTTCTCTTGACACCAGAACAGAATCGTTGTTTTCTCATTAAATCTGTTTGAATTCCATATTTATATATATATATATTTTTTTTTACTGAATGCTACTACTGACTGTAGTCATGTGGACATCTTTGGCACTGATTGTTATTTTGAACCACACTCAGCTACTACATTACATCTTCAACTGCGGGTCAACTCAATCACTTTGACTGACTGCTACGTCGACTGCTACAGAGCAATCAATAGCCCTGCTAAATGAGAGAACTGGGTTGGTGTAGGGTATTAGAGGATTTCACGTACGGTTAGCTGTTTACATTTCGCAAAATGTCAGCACAAGTCATCCGTTTCTGTTTCTGCCTCTAATCATGCTGCACTGTACGCTCGAGCTGCAGGGTGCTGATGTTTGTCTGGAATCCCGCGTGTATCTCTGTTGTGTTTCCTGGCTGTCAGTCAGCCAACCACGGACTGAGATGTGCATGTATACGCTCACACTCCAAACATTTCTCTCCTCATTCCTCAGTAGCGTGATGCGCAGTGCAATGCAAATACTGTACTTCAGGCATTTTATATTAACATATTAGAGCTCCTCTTTACAGTGCTGTTGATTGCTCATTTTTCATTCTTGGCTGCATTCCTCTCACATTCAAACAATTCTATCCCCTTGGCAGGCCACTATGTATACAATACGACACTGAGACAGATATTGCTGTCAAGGACCTCAGAGGAAATCATGGCTTCTGTCCTGAAGGGAATAACACACACACACACACACACACAACACATCAGATGAGTGATCACTGAAGCCATTCACCAGGCTGTTGAATGATATCTGTTGTTACTGTTGCCTCTTAAGGTCATTAATTAACCAACTGAGATAAAAATGTAAATAAATACCAAATTATGGGCTAATTGTAAAGAGAATAATTAAAAGATTGATTTAAAATTAATAAATTATCAGTTAGATATGTAAAGAACAGCCTTTGTTTAAACCTTTATGCAGTTGAAGTGACGCATGCAGATAGTTCATACTGTAAACCTTTTGAGGATTGGCTTGTGGATTTGCTGGAAATCTATTCTGGGTGGTAATATATTTTTTTTATTTTGGTAAACATGTTAATAAAAGAAAAAAGTCTTATTTCTAATATTAGGTTCAAAGCCGTCTTGTCACTGGTTTAGAAATTCAAGGTAATGACAAATAATTCTGTCTGGCATCACCAAATTAGCTCTTTTCACTTGAATGCATTCATTTTTCATTCATTTTTGGATAAAGGTCTGTTTCTAAATATACCAATAGTGTGATGATGCTGATGTCTTCTTTTTTCTCAGTTCAGTAGACGTACTGATAATCCACACAAATACTGAATAAATCTAAAAAATGTATCGAGCTTGAGGGAACCTAAAGTAGAAAATATAGAACAAGTTATAAATGTTTCATGCACTCATACATGCTTTATGGGCTGGACAGTGCATTATCAACAACAGTGACCTGAGTGTTTGCCTCATGTGAAAGATTAATGGAAAAAGTACACAACATGTCAATCAGGCTCCTGCAACGGACATAAAAGGCATCCTGAACGCATTTTGGTTCTATATTTATTCCTGAATAGGAAAACCTGTCATGACTGAAGAAATGTTTTCAATCAAAAGTTATGTGTTTAAGGGGAACTTTCACATGTGGAAGACACACCATCTCAAGGGCGTCACTTTGTGTTGAGGACATAAGGGGTCAGATGAAATTTAAACGGTCTTCAACATATGCAATTTCAGGCAATGTAAGGTTATGAGGTTAGAGTAGATAATTATGGCAGGAAAAAAATTGCATAACAGCGCATCAAAAGGGCACTACCTAGGCTACTACAGAGCCAACAATACCAAAATACTCAGCATAAAACGTACAACAACGTAGGCTGCACAAGTAACAGTAATCCATATGCATCATTGGACAATGCACATTTGTTTCTTCGATGTTTACTTTGTATGTTTTCTTATAGTGCAAATAAACCTTTCTCTAAGCATTCTCATTTGTTAGTTAACATTTCTTGGTGCAAGCTATTTTTTCAGAACATTTTTTTTTATCAAATTATGCTTTTAAAAAGTGATGGGGACAAAATCTGCCATTTCAAAAAAGTGGTGGGGACATGTCCCCAGCGTCCCCAGCGTAAATGACACCGATGCACAATCTGTTGGCTAAATGTTAACCATTATACAAGACGGAAAGCGAGAATTGACAAAATTGAAAAGATGGAATGTGGTTAAAATTTATGTGCAGTATAAAAACCTTTAAAAGTAATTCTATATTTCAGACAAATGATTAGTGGTCTATGACAAAAGGTTAAACTTGTTTAAGGATGCTGGGAAAAGCACAGCAGGCGATCTGCCTCCACTTGCACATGCTTTATAGAATATGAGTGTAATGAATCATCCAAATGCAGTTACTCTGATAAACTGTGTGGATTTACTTGCCGACGGAGGCTGCAAGCTAAGATTTTTAAAGTATCTTTGCCTGACAGAGCACGTACATAATAACAGACTAGAGAGACATGAGGCAGAAGAGGAAATACAATTGTATGTTTCTAACAGAGAAGTCGTCTGAGAGCCACAGCACATTGAGCAGCATCTGCTTGTTTAGGGACAGTACTCAAATCAGAACAGAACCTGGTGGTAGAATACAAGGTTGGGTTGATAAAAAAGGGAAAATTGCACAAAAAGAAAAGAAAACACAGCCATTACAATTGATGCTGTGAGCACCTCGCTGTCAAGGAGCAGACTGATGTCAAGAAGGAAAAGGTTGGCAAGATAAAGATATATATATATGTTTTTTTTTATTTTAGTCTTGCCTTATGAACATTTGTGACTTACTCTATGATAGTTTTAGCAATCACTGAATTTTTAAAACTTGCATAACAAAGTTTCACCCTCCATATGACTTGGACCCTGAGGACTATTATGTCCTCTTTTTAGCTGTGCCGCATCTCACACAGCACAGCCACACAGTTTGGTTTTAAAGCTCTGCATGCAGCTATGGGCATTAATAACAAGGAAAAAAGTTACAGCCGAGTTGTTAGACTCATGACCTTATGACTTGATAGTTGCTGCCTCCTAATTAGTAGATTGGTTGGAAAAATCTGGCTGGGGTAAGTAGGTGTTTTTCTCCTCCAAGTAATAGGTTGTACCCAGACTAGCGGCTAAAATCTATTCAAACCATATTGCCTTTATTATGTCTTGACAAGAAAAACACAAGGAAAAGAGTTTCAGCAAATTAGATTGAAGCCACACTCAAATCACATTTCTAGCACTCAGCCTGGTTTCTCAAATCGAATTTTAATCTTTCAACACCTGCAAAACCACACGTAATGTGTTCACATCCAGAGCACAGTTAACTAACCATGACTGTAGCATGAAACATGGCTACTTATATCAACGTCTGCCATTGCTGAGTGACTGGAAACATTTTGGAGGAATCATCTTGCCTGCTGGTTAGCAGGTTAATTCGACTTAGCAAGTTAATTCAGAGTTATACCGTGACCACATACGTTTTGAATTTAAAGATGTTGCTTAGAGAAAAACACAGAACTCTAAGATCAAAGAGAGACAGTCTTTCTCTATGGTCACTCTAGCAAACAGGAGCTAGCTAACAATGTTAACATCTGCATCAGCATTAAAAAAAAAAGCTCACAAGCCGGCCTCGCTAGTTTTCTGGCTGAGTTTGAATAGTTATAGTAGTTATTTCACAAATTGTTGGTTGATTCTACACAATTTAATACACAATGACAATTTATTTCACAATGTCTTTTATTTTTATTTTATATTGAACTCTCTAATTTCCCAGATGTCCCACTAGTTAGCACAATTTCATACATCGCTACCACAGCAACCAGTGCAGATGCAGATGATTCCTCACCTATTCATTTTACCATCTTCAATAACTTATTATCAATTATCTGAGAACATTGTCATTGTGAAACCTTCAATTCTTAAGGGGAAAAAGCTGCTAAAATATTGGAAATTATGGCTATAAACTGTTCTTGTAATCACAAAATCTTCTCTTCAGTTCACAGTTATTACAACCCACTGAGAATAAGAGCTTTAATTCCAAATGTAATGTGTCAGAACATTAAGTTTATTTTAAACATCCTGCAGTACAAGAGCTCCATAAAGTTTGACTGAGGGGGTTTTATAAACCAGCCTTCCTTTGCTCTGTATGACCCACTTCAGGTCCCCAAAGTGAAGTTTTATGTTGGCCACTAGTGGGTTTAAAGTTCTTGTTGGTATGGGATGACAAAAATGCCCTTGAGAAGGTTGCTGAGCAAGACATTGGTGTGGTTGCTATAAAACTTTTAAAGTTCATAAAAACATTCTTCCCTCACATTTTCAGATGTCCTTCGATGTCCTCTGTTCACAGGACTTAAAAAAAAAACAAGGGAATAACTACATCATCATCACAAATTCTGAATTTGAGATTATTTTTACACCTTCCCCAGAACTCCACACAGC
The DNA here is from genome assembly GCA_008360985.2 of Macquaria ambigua. Lineage (NCBI taxonomy): Eukaryota > Metazoa > Chordata > Actinopteri > Centrarchiformes > Percichthyidae > Macquaria > Macquaria ambigua. The sequence goes on along the minus strand of VMKM01000276.1, from coordinate 65,982 downwards.
ACTTTTCTCTCCCTCAGTGGGTAAACTGAAGGTGTTGACGGTGACATACTGTTTTGAGCATGTGGAGATTATTTAGGTTGTCTCCAATAAAAGGATTTGACAGGATTTGTATACATTATCCACTGAGGGTGATGTATGTGTGTGTATGAATGTGTGTGTGGGCAGATCCTTTTCCCATATAATTGTGTAATCTTATCAACCTTAAACGCAAGCATTCTTACACCAAGATATTCAAAATTATATAAAATTCCTTTACATGAGACCCTGTTTATGACATATTAAATAACCTGAGATCTACCAATTATCTTTTTAAACAACTAATTAAGTAAAGATATATCAGCTGCTGATTGCTTGGATTTGGACTGCAGGAACAGATTTGCAAGCCTGGCATATGAAGGACTGTGTTGGTGTGTAAGAACATCTGGCAGTGCTGCTGCTGTTCGTTAAGCTGTCTGTTTGCTGTACATGGAGGGAGTTTGCTAGCTGGCAGTAGCTGTCCCTCATAATACATAATCATCCTGTAATCAAGAGCAACATGCCAAGTTCCTCAGTGGATTAAAGCAAAATGTGGTTTGTTCTCATTTTATATGCTGCAGTAATAAAACAAAATTAAAAAACAACGTTGAATGACTTACATGATAATGGCTTATTTCTACACCAGAAAATACAGAATGCAGAACACACTTTGCATGTGTGTGTTTGGGCAACAGCAACCTACATACAGTATAATTAATGTGAATGGTGAACAAGTAAACAATCTAGGATGCAGAGCAGTTAAACGTTGAAGCCATTTGGCAAAACAAACAGTGGGTGTAGTGGCTGCATGCAGCATCTCAAGAGTCTTGTCCCGTGACATCTCACTACCAGAAAACAGCTGCTAGCCTGCTGCTAATAGAAACTGAAGTTACAAGTTGTTGTGACTATTTTATTGAGTGCTAGAGGCAGACTAGCAACAGTGTTTTGGAACTGCGGTGGCTGGAGCAGGTAAGGGGCACCCTGGAAAGGTTGCCAGTCCATGACAGGGTTAATATATATAGACAGACAGCCATTCACACTCACATTCACACCTATGGGCAACTCTAATTTACCTAAGCTGCATGACTGTAGGACTGTGGGAGAAAACCAGAGTACCCTTAGGAAACCCACACAGACACAGGGAACACGCCAGCTGGCCAGCAGGTTTGAACTCAAGACCACTGCACCACCTGCCCCCAATACTGAATTTATTCCTTGACTTACTCTATGTGTACAAACAGTGCAGTATACCACTGTGTTAAAGCAGTACAAAATAAACAATGTAAGTTGTGAGCTCATGGATAATCTAATCTATATGAGCCACTTGAATGCAGTTTTATTTTGATTTTGGATGAAGATATGTGTATATGCAGATTGTGTATATGCAAATTTTGCCTGTTGAACAACATTATTATCTATATAACATATATTCAAATGTAAACAATATTGTTTATGTTGTGTTCTGTACATTTTTCTTCTCCACGACACCCGTCAGGCTCTGTAGTATAGAGCAGCTACACATTTGACATCTTTTTTAATAAGGTTTGGTTCTTTGGGTGACAGTGAGAACATACAGGACCACCCAGTATGACACTACTACTATAGTGTAAAGGTCATATGCGTACAAAAGGTCAAACATCTGGTAGATCCAAGAAAATTAATTGGACTGTTCTTTACAGTGGGAATAATGAAACCCTATAGCAAGTGTCAGACAGCAGAACTCAGCTCAACTCTCTAAAGCCAGCTGCCTTTTTCTTGCTACTCTATGGGAGTTCAGGTTATAACTAGAGACTTGAGGGATCATTTTAAAATAAAGTTTATAACAGGAAACTGCATTTTGTTTTCATTTTATTTTTATCTCTGTGCTTTGGCTATGTTCAGAAAAGATGCAAACACATGTTCACATTTTCAGCATTCATTTTCTTTCTGTGGTTCATTTGTGTAACTCAAAACTGACTGCACAGCCACATCCAGAGGGGTTTAACTCTGGTAAATCAAAGACTCCCACTTCATTCCCTAGCCATTGCTTCAGTGTAAAAACTAAACATTAGCACAACGGTGAGGAAATGCATTTTTTTTAAGACTTAATTGAAGTGCAGTAAAAGCAACGCGATCTACATGTCTTTTTGAATGTGCTCTCAGTTACAGTCTTTATTTCTGCCTTTGGTTTTTCTTGACCAGTTTTCACTTCGTAATGAACAACACACTTCATCCTGCGTCACTATCGGCCACCAAATGAGAAGCTATTTATTTTATTTTTTTTACGCTTTTGCAACAGTTCAGTTCCCAGAGTGCTCACTTCCTGTGAGAAAATGACCCACACTGGTGGCACCACTTATAAACGTTACTGCAGGTTAAAGCCTTGGCCCCAGAATCACTTCAGGTGTCCTGATTTTTGAAGTAAAGCACAATTTTAGGTTATTTGCTCCCAATTGACGGCCATTATTTGGTCTGGCACTAGGCTCCTTTATTTTCAGTGAAGCCTGCAACAGTTTTGTGCTCTAAATAGCGGACACAAAGAAAACCAGTGTAATTTAATGTGTGGCTTTTACAACAATGAAACAATCATAAAACTGTTCAACAAAATGAAAAGCAATCAGCTGGATTCTTACCTGCCGTGATCAGTCAACGATGTTTTCCTATAAAATATAATAAGCAAAAATCCATACTGTCAGTAATTGGATTTCAGGGGAGGTTATATTAATAAAGATACTCCCATCTATGCAAAGCTAGATGGAAATCTGAGATGTGTGTGTATAGTATGAGTGTGTGTGTGTGTGTGTGTGTGTGTGTGTGTCTGTGCACAGAGGGCCGTGCATGATGAATCATTTTTAATGCCCATTTCACTGTCTTGGTGTGTGATATCTTAAGTGGGGAAGGAAAATTAAAATTCATGTAGATACTGTAATATTATGCTGTAGACCCAATTGGATTTGAAAGTCATTTGGGTGTGTTTATGACTGGAGAAGGGTGTTATTGGGTGGGATGTGGAGAATAAGTAATTTCGCAGTATCACATCCAATTTAGCAAATCTACTTTGTTCAAATACCGTACCTCACTTAGGCTTCAACCTTATTCGTCACTATACGGCACCGGTGGAGTTCATGAATTTATTACTGCTTCAATATGATTTTTTTTTTTTGTAATGTGATAAAAGTTGAATATGTGGATATCAGAAAATCGGCTTTCCTGGACATCATGGCTTAACATAGCTAAAGACTCAGACTGGATTTGGGTAATCTAGTGTGGAGGAAGACTGCAGCTACAGCAGGACTAAAGGAAGAGTAAAGGAAGCACAATCTCAGAAGAACCAGGTTTAAGGGAAGACCGGATTTCTATGGAAGGAAGGCTTAAATCTCCACACAAAATCCCACTGCCCTTCTTCATTTACATTTGTACGTGGTCAAGCTATAAAGGGCAGCAAGTCGACGATTCAGTACAATGAACTATATGGCCAAAAGTATGTGGACTCCCTAAAATTACATGTCATTTTTAACATTTCATTCTAAAACCATGGGCAGCTGTTATAACAGCCTCCAGTTTTCTGAGAAGGCTTTCTGCAAGAGTTTGGAACCTGGCTGCAGGGGTTTTCTGCCATTCAGCCACAAGAGCATTAGTGAGGTCGGCCACTGGGCGGTCCAGTCGGTGTTCCAGTTCATCCCAAAGGTGTTGGATGGGGTTGAGGACAGGGCTCTGTGCAGGTCAGGTAAACTATTCCTCACCAAACTGGGAAACCCATTTCTTTATGGACCTTGCTTTGTTGCATGGGGGGATTGTCATGCTGAAAGACACTGATGGGCCTGGAAAAACATGAAAAACAGCCCCAGACAAAAAGTACACAAGTACTGTATGTGACTATATGGCCACTGTATCTGTTGTTCTGTCGTTGACAAAAAGAGGACATTTTTAGTTAGTATCTGACACATTGAAATAACAGCAGGTGCTACTAAATCAGACTCACCTTCACGAGATCCAAATACTGAAGGTTCTGGTTCAAAACTATAAAGTTTATCAGTTTAAATTATTGATATGATATGAATGAAAGTTTAACTGAGGGAATGCAATTGCCCCTTACTCAGTGTTGACATTTTGGATGTCATCATAGGGTGGGCTGAAACACTTCTGGATTGAGATGGAGATTGTACGTCTCATAAAATTAGGGGTACTGTGCTTTAAAGCAAAGTCTCACAAGATAAATCTCCATGAGTAAATGTTGTGCAACCACTGGTGTTTCAGCTTCAATTCAGCCTAAATAAAGAAAAATGCCATATCTCTGCCTCTCTCAGCTTTTCTGAGTACCTGAGAAAACCAATCATATAAAAAAAAAAGTCTTCTGCCTATCTGTTATTGTCCCTGCATTTTTTAAAATAGATGAAAGACCAGAAATGATGGGAATGATAGACATGATGAAAAACAAACATCTCACAGGCCTGCTGCAATTTAAACAGCTGGTCTGACAAAGAGATTCTGAGAATAGCAGCATCTGAGGCAGCAGGCTTGGTATTATTCAGTGGTGTGCGTCTAATTTTCTAAAATTACTTTAAAATGAGATGAAGATTCAGTAGTTCTTTTTCATCTAACACAATATATCTCGGATAATAAAATATGGGGGATTCAAAAGGCAGGTTATTTTGAACAATATTTTGTATTATTTGGCACCAACCAATACACAGGGTACCTGTCGATGCAGAGCCCTGCCACTGACAATCGAGGAAGAGGCTGATGTGTGTGAGAGCAGATTCCACTTACTACCTTCCACAGTTACCATCAGTTGAAATAATAACAGAGCATGTACAGATATAAAATTGCACTCATATATTAAAGGGTCCATTTACCAAAATGACAAAAAAAAATCCCTCTTTACTGTAGTGCCATCTAGATATGCAGATACTTTCTTTTTTTTTTTGTCCAAGGATTTTTAGATATTCTTTTCTGAGTTTTCCTCCCCCATCCAATGCAATGGAAGTGAATGGGATTGTGTTTTTGTGATGCATTGTAAAAAAAAATAAAAACGTCACTGCAACATGTCCTTATAGAATGTTCCAATCACTCAGGATAATCCGCAGGACTCCTTTTCAATAGTTTTAATAGGGACAATTCCACAAATTCCCTTGACTTCCACTGGTGAATTGGGTTGGCTGCAGACATAAAACTGTACATAAAGCAGTAACTATCTCTCCTTTTTTGTGAGTCTTTAAACAGACAAGTAACCCTGTTTATTTGAAATCCAGCAGTTCAGAAACCAGACTGTATGAGCATACTACACACTCGGCTGTGGAAATGTCTATTCGAGGAGCTGAGGGTGATGTATGGCAATCTGCTAATACTACCATAGATATACCCTCATGGCACATTAACTCATTTTTATGGTTTCTTATCCAAAGCCACTGCCTTCTCTTTCTAACACATCAGATGTTACTTTTGTGGCCTTATATAATTTATTAACCTAAACTTTTGAAGACACTGGTAGTTAATAGTGGCTGCAAATCTACTCCAGCAGCTACAGGGTGTATCCTCGCTACCAGGCGTTTGCTGTTGAGTATAGCTGCAACTAAGCTTATTTCTGTTATTTTCCCATGACGCAGTAAGGTATAGAAACTAAACAGACCCCTGAATAATGAACCTCACTAACAGGTCACATATCATAAGGCTGTTGGGAGTATAAATTGCTTTTCTAATCCGAAATCTTCGCCTTGCTGCCTTAAAGGCACACCCACTTAAAAACAATTCTTGTTCATCTGCACAGAGTGCATTGCCTATTTGATGTATTGCATTATTTCTTCTAGAAGTGAATCAATTAATTTTGGTTTGTTTACACCCATTTGCTGATACCAGGGACGGAAAGAATTGGTTTTAGACTTTATGAATTGGGAAATACCAACGTTATATCCTGATGGGATATTTGTAAGCATTGCTGACATTATTGTTTTCACTGTCTCCACATCATGGAGTACTGCAGTGCTGGCATGTTGTCGTACATTACTCCAAAAAGTTTACATTTTATTATTCCATTGTTAGTTTAAGACTACTACATACTTTCCCTGTTCATTCACTGACCCCTTTTTGCTTTTCTGGCTCATGTTGCCACTTCCTCCAGGGAACATGTTTCTTCCACTAGCAATTTCCTCTTTTCTAATGCTGCTACTTTGTTCATTGCAGGTTTCAGATAATAACCCTATATATAAAGCCAAATTATACATTTCTAAATTGCTTCATCAATTTATGCCCAGTTTCTAGAGTAGGTTATACACTTCATTCCTTTGTGTCTTTACACTCTGTTAGCAATGGTTTTTCTCCTTCTAGAGATAATGCACTGCTAAGATGTACACACCAGTGACTAAAGCCAGGGTACCAGACTGGACTGTAGATATCACAGTCTTACCTTGACTGGCAAAATTGACCTATCTAAACACTGTTTACATTCAGGAGTTTAATCTGTCTTTGTGTGCACGTATTGCATCAAACGATCTTCCAACACCTTTGACAGGTTTCTGCAGCACTGTCTCAGCTTCCTCTCTGTGATGGGTTCCCTTTACAACAGACAGCCCTGTTGATGTGCATGGTTTAATTTTAGTTTTGTGATATTCTAGTAATCCCCAAAGGAGAAATTCTGCTACAGTACAGTGCCGCTGGGATTCTGTGGGGGTTTTTTTTCCGTTTTGTTTTGTTTTTCAAGGACACTTCAGTCGGGTGAGTGTTTGCTGTCACGGGGATAATTTGGGTTTAGACCTTCACATTGAAGGACAATCGCTCTGCTCATTGCATCATCATGCTGCACTACTTTCATCCTAATGCAATTTTCTCATTTGACTGGGCAAGCAGCTTTTTTTGGACAGTATGCTGTTGTGGTCATAGATGTGATACTACCCACACAAACTATAACAGGTTGATGGCAGAGGCTGACATTGTCGATTATCTCCTCATCCAATCCATTTTGATGACTTCATACACTCATCACGTTTGTTTTTTGTTTTTTTCTAAAGGCAGTGTTGTTCAGCCAGAGAATAGTATCTCAATTGTTTCAGTTACTGTAGTAAATTAAAATATTGACACACATTTCTACCCATGCTCCTGGGATAGTTGCTTTCTAGCTTTTCAACCTTCTACTTTCACGCCAAACATCTGCCCCTCTAAACAGAGAAACAGAGGAATCTAGGCCAAAAGTAACATTTCTCAGGACTATACCTTTTTATAGAATTGTATTTTCTGCTGCTCTTTCTCCAAAATGGGGATTAATTGCTTCTGCCATGCAACATTTATAATGTTCCAGAAAAAATCTCAAGATGGCCATCTAGTGCTATTTTGTACACCGCATTATCTGAATGCTCTTGTGCTCATCTTTCTGCTTTTTTGCAACACTTTCCTTTTTCCCCATGTCCTACAATCTATTATATATTCAGAGTCTTTAATTTGTGGCTTGTCTAAAGCTCTTTGTCCCTGTACTTTGCTCTCTCTGTGAGTGTCTTTCTCTGTCTCAGTTTTTTTGTTTTCAGATTAAAAAATTTCAACTAGGTATAAAAAGATTTCACAAATTACAGTGCTGATAACTATTATTTAGTCTATCATAAAAAAAACCCTTCCAAGTGGTACTTTTTAAAACTTTTTAAGATTTCAGTTTAACCTTTTAAGTAATCTAAGAACACTGTCTGTCTTAGTTTTAGCAGGCTTACCTTTTCCTGAACGGTCTAACCTCTTTTCTCTTCTCACACAGTTTCAATGTGAACAGATGCCTCCTCAGTGATAGGGAAATTTACGTTCTACATGTAATGCTCAACAAGTAATCATGTCTTAAAGACAAAATACATCATTTGCCAGTGCATTCCAAAGCAACCGATATGAGTTTGACCATCAAGGTCCCCTTACTAGCTTTTTCACTGATCTGCTGCCCCTGTCAGTAGGATGAAGACACATCATTATTAGTTTGTTTCAGTTTTAGGCAGCTAAAAGTACTTAATTTAGGCCAAGATCACCTTCACAGTTAAAGGAAATGAAGAATGTCTGTTGCTAGGAGATGAGACAGCATTTGTGCTTCGACAGACCTTTTTCACAGCAGACATTTTGACCAGTCATAGCAGGAAAAGCAAGGGTGGGATTAGTAACATTAATGATGGCTCCGTTTCATTCATTGCTACTCCAGCGAGCCTGTACACACAACATCAGGACCTCCCCCTAAGTGGATCACAGCCATCATTAATGTTATTGAATACACCTGTGCTTTTCCTGCTATGACAGAATGTGTGCTGTGAAAAAGGTCTATTGTCTGTACTGTAATTTTGGGACTCTGGTTCGCATAATCATGGTTCAGCTGACTGTGCAGTTTGACTTTTCAATGTATTCTCTAAACACTAAGGATCAGATAAAAACAAAGGCATTTGCTTCCACAGTGGAATAGGGCGTCAGGTCATATTTAGTTATCAGTGTTTTCATTTTCTGTCTTTTACTTTGAATGGAAAAATTATCTAAACAATGTTTTTTTTTTATGTTAATTTTGTTTTGTTTTGTTTTTTTTCTTACCATTGCTTGCAGGTTATGGGCTTGTTCATCATTCAAGTCAATCCCAAATCTGGCATAAATATATTTTGGATGACCACTACATGCTACAAACTATTTCTATACTGTACATGCTGCCAAGAGGATTTATTCAAATAAAACAAGTGTTTAATTAACATTTTACTGTTGTCCCTTCTGTGATCCCATTCTTTCATTAATCCTTTTCATAATTTCAGCCTGTGCCAATGAAAGCTTTGTTTTTGACTGCTCGAACAGGTGGTACATCCAAAGCTGGAGACCAGCCCGGTAACTTAGTCTGTCTCGGGTTAAAGAGCAAATCACCACTCATTAGACAGGATACTGCCCTTGTACTCTGCTGTGTCTGTTGGAACTTTGGTGCAATTTTGTGCCTCAGGCTGCACTACAATTACTGAAGTCAGAGCTGCCATTATGCATTTGACAGCTGATAAAAAAAAACATCTTCTTTAACTAAATATAAATAATTACCTTCTTTAGTGCCAAATGGTTATAACATGGCCATCAGAGTGATGTGCCACATGGCTCTGACTGTGCCAAGTCATTAATGATCTATGCTGGGCTTTGTAAGAATCTAATTTGTTGCTGTTGTTTTGTGAGTCAGCCTGTATGGGAACGTTATTGATGAGGCAGAGCCGGAGGATCCCTGAGGACAGCTGAGCACAGTGCTATTAGAGGTGCACTGCTGTTTGAACCTGCAAAAACACATATTTTATAACTATTACTATTGCAACAACTACCACATGCACTACTATGATTTTTATTATTGTTTAACAGTTTCAAAGTAATGTAAATAGAATAGGAAAGAGTAAGAATGGTCATCAACAATCCTGCAATGTTTTAGAATAAAGGTCTTAAAGGATAATTCTGATTATTTTCACCATGGGCCTTATTTTCCCACGTTTTTCCCATCATGAGGACTGTCTGTTTTCAGTATTTGTCACTCCACTGTAGAGCTTTTCATGCCTGCAGTTCGCCAGACGCGCTGCTCTCAAATACACACTCACTGCCCACCACTCACACAGAGCTAAAGCAAGCTCACACAGTGAAACCTAAAAAGCATTTAAGACGGCAACGCTCACTCTGCAGTTCTCCCACATCCTTAAATAGTTGATTAAACAATTACCATGCCATGTCACTTCATTATTATTGTTTTAGTTTGAATATAATCAATAATTTTGACTTAACCAACACTGGTGGATGTGCTGTAGAAAGAGCTCACAAACCCCGCCCTCCTGTGTATCCCACATATAATTACCAGATTGATGCGAATTGGTTCCCCCAGTCAGCAGTTTGCACTCACATGAACACAACATCTGTGTTTGTGCAGTTTACTTGATAATGTTCTGATGCTAATTAAACGAGCAAAGCCAACACGGCAATAAATTCAAGTTTAATGAATATCTGGAAATTCTGATGTTGACAGGACCCGCTGCAATATGGATTTTAGTGTGTTAACCCTTTGAGCGCTAGTTTTTCACTCCCTTTATTTAAATGCTTATAGGGTATTCACTATGTTTTGGCTTGGTATGTCATATATTGTTATTTTCAGGAAAAGTTAGGCCACTCAGAAATGCTTCATTTGGTATGTGAGGGCTACTATGCATTTTCTAGGATACTATGAAAAAAGGTTGTGTGCAGCTTGAAATTCTTTGGGTTTTTCCAATACAGGTTTTCAACACAAGGCAGATATCTGTAGTGTGCATGAATAGATCGATGGGAATGTTAGTGTTTTTTGAGGGATGTAAGAACCATGTTGATGGGACATTTTATGGCTTAGTACTTTCAAAAAATGTATTGATAAGGTCAAACAAAAATACTTTTTTTTGACTTCTTGGCTCTGCAGTTCCCATCACACTTGGGGTGATGCAAACAGAAAATGTAATATTTACATCGAGTCAGTTAGTTAGCTGTGGGCTGTTCTTTTGTAACCTATTTTTTTTTTCTACATTAGGGCGAATTTGCACCACGAAACGTAAAGCTCTGCTTGCAGCTCCTGTCTTTACACATAATAATCACCTTTAGATACTGAAGAAAAAGTCTCAGTTCAAGCTTTATTGTCATCTGTAACCACCAGGAATCTACAGTATGCAATGAAATTCTTGTACAAGGCACTTTCAATTTAAAACAGTACTTGATGATGAGGCAAGATCTAAAGTTGTAAGATGGATTTATCTAATTCTATTTATAAATGGACATTGGGGAAACTATTGCTGGAAACAGTTTCTTGCTGTACATTCTGACTTATAAGTCTGAGAAGAAGGGGTGCGATTTTGTCTCATAATGCTTCAGTTGGGAGTTAAGGGTTAAAACAATGTTAAATACATGCATACACACAGGCTAACACCCACTTCAGGGGTGGGCAGAGAGCTGGTTTGCTCCATGAAACTCCTGGGCCTAAAATAAACCCTGAACCAACCCTGTGAGGAAATGAATCTCCTCTGTTACCATGTGTCAATGTCACCGGCGTACACAGTGAAGGAGGCTGCCCTACATAGTCAATCTCCATAAAGAACTGCTCACTAAGTGTGTGCACGTGCATGTTCTTGTGTGCATGTGTGTGTGTCTGTGTGTTTACTTGCATGCATGTCTGCACATTTAGAGAGTGACAGTGTGGTAATGAGGGGGGATGTCAGAGAAGAGGCTGGTACTGATGTGCTGTCACTGTGGATCTTCTCAAGGTCTGATCAGCCTCCTCAGTCTCATGTCTCTTCAGGCCAACTGTCCAGACCTTCAAGGACAACAGCACAACTGCATGTCACACAGAGGAGCTTATTTATTTATTTGCACTCCTCATTTAGTGTGTTTGTAAAGGAGAAGTCCCACAGAGGGCATTGATCTATCCTTCTAAAGAAAGCAACATCCAGGACAGCAGAGGAGTTACAAATGAACAGCATGGAGCAATGTACAAAAGCCAATTACAATCAAAGTCACATGGGAGAGGAAGAGAGCTGGGTAAACGAGTCATGTGACAGGTGTACCACTTCCCCTCCATCCTCTACTGACTCTGTTTCTCCCTCTTCATTTCTGTCCTATTACATTCACATATAGATGTTACCTTACACACAAAGTAGAGGAAATATGGTTGAGCTTTTACTCAGCAATATATAATAATGTTTGGATTTTGTATGGTAAATAATAAAATGTTTGACTTAAGGTGCCACTCATGATAAGCACACATTCATTTCTTTCTGTGGGAGTAGGGTTTGTTTTTTGACTGCAGGCTTCAGTTCTACTGAAAACAATTTCTGACCAATCTTGTACAGGTGCACTCAAACAAAATGTGTTGGTCCACACAGGCAGGTTTGGAAAAAGTGTTTATGTTAGCAACTTTTAAGGGAAATTTAGTCCAGATTTGGACTAAATTACAGGTATGAAAGCCAAAGAAAATAGCAAAAAAATAAATAAAAAAGAAAAAATGTGTCATTGATGTATGAGCATAAAATAACAAAGACTTGGCTTGATTCCACACAATATGTTTTCTTATGATAATTGTGTGGTTTATGGCTTCTTTTTGGCCTTTATGAGTTGTGTGCTCATTTAGTAGCGCTAAAGTGTCCTCACCCGCCCGTCCATTGGTCTCTACCCATACACTGGTCTCCATTTTTCCTGCTTAAATCCAAATGGGTAGCAATCTCATTTCCTGGCAATCTCATTTCCTGGCAGTGGTAACAATAAACGGCCGCACTCAGTTGAGGAACAGACTACACTTGCGTACATGCAGAAAATCCATAGGATGGTTAAAAATTCCTGCAACAGTAATATAAGTTTACAATTGACTGATTGTGTGGGAAGCTATTTTTATTTCAAAACTTGTCCGAAAACTGGGGTTTAAGAAAACACACATTATAGTTCATCTAGTCCTAAATAGGAAATCCTGAGTTCCAGTTTATATTCGAATGCATCAAAGCTAAATTGAGTCTGAGGTGAGTCCAGGGTCACAGAAAGTTTTATTGAAGACTGAGACTTGAGTCAAGCTCTGGAGGCCTTGACTCAAGCCGACAGTGACTGACCTTTTAAAGGACTATTTCTTCCTTTGATTTGACCCTGTAGTCTCAGGCGGTTCATTTAGAACACTTGTTATTGGACATTTGTGCTGTCTGGTCAATCCATCATGCAATACTCTGGAGGACTGTGATGGAGGATGAATAGAACTCATCCAACACAGCTACATCACCTCACAATGACATCATAGCAATTTGTTCGGCTATTCTGAGCAGTAGCAAAACAAAACAAAGTCAAATGAGTCAACAAACCAAATCTCCTGGGAACAATCAGACACCAGGCGTGACTCCGGCCAGCTTCTGTGGCCCAGCTCCAACCAACCTGTCTTTCTCAGCTGAAGGTCAACTCATAGTAATTTCATGAAACTCTCATAATTCATTGACTGTGAAGCATTGTATCTCAGCAAATTATCCAGCTCCTTGCATCCCAGATGTAAACAAATCCGTAGTAGAACCATACTGTGTACAAAATGTCTATCTTGAAGACCAGTGGTTATACTTATAGATTATTGCCTCAATTAGTTTTTTCTTTGCAGTTTTTTATTTTAAAAGCCATGGCACTCACAGGAGAGAAAGCGATAATTGAAATAGCTTTTCAGATCCAATATGCTCACGCCCATCAAACAAGAAAGTTATTTTTCCCAGAAACAAAACAGGAGGTGTAGTGTGTGAAGGTTAAATCTAAAAAAGAAAAGAAGCCGGGACACAAAAAGGCCTTTGTATTAGATTATTGTGTGCACATACAGTGTCACACAAGGATTTAGACAGTGAGAATTCCAAAATGTTGACCATCTAAGCTGCTAACGAGGTGCAGTAAACAATTATTGAAGCTCCCCTCCACTCAAAAATATGTTTTTCTTCTTGTTCCTACAGTTAAATGTTGGAGCTTCACTGTCCAGAATGATGGATGTGCTGAGTTTGACACTAGAAGGATGTTTTCACATTCATCTGCTGAAAGTGTAAAGTTTCTATGTGCCCATTGAAAATCTGATTTTAAGGGGCGGGTCTACGAGCATGATTTGTGACATCACAAATAGTCTGGAAGCAGCCAATCCTGGTCCAATATTCAACTTATACAAATGTGATGTAGAAACTTGAAGCTGCCAGTGCACATACACTGAGAATGGACTTTACAGTGAAGTAGGAGACGTCTTGTGTCCATAGATTCTGGATTTTTAATGAGCTAGAAGAATCCTTTTTAAGGATTTTAATGTGGAAATTGTTTTTTTTTTTTTTTTTTTTGTGGAAAAAAACATATCAGACACACATTATTGTTCCAAGCAGACTATTTGTATATATGTTTCAATACATGTCTGGAGGGGATCTTTAATATTTAATCATGACATAGTTGAATGATGGGCCTGTAACATAGAAGACTAAAAGAGACCAGAAATCAACAGCATTTGTAATATGTTCAAACACTTGTAACAACCTATGTTTATGTTGACTGACAGGTGACCTCTTGTGGTTATGTGAATAATGTGCTTTTGTCAGAAGCAAAGGTGAGTAAGGTGTAGTGGGATGATGTTATAGCACCACAAACCCTCTTAGAGAGGAAGTTGGGGTGTATGGTTGGGTGTACAAAGTGTCTGACTTTGCGGTTTCATTACCCATCTTACCAACAGTCAAAGTTGGTTTCTTTTAACTATGACCACGACATTCCCTTATCCTCAATTAGGTAGTTTTAGTCGTCTAAACTTGACCAAACCTTAACCATAGACGTAGAAGATCAGAACAGTTTTTTGTTTGGGTGTGAGGACTTGTGGGACGAGACGAGATTAATGACTGTCTTGTCTCAGTAGCAAAGGCAATATTTCTGATAAAAAGACGTGGACTTCGACATTGCATCGGTTTATTTTTAGTTCTATGCCATATTGTCCACGTAATTTTAGTTCCATCGCTGAAGTCATTCTCTCATTTAGGTCTATAAGGTTCCACCTGCGAGCCAATCAGTGCTCTCAATGTACACAGGAAGACGTTGTTATCTTTAATGCATCACATCACCTCTCTGTTACTGTCGGCTGCTCTGTGGTTGGGGGTTAAAGGAGCTGAAAAGATTATGAAATGGCGCACAGGTGTCAAAATTGATGACTATCACTAATATTGTGAATTAAGCTGTTGAAATCAGCAGTCAGTTGATTTGATTTTTATATCGTTTGATCTTGGGGGAAAGATTAGCTACCATGCTAACACGCCAGCTTTCAAGCTAATGCTACCACTGTTTGTGTCCTGTCTTCTACCGACCGTCAACACTGGTTTCTTTAAACCTAAAATGATCCATAATTGGGTCACTCATGTGTGACATTTTTGTTTTAGAAGGCGCTAACAAATGACCTGTTTTGTCATTGGATTAAAAAGTAAACAATGACAAAAACAAAATGACAAAAACAAAAACATGGACCCAAAAGCCACACATCATTACCACAACGGTCCATTAATGTCATTTGAAATGTAGCTTGTACTGTGTGGTTCATTTGGTTTATTGCTTCAGTCGTGTAAAAAAAATGGGAAAGATTGTTTTTCAGTTTGTGGAAAATAAATCCACCCACTACACACCCACACACCTTATCTAGCCTTATTTAGCAGGTAAGCCCTTCACTGTACATCTATTTATGAGTATCAACTGAGAACTTTTTTTCCCACACTAGGCGCAAAGGAAGGCCTCCCACATTTTAGACAATTTAGTAGATTAGCCCATCATTATACGTCTGTTTTTACAAGTATACATAATGAAGGTTATTCTTAATCCACAAGAAATAAGAAGTGAAAGTATAATCAAAGTAAGTTACAAAAACAACAACATTCATTCTCTGTTTTGGTGTATTCAAAGACATGAACACATCAAGGAAAAATGAGGAAAAAGCTCCAGTCAAAGAAAAAGGAAACAGAGTCCTCTCTGCTTCTGAAGCCTAACAAAAAAACAAATTGCTTTCTGAACAGTTTCCAGACCCTCAGAGATGTACTAACCGCAATTTTAGAGCAGCAAAGGGAATTAATACTGTTAATGAGGCAGGTTACAGGAAGAGTCCTTTATAGTTATCCTCTTCTGAGTTGAAGGTGACCCCTCTAATCAAACCCAACACTGCAGTACTCAGAGGATCGCTGGCCTGTTGGCTCCGGAAATTTAGCCACACTCTTGAGAGGTCCGGATCTGTGTAATAAACCAATCAAGAGACCTTCTGAGAACAAATGGACTCTGGAATTAGCTGTCACGTCTGCGGGTAAAACAAATATGGTTTACTGAGGTTTATTTTCAAAAAGAAGTCATAAGTAGCAATGCTATTTCAGGGGCATAGCTGAATTCAAAGAGTACACTATTACTGTTCACACCATGAGTCTAAAGGCTTGCAAATCTTCAGAGTCTAAATCATGAGAAGCCCGTAGTGCAGAGATCATTTGTGACATTTAACTGGCATTTAACAAAAATGCAGCTAATTTTAATTTTAGCTACTTTCACCTTATAACCAGGTTGCTGACAGTAATTTTTCAAATTTAAAGATTATCACTCCATCAAGGCCTGATATTGGCTGTAGAGTATTTCTATAGCCATTCTGTTTTGGGAGATATGACATATGGCAAGATAGATTCCAGTTCCATGTGAAAGAGCTTACAGCTTAACATTTAGATTTAACACGTTGAGTGCGAGATGTACTATTAGAAGCATAGTAAGTCAGAGACAGAGATAGTTTTGGTGTAAAACCCTGAATGCACGCTCAATAAAACCTCCTGCATGTCTGCTGCAATAAAAACTGACACATTCAGTACATTTTGGATAAATGCATTGTTTATTGATTACTGACACCAAACTACTGACTGTGTGCTTGTACCTAAGATGAAAAATGATTCCGCACGTAACTCATTTATCTATTAAATGGCATACTCTGTTCCCTGGATAGGAAGGGGAATTGCCTTGCTGTTTCTGTTTTGTGTTTATTGATTTGTCTAAAGCACTTGATACAGTAGAATACTCTCTCCTGTGAGATTGCTACAGATCAGCTGCTTTTGAGGCAAATGCACGTAATTGGATTCACGGCCATTGTACCTCACGAACTGATCCGAGGTTTAATACTTGTACTGCTGTATTAGCGGGGTTGAAATTCAAAAAGATGACATGTTCTGTAAAAAATGTGTCTGGTAATATCATAAATACATTAAAAACAATAATATGGCTTTAGTGTATTTCCTGGTTATATTATTTTCTATTATCTAATCTAATTCATTCTGCACATGATTTTATGTAACTGTACTTTGTAGATAATAAATATATACTCATACATTATGCTGTGGTTAGTTCAGGTGTCTCTCTCTATGGTGTATAACAAATCAGTGAACCTGAAAAATAACTAATTAATTTTTATTTTTGCTTTTTAGGTTTTAAGGTTTTGAGTGTATTGCAGAGAATAGTACCTACACTTGGAGACACTTAAAATATATACAGTATAATGCCACGTGTTCAAACGAGACTGTTCTCCCCAAAAATACGACCACACAGGTCGTCTGTGCAAGCAGTTTATTACGACCCATATTTACGTTTATTGTCAGGCGGCGACCTATAAAGAGCGCCAACGTCCGCATAGTAAGGAGGTTGGGGTGGATAGATGGGTCAAGCAACACAGGACTTTCACCCAGGAGACCGCTGTTTGTGTCCCGTGTGAAACCAATAATCAAAGTTAACGATTATTTTAACCCAAACTATGATCCTTTCCTCAACCTAACCAAGTAGTTTTGGTGCCTAAACCTAACCAAACTGAGACCGTTTTACAACGTTAACATTAAGGTCCGGCACGCCTATATACACACAACACCTTGATTTCCTTAAAGTGTGAATCTGTAAATACTTTCAGATTACACATTTTTTCTTTTCGCACAACAGATTCCCAGGCATCACTTCACAGTTATCTCAGCTCATAACTGACCCTTCTAAGTGAAATGGAATAAAATGTCGACCCCCTTTCACCCCAGCAGAATCAATAAACTTTGGTCAGAATTACGGACATATTACAAAGCCACAGCCACAGTTTGTTACATTGGGGTCAGTAGTGTCATGAGAACTGATTAATTTATTAAAACCAAAATCCCACTAGACTTCCCCTGAAGCATACGTGACCCATTTCTCTTTAATATAACTTTCACGTGAGACTCCTGAAGGAAGGTAATATGTGGCCTAAATGCAGCAGATGATTTAGCACTTCCATCTGTTTAACCTGCTTGGCTTAATTGGCTTGATTCAAGACATTAAAATACCACCTAACAACACTAGCCCATTCCCTAGCTGCAGTGTTATTCTGGGCTGGTCCATATTTCAGTCACAAAGATGTAGTGTATTGACATATGAAGTGCTGTAACCTGACACAGATTCTACGTAGAAGGGGCTAAAATGACATGACAGAGAACAGATACCAAAATGGATATAAATGACCTTTGTAGAAGTGTGCCATCTTATGAAATGCAAGCACAACCACCTTCTTGTAATACACCTAGACTCAATCCATAACAGCACCACTAATGTCCTTTGTATCCAATATGCTATCTCAGGCTGAGCAGCAGGGGAATCGTGTAATTGTACACATTGGAACAAGAGTGCAAGGGTCTTCATGATATTAAAATACAGACTGTACAAAGATGGCAGTACGTATTAACTTGCAATGACTAAACAGGGCAAATGTAACTTTTAAATTTGTTTTGTCAGAGGTGTCAGGCTTGATGGTGTACACCTTGTTTACTGTGCTAGCAATGGCACTAGACAAATAGCACACTCTCTGTACACTTCAGCTAGTCAGCAGGCTATATGTGTTTGTGTGTATGTGTAGGTGACTGCTCAATGTTCCAAAGCTGAAAGTCGGGGATGGACCGATGGACTACTTCTTTCTCCAGAAGGAAAGATGGTGAGGACTGTCTCCCTGGATTGCCAAAGCATCTCAATTTGAACAGGAAAGCAATGCAGTCTGAAAGGGGCAGGGTGCCCTGACTGTCTTGGGTTCAGCATGAAAGTTGCAACTGACATGGGTGTTATTTCTCAACCCGACTCAGAACACTTTCAACAGGTAAGTAGAAAAGTTGAAATCTGTCATTCAAGCTTCTTGTATGTTGCTGTACTCACCTTATTTGCTGAATGTCAGTTTGAGGGGTGGTTGAAAATGCTTTTCAACTAATCTACTCAAGGCAAATTACTACATACAGTTTACCACATCAACGTGTCACCAACAGTTGCCGCCTCCAACTCACTGTTACAGCTTAAAGGGAAAGTCCGGTATTTTTAAACTTGGGCCCTATTCTTACAAATTTTGGGGTTTAAATGACTAATACTTACCGAAGGTTTTGGAATTGGTCCAGTACATCGCCTCCGCCGGCATCCACGAATGGGACTAATTGTGCCTGTGAAAAGTATGTCCACTAAAAGTGCTTGTTTTTGCCACTGACAGGCTCAGATTGTTATACGAAGTGTCTCGTTCTGAAATCTCGCGAGAGGTTGAGTTGTTGCAGGAAGACGAAAGGATCTTACTCTTCAACAAAAAGCTCTGTCTCTGTAGGGATCCTTTCCATAATGTTGTCAGACACTTCGAATAACAATCTGAGCCTGTCATGTACTTTTCACAGGCGCAATTGCCCGCCAGGATTATGTTGCAGCCCGTTCGCAGATGCCAGCAGAGGCAATCTACTGGACCAATTCTAAAACTTTTGGTAAGTATTAGTCATTTAGACCCCAAAATTGTAAAAACAGGGCACAGGTTTCCCTTTAATACCAGATGCCAGAAATTCTTGACAGTAATCCTCTCTGTATTTTCATCTTAACAGTTTACTGTATTTATAGTTTTTGTACATTACAAGAAGACACAATGTTCCAGACTTTAGCTGCAAGATGATGAAAATGTGCCATCAGAACGTCACTCATTGTCATTCAGCAACTAAAGAGCCAAGGGGAACTTTCAATCATTTCATTAAAGTGTCACCTTGTCAGTTAACTTTACATGATGGATGGCTGTATTGACTCTGCGCTGTTCAATTCAGCCCATCCCTGTAGACCGGAGGAAATTTTAAAGCTCTAGCATCCTATGACCTGAGGCGACAAGGAAATGACACTGCTTGGACAAGCCCGCCTTCGGTGATTTGGCCCCTGAGGCTTATCTGTCAAAATTTCTCTGTTGGCATGTACAGTGATATTAAAGACCTGGGTCAGGATCTCACTTGACAAGGTCTTCCTTAGTCTTTTGACAATAAGTTAAAATGGCTGGAAATGGCTGCCTGGAGTGTCATTTTTGTCTCTATTGTAGATATAAGAAAGAGAGGGTGTTCTCAAAAGGTTGACACACATCTGACACCAAGGCATTTTTAAACTGTAACAGCAAAAGATTCACATACTTCGCAGCAACTTCCCCATTTTCAACAGTGTTGCATTTTATTACTGTTGATAAACGTAAAAAATCATTCAGCATAGCCTTCACCTGCTTGTGTTTTTTGATATAGTGGAAAAAATATTTCCTATATTTTAAAGACAATTTGTCGTGTCAGCTATCCAAACACGCCCCATCTTTTTTCCTTTTTCTAGAGAGAGGAACAGCCCCATATTTGACAAAGATGAATCAGTGAGGTTTCCTCGCAGGAAATAGTTACTAACATATTTGCTGGTGCTACATATACAGGAGATGACCCTTCTGAATTTTCTTCCCTGATAAATTGGGCATCCTTTCCACTGCTGGCACACATACTGCCAGTGTTATGTCCTGGGCATAGACAATAATTACACTAACCTTTGGTTTCAGGTAGATTTGGACAGAAAATGGCCACAATTTCATTTTATAAGGATAATATGTTTATAGTGGTATTTACAGTTACTTGAATAAGATGATTGTTCGTGATGGACTGACAGACAAAGAACACCTTTATTTTTTACATTTGAGTGGTCCACAGCTTGCCTATTGTCACTCAAACCTGTAAACAAGAGAATATGTTTGCAGATTACAATTATACGATTATTATTTTTTGATAATGAACAAGAGTTAAGTATCTAATAATTTAAGCTTAAAAGTAAATGCGCATCTTAAAGATTGTACATTAAGTTTGTCTCCTGCTATTAGAAGATCCTAACCTAACTTCAAAACTGGGAAACATTTTCTTTTATGGCATCTGAGCTACCACTAGTTCAATTTCCAGTCTGCTTTCATCTGTCAGAAGCTCCCTTTCCTTCTGCTTTTCCCTCTCCCTCTATCCCTTTCTCCCACCCTGAAACACTTGAGCATAACATAGCTGTAACCCCTCAGTCCCTCAACAGGGCTTGCGCTGCTGTCATCCGCTCTAAATGCCTTTCACAGGTAGTGAGGGGGCTCTCTCTGATCCAAGTGCTGCCTGGATCATTAAGGGACCCTGTGGCTCAAGCTTCTGTCAGCGATCATTTCCAATTAGGTCTCCATTTTGCACCACACGTACCTTAGCACCCGTGGGGGACAGTGGTTCATACTGCAAAATCACTCAGGTGGGGAGAGAGACATTACGATGAGCGTTCATATGGTAACCTCGTCGCCCTGAGAGAAATGGGACACGTTTCTGAGGTAATGAACTTAGATTGACTAATTAAAATGAGCTTTTGGCATTGGGACTTCTGTTGATTTTGTGAGAGCGAAAGCTGGAACATTGGAGTGTGGGACTAAATGACTCATCAAGTCATAATCACCTCTTCAGGTGAATCCATTTTCAACATCTATTCAAATAATCTGAAGTAAGAGTGCACTCGTAAGTGATGCCCTTTCCGAAATTGTTCAGTGAGTGAGAGAAATTACTCAGAAATCAATAGTGTGTAGGTGCACTGTATGAATACACTGCCATGGCAGTAAGTGCTAAAAATTTCAATTACTTTTCCTTGTGTTTCGAGCCCATGAGGTTCTTCACTTCACTTACTAAATCACCATTCCTTTCCATAGCTACACAGAGCATTTCTAACTCTCTGTTTTGTGGACAATTATTGAGTGCATCTACAAGATATTTCTTTGCAAAGTGGGGAAATTGGTACAAATAGTTCTTAAAATGACGTTGACAGAACCAGTTTTCCTTCTAATGATGCATCATATTCAGCACTGACTAGATTGCCATTGTTTCTATGTTGAGATTTCTGAATCAAATTGTATTGATCAGTTTATGGTCTGTTCCATATAAGGGATAGATATGAGAATTAAACAACAAGCTGAATACAGCTCTGTAAAATTGATCGCTAGCTGTCAGCCCTTAAAAGCCCTTAACTTCACTCATTGTTTTCTAAAGCTCAATAGGCATCATCTTAGGTTAGGGACACTGTCAATAGATGTAGACCAAGTTTACTTTATAGAGGACTGGCAATTTGTTTAGCCTTTAACCAGTAAGAATCACACCCCACATATGGCAGGAAATTACACAGACTTCTGTAGCATAAGTGAGAGAGGAGAAAAACATGGAGCTGCCTCATTCTGGACCTAAATGTGTGGTGTTCTTGGATATACATGACAGTGAAGCTAGCGTGTCTTCAGAGAGAGCAACTTGAAGGAATTCGCACTGGGTGCCTATGGCTCATGGGAGAGCACCCCGAGCACCGCAGAAAGATCCCACTGTGGGGCAGATGGGGAAACAGACAGCTTTTGTAGCCTCACTCCCTGCAGAAACTGTTCCATAAAAGAGGGTGACTGAACACTGACCTCTCACCAAAAGCAACATGATGCACACATGTTATGGTGGAATGTGGATGACTTTGAGATAGTGACGATTCTCTAAGGCTGAAAAGGAGGCAAACAGAATCCCCGCTGCTGCTTGATGTGAGCCACAATCATTCAGTTGTCTGCCCTCACCAACACATCCTTGACACTCAGCAATGGATTGAAGCGTTGGAAGACCTGTGGCACTGCATCCATCCCCAGAAGACTGATGTG
The DNA here is from genome assembly GCA_008360985.2 of Macquaria ambigua. NCBI lineage: Eukaryota > Metazoa > Chordata > Actinopteri > Centrarchiformes > Percichthyidae > Macquaria > Macquaria ambigua. The sequence goes on along the minus strand of VMKM01000276.1, from coordinate 43,547 downwards.
GCGTGACTTCTCCGGAGCCAGCTTGCCACCCACTGCTCTCATCATGCCTCCCCATCCCAACAGGGATGCATTCATCAGTTCGCCACATGTCGGTCACAGGAGGACACTCTACCCAAGCCAACTGTGCTCCAGTGGAGAAACACAAATCCTTTCTGCTGTTCAGTCACTGGCTGAAAAGACCGGCTTAAAAGATGTACTTTCACAACTACCACAATATGATACGTATTCTTGCATGGAACATGGACTGTTTAATTTGAGTGAATGGAGGTAATACCAATACCTTAGTGTGTTTAAATGCTCCAACATTCATTTCAAATAATTTGATTGCTCATAGTGGTGGAAATGATGATGCTTGTTCTCTGACTGCATGAGCGCAAATCCCAGCTCATGCAATCCCAGCTGTTTTCTTATTTGTTCATCATATGACCTGTACAGAAAGCCCACTGTGAGCCTCACCATCATCGTACCCAGGAGTCCATAATCATTTTTATATCTTTGCAAGAAGAAAAAGCAAAAACTAGATCCTTACTACACCCTAAAGCTTACCTGCTATGGAGAACATGTGATGTACCTTGTGAAAATAACCTATAATACACAGTTGAAAAAAGGAACAAAAAACATTTGCATTGGATAAAAGCCTGAGTTTGCAGATTTGTGCAATACTGATTTTGTTATGGAGACTGGGTTGCAAAGTGAGGAGTAATGAGTGACAGGCAGATTGAATTAGAATGATAAAGTCTTGTTTGGAAACCTTACATCAGTCCACTCGTGGTTTCAACAAGTACATTTAGAAAGTAGTGAATTAGAGTGAAGCAGGCTTGATTCTTGCTGCAATGGAAGGAGCCAGAGTCTGTGTGCAAGACCTCACGCTATAATGCTGTTATGTTACTAACTTGGCTCAGGCTTGTAACAATTAGAGCCGACACACACACAAAGATAATAAATGCCAACTGAATTTATTGAAGTATCAAAGGAAAAAGATGTGAAAAGAGTTGGTGGTGTAAAGCAAGCCTGGGTGAGTGATGGTATGAATGTGAATGTTTAGAGTACAACAAGTCTACTATGGAATTGTGAAATCATGTGGAAGTTGTACAGCAAGAGAGCAAGAGAGAGAAACACCGGGGAGAAGTGGCCTTTTATACCCAAAGCCACTCCCATCTAACAGGTGTGGTTAGTTGCACTGGTGACCCAGCCAGTCGACCCACATCACAGTTAGCTATTGTTGTATTTATTTTTGTCATTTACAGATTTATTGTTTGTAATCTCTCCAATGGAACCCCTGCAAATACAGTATTTTGTTTTAGTGTTATTACACAGAAATATTTTATCATTCTTGTACTTTCTACTACCAGCTCTCTGGTTCTGTGGCCGATGGAGGACTCTGGGCGTGGTGTGCACAGACTGCAGTGGTATCCTGTGGTTTCAATCCTTTTGTTTAGCTGTATGTTTTGTAAGATTAGTGGGTATTTTCTGTTGGGGATTAATGGGTTATTTTGGTTTCATTTTGATAGAACTGCTCCCAGTTAGTAAGTGGTTTTACTTGCCATTGTGCTTGTGTCTGTTTGCTCTCTGTTTAAAAGAGATGAGAGCAAACCAGTAAAGCAGTAAAACCATGCTGTGAATAGCAAATGAAGCACACTAATTGTCGTAAATGGTTCTGAATTGTTAGATTTTTATTTAGGGCATTTTTTTAAAGGGGACGACTGTTAATGACCAAACTCACACAACTGTCAATGCAATTTCCGGACACATTCCAGTCCCGTCATTTTAGTTGTATAAATCATATGCAGCCAAATCGGGATTTTAACATAGCAATTAAAATGAATCACTAAGGTAATCTCCTGCCATGAGTACTCTGTGAGATTAGAGTGGATTATATTGGATTATGTCCATTGACCTGATTTACTGACCGACTGCCTTTTATTATCCAAATCAGACTCGTAAATCTGACCTTCAGCTGCTGGATTTAGAGCTTCAGAGAAACCACAAGAAGCGGGATGCAAGCACCTGTCAGTTTTTACCTCAGTGCATGCACAGAAGAAGATTACGCAGTGGGATGTTTTACCAAATTAATTTCTGGCTGCCCTTTAAAATAAATAAATAAATAAATAAACCCTGTCTAAATCACATATAATCAGCAAACATAGAAACTGCTGCTTCTGCACACTGAGATTAATCAACTTCTATCTTCTAAGATCTGGGTCACAGTGAATAGTGCCAACAACAAGAGGTCAGACTCCTCTCCTGATGTTTGGAGGCATAAATAGTACACAAGTATAAATAGTTTAAACATTTTAAATACTTAAAAGTTGATAAGTAAATTCTTATTATAAAGTTATTTTCTTTTAACTATGGTTAAGGTTGGGTTAGGTTTTAAAATAGATACTTAATTAAGGTTAGAAAAACATATAGGTTTGGCTTAAAATGACTATTTAATTTCAGTCAAACAACTCATGTTTAAAATGTTTATTATAGCAGCAGAACATAGTTAGAGTTTGGCGTCTAGGCTCAGACCTCATCACTCCCCGCAGATATGTTTACATAGAGATATTGGGGAGTGATGAGCAAATATCTTAAACCCCCTAGCCTGGACCTGCAGGTGGATGCTGGGGTGGTGGTGGGGCTGAAAGAACGAGTAGCAATGCTAATGCAGGGCAGCAGTGGCATTGACAGGCAGAGGGAGAGATGGGAAAGTTTTGTAGTATAAATAGGCTGCCAAATTGACCACCTGGTTAACATTAAGGAATGACCATGGTCATGGTTAAATGAAACTTATAATTACTTTTGGTAGGATGCAAACAGCAGTCTGACGTTTTGTTGACCCATCTATCCATCCATCCATCCATCCATCCATCCATCCATCCATCCCAATTTATATAATTCCAATAATTCCTAGAGGACTTTGTCACTTGAACATAAATATTATTTTGGAGTATTTCTTGAAACAAGTGACGCTGTTGTTTTTCTAGGGAGGACAGTCTCGATGGACCTTGAATTCAGGTTGGTTACAAAGAATTCCAATGGTGGCCTTGCAGTTTGACTGAATGTTCCAGCTTGGACCTGATAAATCCACCATCCTTCCCCTCCACTGAGGGCAGACTGCTGTTTACGCTCCTCTCTGTTGTAGCTCCACGGCCTCTAACCCACCTCAATTTTAATTGCTCAGCAGCTTTATCATAATATTTAGAGGTTACAGTTAACAAGATGGCCAATTAATCCAGAATACTAATTAGGCAGTAATGAAGTGTCACAGGGACGGCAATAACTGCTGGCTGATCCACAAACAATGACAGGGCAGTAAAACTGACAGTGGCCCAAATTAGCCCCCTGATTTAAATCGGTTGGAGGCTGCTTTGTAGGAAATAATACAGGGATCAGAATAATGTCAAGGACATTTTCATCAGTCAACATTCAGCTCTTGACATATCTTCTGCAGATAATCAATTTTCTCTGCTCCACTGAGATACACCAGCATTTATCTAGATGATTACATCTTATACAAACATTTTTGAGTTTGCAAAGCTGAAATGAACTGAATGGCTCCATTATACATGAAGAATTCCAATAATAGTTGCTAATTTGTGAGCATTTATCAGTGTCCTTGAGTCACCGAAAAAGTTTCAATTTTCCACTATGAAATGTGAAAAAAAAATGGAAACTGAAGGCTACTGGCAATTAAAATGTACCCAACAAACTTGACAAAACTGATTATAGTAATACTGACTGGATTTGACATTGCTTTGATCAATTGTAGATTTAAATATTTGAATTTTAAACAAAGGGACAAAATAATTCAATGCTCAGTCTAGTGTTGTCTCAGTTCCTTCAAATGTATCCTCACGGCTAAAGATGTAAAGACAGGCGTATTGATAGGCTACCTTGAAAACGAAAGCAAAATCAATATGGAATCCATACGAGTAAATGTTTCTTTTTAAAGTGTTTGAGAGGAGACACAGGAGACGTCAATAGCTTAATTTTGTTGTTTTAACACTGCAGGTATGTTTGCATGGCTAAGTAGTAGAAACCAAACCAAAACAGTCATCTCAGCCTCATCGCAAGTCATATGGGCAAGAGCCCGTATATATATATATAGTGTTTTTTCAAGTATGAACAGCAAGGTGCAATAAAACACTGGACCATTTTGATCTACACTTAAAGGTCAGTTCTACTGTGTTCGCTCTGGATATTCTGATCGTGCAGCTGTCCAGATGGTTGTAACATACTGAGAAAAAAACAGAGCAGAAAAAACATACTGTAACTAAAGGTGGAACCAATATGTGAAAGGACAGCTCAGAGACAGAGACTGTCTCTGCTCTATTAACTGCAAGGCCCACAGATTTGTGATGGGACACTGAAGCTGTAATAGAGAACAATTTGCATTTTTTTTTGCATTTCTTTCTATTCTCAATAAAGGCAGGTGTTCATTTTCTGCCAGTGGTAGAATAGGTTTAGTTGGAAAATTTGGATGGCATGAGAACTTTACATTCTCCACTAAATATAGATATTCAACAGAAACACTTATTATGTTGACTTTTTGTTAAGACTTTGCAAAAATGTGTTGATTCAATTAATTTTTTTCCCCATTTCTTCCTGATTTAGAACGTCCAATTCTGCATTCACCGTCAATGGTCACTGTTTACTCTGGTGTTGGCTTGAAGAGAGCTGCAGACAGACTTACTGTGTGTCTCTTCTGATACACACGGTGTTTTCAGCTGCTTCATTTCATCTGACAGCAAGGAGCTTCACTAGGCTTCACTACAGGAAATGAGAGTGCAGAAACAAGGATACAATCCCCAGCCGGCTTCCCACAAACATTTGTATTCATAGGAATGCATGGCTAACCAGTCCACCGACCTACCAGTGCATTTCTGCAATGGTAGGCGCACAACTAATTCTTTGATACTCTCTGAGGCTGTAGTGGTGTTGTGTTGTAGCATAAACAATTCCTCTCCACGTCAACTTCTGTAGAAACAATCGACTGAATAATCTGTGTCACCTGACCATATTACAGAAAGTATAAAACTAATACAACCAGAAACATGATCAGATGCTGTCATTTTTGGTCATAATTTTGCTTGATTATGAATCTAAAACCTGATATTGGACCTAGTTAAAAAGGCTACATGCATGAGTGTCCTTGCTATCTAAATACACAGAGCTTCATGATTTATTCACACATAATTACATACATTTACAAATGGAGAGCCTCCTCCAAGGCTCATCTGTTGATAACTAATGCAATGGGACAACTCTTAAGCTCCCCTGTATATTTTCAGGGGATTTACTGTCTTGAATAATTTAGAATTTCTCATTTTATTATGCTCACATATATTAATGCATGTCCAGATTTGGTCTTTGAGGACAGCGATGACCAGTATCATGATAGCATCCGCTAACATAAATTGCGGAATACAAGCTTTCCAAAACTATTCTTTACACACTCTAAATGTATTTGATATTTCAAGTAGATAGCAAGCATGTTATTTTGGGGAAAATTTAGCTATTTTTGCATAAATTGAGTGCATTTTCTATAAAGTCAGATTTGATAGTCAGGGTTTTTAAAGTGTAACTACAACCTCAAATTCTGCTAGAACCCTCTCTCCCAGCATATTTAAAATAAATGCAACGAGTGAGGGAACAACAACTACAGGAGATGTGGCCTCGTGGCTACGTAGTGTGTGGGTCAGGGGACACGGAGGAGACTGACTGACACTGATTAGAGTCTTTTTGTATATAAATTTCATGACGCAGTTAAGTCCCAACCGGTTGACTCTGTCAGCATTGGCCTTGCAGGTTCAGGGCTGATTTAAAACAGTAGATGGCAAGTTGAGCCATTTTCAACCCATGACATGCCGATTTTTGTATATTTGGTAAGAAATGTCAATATTAACACCAGCATTGATGTGTTTGATCACAGTGCAGTCATATCATACAGTTTGTACAGTTTTCTAAATCTGTGTTAAAGCTACTGTTTCAATTAGGTTAGAATAACAGCATTATTATTATTTATGAGTAGCACACGCACCAGTAGTTAATATAATTTTATGCATTTTTTTTCCCATTGGAAAAAAACAGTTTTAACCTCTTAGATAAGTTAGAATCATCCCCTAACCCTAACCCTATACTACGCAGTGCCTTAAGAAACTTCAGAGGCCTTATTAACCACCTGAGTTTTTTGTGTATTATGTTTTGGCATACTGTATTTTGCCTATAAATGACCACTTTTTGACTTCATAGAAGTATTCAACCTCCTGTGCCAGTGCTTTCAGTGGACTGTACATATGAGTCCTGTATCAGTGCTTGCTTCATGTGGATTTTGTGATTTTCTCTTCAGGTTTTTTGGATGGATGGATCACTTAAAATCTCTACAGAAGATTCTATTCAAGTTACAATTCAAGAGTGTTCAAATGAATCCGGATGCACCTTAGCAGTAATTCAGATTCAAGTGTCATTGACGAGAAGAGGGACTGAATGTGTGTTGACACAGAACATTTCAGCTTTTCATTCTTTTTAAGTTGCAAATTAAATTTTGCATCGTGGGAAATCCTGTGAAGATCTCTGATTAAAAAAAAAATCAATTTCCCATTTTCAACTCAGGCTTTAATGCCACAAATTCCAGAAACAAGAAATCACAAGGGGGGTATGAATACTTTCTGAAAGGTAATGTGTGACATTTAAAGATGGAAGGGTGACTTTTTGAAGAATGGAACAGAGCCCAATTTTTATCTGGCTTATAATTGGTATGGGAATATTATATTGAGAGCACAGCATGAAATCTTGTGAAAGGTTGTGATTCTTTTCAGTGAGACCACGGTTGAATTTTGATATTACAGAATGTTCCAATACATTGGGAACATTTTTTCTGCCACTAATTTCGGTATTTGTAACAAAATGGATGGCACTACACTCTCGCCATTAAAAGTAAGTAATTAAAGTCATTAGCTTTAATGGCAGAGAGTCTGGCGCTCATCCATTTTGCACTGCTGTGTGACTACATGTGACTTAACCTCACTGCTGTTGTTGGAGCGTGATTTCTTTTCCTGTGCAGAATTTGTTAGAAGGATAGAGAGGGAGGGTGGTGATAGGAAAAGGGAGCGATGCATTATTCATGCAAATTCGATGCTGCTACTCTAGTGTAAATCAGCATCCTGCTGTAGGAAATGGAGAAAGACAGGAGATGGAAAGTGCGATGTCCACTCCTCCCACTGGACCACAGCATCTGTCTCTGAACAGCATAGTGCCAGTTCACCAAACATGAAGCATGTGTGAGGCCTTATCTGTTCGCCTCTGATGAGCTGCCAAAATTCAGGGCTAAGGGGACAGCAAGGCAGCCGTGCGTCACCTCTCTCCCTCACCCAGCCCTCCTCCTTCACCAAAGCTACTGGCCGGCCACTGATATGAGCAACAATTTCCTGTCTGGATGCCGTATTTTAAACACACACACACACACACACACAGAAAACACACACACACACACACGCAGTACAAAACAAGCATGCACACACACTCACAGTAACCAGGTACTTAGGTATGTATAAAACATGGGCTTGCACATGTGCACACACATTTTTTATCTCCAGTGTCCCTGTTGGTAGCTTGCCTGGCCTGCAGCAATCTCTCACAGAAGAGACAGAGGATTTTCCGAGCTGAGCCACGTTCTACCAGCTCTGCTGGATTACCATGCAAACATAGCTCCCTCCTCTGATATCTTCTTCATTTTCAACATGCACCTGACTCCCTCTTTTCTATCAGTAAAATCTTCCCTGTTATTCCCTGCCTCCCTCTTTCACTCTCCACTTCCATCCCAGAGCTGTCACTATCATCCCCTGGTCAATTTCCAACATGCCACACAGGGGGTCGGGAGAAAATGGCTGTGATTGGGGGTGGTGAGGTCGACAGTTGTGGCAATGTGTAGATTGGCTGTTGTGATTGTTCACATGCTGCAAGGTGGAAGACACAGGGCTCTGAACCCGCCAGTGGCTCTTTAAGCTGTCAGGCAACACTTTATATAGTGTCCGTCTGTGCATCGCCTCTGTGCCTTCACAGTCCAGGATGTCATGGGCAGCAGAAGTCATGTGGGTGTGTCTCAAACTAGTTCAGTAGGTAGTGAACTGCCTGGGGAGTCAGACATATTCTAGGGTGTCCCAGTGCCAAAATTGTTCCAGTTCACTGGAAGTTCAGCTGTCAAGAACATTTCCCACAGAGCCACTGTAAAAACAGCATTGTTATCTCTCCTCACAGACTGGAAACAGCATTGCTACACTTATATTTCACTTCCTATTTCACTTGAGAGGTGGAATAACGCTAAGGACGACAGATGAAAAATCGTTTGTTACAGTTACATGGAGTATGTTAAACAGTTTGAATATGTCGTTCTTTATTGTTCATAAAGTCTTATGTTATATCTAACTCCAGATGGTATATTGACATTCAGGGATAGTGCCAGAAATTTTGATGGGCAGTGGCTCATTTAAAAAAAAAAAGCTATTCAGTATTTACCTGGATGAAAAACTGATCAGAAGATCTAATATGTTCTAAATAAAGAACAGAGTATTATATTGTGCAGTATGTGTAAGTTATTATTATATTATTATGTGAAATGAACAAAACATGAATCTGATCAAAACCTTGTTGCTTGAGTATTGCGTAACATTTGAACGAATGCATTTGTCATCATGAATCATTGCATTCATTTAATTTGATGGAAACTCTTCAGGTCTGCAAACATGACAGTGGGATCACCAGGGACAATGGCTGAAGCACTGTCAGTATTTTGGTTTTAACAACAGCAATTTTATTTGCGGTATTAAAATTAGAATGAGAGCTAGGGCATTTAATTGGTTTGGGTTGGCAGGTATAAATGTGACTCAGACAATCAGGTCAGAGAGGATGCTTAGTTCAATAGACTTAAAGGTTGGGTAGGCAGTATTTTTTTGGCATCATTGGCCAAAAAATCCATAATAACTGTTCAGCATATTGTAATTCAAGTGGTCTGAGAGCAGACCTCTACTTCAGCCCCTCCTCTTGGTTCTGTTTTCAGGCTTCAGAAAATCTAGCCCGTGATGGGAGACTTGGGCCAATCACAGGTTATTTCACAGAGACAGTGCGTTTGTATTGGCTGTTCTACAAATGCAGACACGCATACACGTCCCTTCAGACGGTGAAAGCCTGATTCAATGGTGGAAAATCCTACCGAAAATCCTGAAACTTCAAATAAATTTCCAATACCTCCTTTGCCTACAGTGGTATCCCGGCTCCACACGGAGCTTCAGGCTCATTATGTTCGATGCCATGGTGCTCATATCAACATGGCAAACAGGCAAGATGACAAACAGTGGGGAATAACTTTTGATGGGGGACAGTGGCGTGTGTGTGTTGTGTACTAGCCTCTCATCCCACTGCTGGATGGCGTTGCAGCTGCCTCTGAAGCCCGGTGCGCTCTGCGGCCGCAAAGCACTGGAGCGGCGTCTTTGAGAAGACAAGTCACGGCAAGAGGGACTGGGGTCTCAGTGAGGCTCACGACGTGGAGAGCGAGCCCTACGAGGCATGAGGTTTCGCAGGGCGAGTGACTCCTTCTGCTGCCTGTCGAAGTTGTGAGTTTGGTGGGAGGGGCTTAGCGGAGTGATACGAGGCAGCAGAGAGAGAGGTGGAAGGTTTTGCAGAGGTTGCACAGATTTTGCCTACCCCAGCTTTAAGTGAAAACCAATATTCTGATTAACCTAAAAGGCAAAGTCAAAGAGTTATTTAAATTAGTTTACAATTACAGGGCTAACCTACTTATCATTAACCAGGGTGCTCTCAGTAACAACATGGCCCATTGTTAGCATGAAGCTACGTTCACATTAACAAAACTCAGTCAACAATTAGCCTATTACAGTGTTTGGCAACTATGCACTCCAAGACATGTAATGCAATGTGATGAACAGTTTCCAAGCCAACAGGGCATGAAAAAACAAAATTATGAAAGCAACAACAAGCCACAACAATTCAGAATTCTTGACATTACAAAAGTTCAAGGAAACAGTTATACACTGGCACACAAAATGCCTCCATGCAGTTCCTCCTCGACTCGAGAAATATAATAGCTGTTATTTATTTCTTTGGTCTAGACTTCAGTAGTTTGAGTTACCCACTATGTCTGCTTGTCCCTGTTGTTGATCATCTAACATCACAACCTCCGAATCATGTCGCAGGTCATTGACTCTTCACTGTCCCTAATAGGCATGATTCTCTGAAACAGCAGTGTTCAGTGTGAAGTAATGCTCAGTGTCAGCAGAGTAGAAGTAACAAAGATGCTGTACATGCAAGTGCAGCGAGACAAATCATAAAGCACACAAGGTGACACACAGTTGGCCTGTTTTCTGTTAGACAGCATGGTGCTGGTTAGCTGATGTGAACTGGCAACCATGTTAATCGTGTTGAAGTAGGAAGTAAGAACAAGTTGATCCATTAGTGGGCAGTGTAATTAGTGAAATGTAGTCAAACACCACAGTGGCTAAGCTACAAATGGACAATCTGTATGATTTTCTGTTTAGTGTTAATATTTAAATGAACCTCTATAGTGTCACAGGTATTGTTTTCAGTTATATTACAATGGCTTGCAATGTGCCTCAGCCTATCAGATGTGAGAAGAAGATCAGTTTTATCAATGTGGATTTAACAGTAATCTTGGAGTCCAAATACCCAAGGCAATCTGTTATCCCAATCGGAGCCAGCGAGAGCTCACACTGCAGTCAGAATAACAACTCAACTTGTTAAAGCATCAGATAGAGATGTAAAATGACTGTGTATACACAACTGTGTTCCTGTTGTATCTGATACCCCTGTGCATTCACAGACACATTCAGTTGCAAATAAATGTGCAGGAACACACACACACACACACACACACACACTGAAGCACAAATGTGCAGAAACTGTGTGAAACCCACACAGATATATTCACAAATCAAACAAGCTGTTCCTGGCTGGTGGATGTATGTGTCAGTCTTCATGAGTCACACCAACGTGCTGTAGAGAGTTTGGTGTATCTGGTGCTCGGTCTACATGTGTGTATTTCATTAGCTGCTAACTCTGCAGGTAGAGTGCCACTCAGCCTGTGGCTCTGCAGCTACATTTAAACGTCAGACTAAATAGAAAGCATCTTTCACACTAAAATGCTTGTATAGGATCTGGTTTTTAAAACCTTGTCTCTGCCTCTTAGGTCTTGCCCCTGATTGAATTGTGCAGTTTCACCGAGTGAATGAGGTGGCAGCTTGCCTGTAAAATTGACTTACCACTCAGTCAACTTATCACTTTTCTTTGAGAAGCATTTACATTTCCCATTCATAACGGATGCAGAATGCTTTATCTTAAATGAGGCATTAATGAGAAGTCACCATTCATAAAACCTTCACTACAGTGTATCTGAAAACAGTAACCAGTCTGGTGCAGACTAATCAATTATAAAAATGACAGAAACCAGGCAGAAAACTTTATAACCTTTATACAAAAAATGTGCAGTCAGATATTATTTTACAAATACACTTCCATTCACTGGAAAACATCCTATTATAGATATCACACATGCATGTTTTATGATATTGTTTTTTATCATCTTGAATTTAATTTTGTACATTTCCATGCTTTGCATTTGTAGTGTTCCATACAAGCATATGTTAGTATCCAAGAGCAGTTTAAATATTTTACTTTGTTTTATTTTGCTCATATCAAATCCTATCAGATTCTTTTAAATCTGATTTATGTTATTTTTTATTCTGGTCTATTATTTATCGATGACATCTGTTACATAACCTTACATACATATTTCCATTTTTAAATTAATTTGTCATAATTCATTATTCTTACATTGCTTTGAACCACTGCATTAAATTTAAGGTGAAGCCACTGACTTTAGTTCAGAATGAGGTAAATAAGGTAATGTCAGGTTCTTTTCCTTTCATCATGTTGTGTAGGATACCACAAATATTTTTTTCTTGCATACAGTATATATAGGTCTTGAATGTTCAAAACGTAAACCACCTCCACAGAAACAGGATGTATTGGGTGTTATGTCATACATTAGGTTGTATGTTACCATAGTCATTTTGCCCTTTGCATGATCACAGTGTGAGGTGCAGCAAGTCATTGGGGGTTCTGTACAGTAAAGTGGGCTGCAACCTGGTGCAACCCGAGCAAGTACTAGCATCTATATGACCTACTGTAAGTAAGTGAATTATAAAGATTGTCTACTCTGCGGTTAGTTGCTTAGTTAGTTGCAGAAAATACTATGAACGAAGAACAGCAATGGAGAAAAGTAAGACCAGATTTCTATGAATGGACCGACAACCAGGTGGAACTGTTACTAAAAGTAAGTGTTGTAATTTGTTATCCATGTTGAATTAACCGCTGGTAGTCAAGGCTGATGTTTGTTTTTTTCCGGAAAAGGGTCACGTGATAGTGGCGTGACGAATCAGGGAAGGACAGGTCGTGGCTGATAAGACCCAATCAGGAAGCGAACGTGGGTGTCTGCGTCATCTTTTTAAAACGTCTCCGTTTCCACGCGTCCTCACTAAAACACAATCCTGGAGTTTTCAAACTAAAACCCGGTCAGTAGTGTGGACGCTAGTCGTAAACGTAGCAAAAGTCATGCATTTTAAAACGAACACATATTAGTGTGGATGTAGCCTTAGTTATCCTGATTCTGTACTGTGTATTGACACCTGCAAACCAACTAACCACCATCCATAGCCACAGTATAAAACAGACATCTTCATTTGATCTGCGTATAAGCCACTAAGGCTTTTTAATACTAAATATTTACAATTCAACTCAGTCCTCTCATACAAATTCATGAGGCACTTTGGAAACTCTGAGTCAGTAAAATGTATTTAGTTCTAATTCCACAGCTCATGAGAGCACACTAAAAGTGATGACTTTTATTTTGCTCCTTATGTGTCACTCAACATTAAATGAGCAGGCACTGTTAATGTCCCAGAAGGTTGATATTGTCAAGGTAGCTTTAAGCTCTGATTGCAGGCAAGCTGTTATTTCCAGAAGGTATCTGAAGCGTTACGTGTAGTTATATAAATATCTCTTGTGCAAAGCTGATGAGGTCTCCGTGGCATCCATCCACTGCAGTGAACTGTCTGTCAACATAATTACTATTCAGATTAGCTGTTGAAAAACACAGCAGAGTTTTGGCAGAAAATACTGAAATCGTTCTCTTATTTTCTTTCTCTTATCTTAGTTCTTATAGAAGTAAATCCAACCAGTACCGCCAAACAAACTCACACATTTAGTGTCTGACATATAAATGGATTCTGATTTTTTTTTAGACTGCTGAAGTTTTACAGTGAATACTTTGTCCAGACATATTTATTGAGTTTAAAATACTGAGCAGTGGACATATGGTTACCATCTTCTTGTGACATTTGGTATTTGAAAATGTCAGAAGGTATGTGCAACACACAGCTTGATTCCAAAAAAAAAACAAACAAACAAAAAAAAAAACGACTCAGTGGCTCAGCTGACATGGTTGCAGTTGAGATGGTCACAGTATGTGTGTAGCTGTCAGAGGTGATAATAACACCTCTAACAGGATTACCTTCCTCACTTTCCCGTGGGGAGCTGACCCTGACCATGACGGCCATCTTTGATAAAACTCTACCGCAGCAGTTAAAGCTCAGGTGGGAATGCCAGTACCCTGAGAGTAAACACCAGCTACAACATTCTTAGTTGTTATCACACACACACACACACAGATCGGGGCAATCTGTGAATGCAAATACCTGAATGAATTAATGTGATGAATACAGTGTTTTCTTTTTTAGGATAATCAATTTGGAGATATTCCAGCTAAAACATGTTCTACAGTATATAACCCATAAATCTTCTTTTATGACTTTTTTTGGCAAAACATTTTGACAGTAACAAGCATCACACATTTTCAGCCGTACATACTGTACCCGTCTCTCATGCTCTCATACTTTTCCATCCACCAGTTTCTATGCACATTTTGAATTTGTGCTTAAACAAATCTGAGTGGAAATGACCAGAGGGAAAAAAAAAGCCAAACTATAACAAAAATGCTTATTAATGCTTATTCGCTTTCTTGTGGAGAGTTAGAAGAGAAGATCGATACCACTATTGTGTTTGTACGTTGTCTGTAAGGCCACAGCCAGCAGCCAATTAGCTTAGCTTAGCTTAGCGCAGAGACTGGAAACAGGAGGAAACAGGTAGCCTGGCTCTGTGTAACCTAAACGAAATCTGCCTCCCAGTACCTTTAAAGTTGACTAATTAACACGTTGTATCTCGTTTGTTTCATCCATACAAAGAAGTGTAAAAATGACAATTCACTGTTGTGAAGCTGTTTCCAGTTTTTATGCTAAGCTTATATTTAACAGACAGACATGAGAGTGGTATCGATCTTCGCAACTAACTATCAACACGAACGCGAAAAAGCATATTTCCAAAAATGTCGAACTATTGCTTTGAATGAACAATGCCATCACTGTACCTGCTTCTCCTTATTCCCCCCATAGACAAAGCATCCGTGGCCTGCTGCTGCTTCCTGTTGCATATCTCGGTTCCATCAGAGAGCCCAAAACATAAAGAATAATAGAAGCAGGGGCCTCAGGTAACCATATTCTGAGTCCAGCATAGTGGACAGAGAGGTGGTTCTACACTGTAACAGTAATATTGTATCCTGTATACTTGCATGTCATGTTCCATGTATATCATGTATATTTTTATACTGATAGTTAACAGATACATGTGCTGATTCATGATTCTATGGAAATTTGCTTAGGGTGAAAACATAACTAATGTGGTGTTTCTTGTGACAGTGTGTTAAATATTATTTGTGTGGGCAGCTTAGTAGAATTTAAAGCATTTTGGATTTACAGCACCTGGCCTTAGACACTGCATGCAAAACATTTCAGGGCCTTACAAAAGGGAATCTGGACTGCAGGCTCATCTTGCAGGGTATCAAGGTCTGCCCTGCTACACTGTACAGTGTCCTCCTGAATCTTATTATCATGCTAATGAAGTGGGATACAAAACCCTTAAAGGTTTGTTGAATAAAAGTGGAAATTGCCAAAAGGCCGTTCTTTTTTTCATGAGACTTGCGCTAGCATTCCAAGGCTGCTGTTTCTATTTCACAAGGACAACTTCCAAACTGTTGTCAGCCTAAGCTCCTGTTTTAATGAGATCAACTGCTTACCTCAGCAGTCGCCATGGTGATACAGTAAAAGGAAAAGGTTATATGAGAGCTGTTATGCGGCTTCAGTTAAACCAGTGAACCAGGCCTGGAATGTCACATTCAAAAGGCCTCATCTTCCTCTCCTCCACTCTTTAACACACCTTATTCCTTTTCTATGCTAATCACCAGAAATAAATCACACCCACCCTCTCTTTCAGTTGACTTATGGGACAGGTCATTTTGATTTGCAGTGGCTGCAAAACAAAGATGTGTGGAATGCAGGATAATCTGAATGACAAGAGAGGTTGGCGAAAAAATGAATGCGTCAAAGTGGTATTTGTGTTCCTCAATGCATGGAAGCATGTCAGAGCTATCCATTCTCTCAGTGTGGGATGTTTGGAGGTGGAGGATCAGAAGGACAATTCAGCGAAGTGCCAATGTTTGGCACACTAGTAAAAAAACGGAGGCAAGGCTATTCATCTAATTGTGTGGGAGTTGAGGGAGTATCTCACCAAACAACACTCAAGAGGACAATAGATTTCTGCCACCCGCTCTTGAACCAGAACAACAGTCCCGGTCCGCCTTCACTCTGCAGCCAAACCAGCACAGACGAGGAAACAGCTCCGCTCAGCAGAGGATGGAAACTCCCACTGCTTCATGCACTGCTAACTATCTCTTATACCAAGTCTTTAATTTACAGTATATGTCAAAACTGCAGAACAATTTTGATTTACCGTGTCACAGTGAAACACAAGAAAAAAGGAAAAGGATAATTTGCTTGCACAATAAATTGATCCCCCAGCTAGGAGAGCATCTGAGGGGCAAAGGAAAACAAATTTTCCACCCCTTCAATGGGATTTCGACCCAGATGCTCACTTGCGCTTTGTCTCTATTAAGCGGCCGCAAGATTTATGAGAGGAATATTGAGTTTGTGCGCAGACTACCAGTTCTGCTGGCCATTTTATATGTCCCACATGAGAGCAGAGAAGGAAGCGGAGCACTTTGTCTTCAACATCTGCGAGTCCGTGAAGTCGTGAAGTATGCTTACGAGGACTGGAGAAAAAAAAGAGCCCACACGTGCAGCACACAGTCACACACATGAGCATAATAGTGTTTCGTTCCATCTCCCCGAGGACACTTTAACATGTTTGCGCAGTGTTAGTATTAAGGATGCTGATTTTTTCAGGCTTTGGGAGTTAAAAGAGGTCAGACTTAAAAGACTGTGAAATTAAAAAAGAAAATGACCCATTTTGATGGGACATTGCTGTCATGGACTGTATGTGCCCTCTTATCAGAGGATAAAGTGTGATTATGCTATCCAAAGACTGATTTAAACCCCCTAAAGCCTGTTTAGACACAACAGAGTTATGCTAAAATGTCATCAGGGAAAATTATTTAATGAGAGCCGCAGGTGCTTTTATTACATGTGGAACATTGCTGTAGCTAACATACTGGCTTATTTCCTTCTTTTGTTATTCCTGCTGCAATGTGACAAATTAGTAGAAAAACGAGTAGAGTAGACAGGAAAGAAAATTAATCCAAAAACATGATGCTGTATTTCTTCTGAAGCAAAACAAGAGCTACAAGTGACTGATTGCCATAATGAACACACCTTAATGATTATAAGATATTTTTCGGACGCCAGGGTTTTGATTAAGTGCATTATCCACTAATCTTCTGTTCTGGGTGTGTTGATTGGGAGATTAGTGAAACACATCACTTTAGAAACATTGAAATTATGGTTAATCATGGTTGCTGATGATGATTGTATGGCTCTTTGCCCCCCACAGTTTGGAAACTTTACTCAATATTCAGTCAATCTCGGAAAAAGCAGCCCATTAGCAATCACAATCGGATGCAGTTGGAGTAATTCAAGTGATTTAAATACTCGTAAAACATTTAATCAGATAACTAATGGTCTGCAATGGACTTTATTGGGAGATTAACCTTTTGAACACACCCCCACCACACACACACACACACACACAGTCTTGCTCACAGATGAACACTATGCCCCTGTAAGCAGGTATGATTCCATAAAAGGTCTGTGTACAAAACATCCCACAAAAATACCACTGCATGGAGAGGAAGAAATGCTTGAGCTGCCTGAATACCAACCACTATGGTCCCCCTCTCCTGTATGAATACTGCTCTGACAGAGAGGAAAGAGGAATGTGAGATATGTTTGAGTCCTTCTGAGTTTCTCTATTCAACTTTTCAAAGCAGTGCCCCAGACAGGAATTTTTTTCCCCCTATTATTATCTAAGATCCTTTCAGAATGAAAGAATGAGCAGAATCTCCGGTGGCTTTCGCTTAAGGACAGGAGGACAGGAAAAAAGTTTAAGTGTTTGAGCACTGAAGGTCCCATATTATTAAAATTAACATTTTGTCAGAAACATCAACAAATTCTAATTCTTTTAAGTGGATAAATATACAAATGTCACATTATAAAAAAAAATGTTTCTTATGGTATTCTCTCATAATTTGTTTCTTTTTTTTATAGTCTTAGTGCTAAAACAATATCCATCACCGGGGTACTACTGGTCTAGCTCCCTCACTAGAGAAAGAAGAGGAAAGTTTTAAGTAATTTGGTGTACTTGTATTGTCAAGAAACCAATCTTTGACAAGAATACTGAGGCAGTGTGTAAGATAGAGCAACAAAAAACTATATTCTCTACAGAGGTTAAATTCTTTAAATGTTAAGAAAGTTGGTATTTTTTAGATCCATTATAGAATCAGTCCTGGCTTTAGAACAAGTCCTCCAAATTAAATGGCAGAATATGTTGTTTGTACATGCCCTATAGGACGACATATAGAAGAGTTTTCATTCTTTCAAAAACGTTACAAATTACTGATGAAAAATAAATCAGTTTTATGATGTGACACCACTATGGTTAAGGTTTGGTTTGGTTTACACATAAAAAAAACTTGGTTAGGTTTAGGGAAACATCGTGGTTTAGGTTAAAATATCTACTTAGTTAAGGTTAGGGGAGCTTCGTCATCATGGTTACAATAATAAACAAATGGTTAAAGTTGGTCGTGGTCATGCTTTAAAAAAAACAATGTTGACTGTCCGTTTGAAATGGGAAACAAACAGCCGTCTCCTGCCCGTCTCCATGCTTTAATGACCCATGTTTTTTATACTGCCTTGCAGTAAAAAAAAAAGTACTTTGGGGAACAACAAAGATATGAACTGAACACTGTAAATTTGGAAGAATTATGCTGTACGTTGCGGGCCGTAACGTAAAGCCAAGTTCTGCACTTTGTACATCTGTCATCCACCCCGACCACCTTTGTGCAAGTTGCGTGCGGGAAAAAAACTTAGCACTTCCTCCACGAAAAAAAAGCTTTGCCTAGGGTACCCCGGTAGCTCACCTGGTAGAGTGCGTACCATTAAGGCTGAGTCCTTACCCGGGTTCGACTCTGACCTGGGCCCTTTGCTGCATGTCATCCCCTCTAAAAACACCCCACTAAATGTAATGCTAAATTTGACATTCAAATCAAATTAAAAGAAGTTTAAGAAAGTCTGGATGAGACATCTGTGCATATTAATTGCGATGAATATGAATTGTTACAATAGGGCCCCTAAAATTATATAAACACCAATGCACACGGGTGTCTTGCTGTTGGGTCAGAAAAACTTGCAATCGTCCTGTAATTTTTTCATTAACATTGAACGTAACATGGATGCCCTCTATGTCTGGTTGTTGATGATACTTGATTCATCAGTTTTTAATCAGGCTTGTTTCAGAGACAATCACTTCAGTGGCTCAATCACAACCCCCCTCACCCCACCCCCTCTCACGACTGCTGTTCTTTCTGTCTTTCTCTGTGCGCTACCACATCAACACTGACCAGCATTGTGTGTCTCTTTATATCGGGTAACAGGGCAAGGTAATGTGGGCAGATTGAACAAGAGTAAGATTTCTTTCTCAGAAAAGGAGGCTTTTTGTCTTCTTTCTTAATCTTTCTCCGCGAGTCGTGCCCCAGCCTTCTTGGCTTACTTCATTAGTCATGCAGACGTACGGTGGAGGAGAATGGTGGAGCCTCTCTTTGACTTTCCCTGCAGTCAAACACACAGAGGTCGTATGAGTGTGGGGAAACTATTGAACCTGCTGTAGCAACCTGTACTTGATTCCTGTTTGCTCTGCAGCGATGATATCCTGTCTATCGATGAAGTTTCAGGAAACTCGCCCATGGCAACAAACTCTACAAGATACTCCATGGGGGAATATCCTTTGCTTAAAACATGTGTGTTATGTTTCTATCGGCACTTTTAAAGATTAAATCAACTTCTCAACAAAAAGGTATTCTGTCTGTACTTCCTGTGCCAGGAAAGTTGAAGCTACCTGAGGGGAAGAAAAAACTCCCACATCCACCTTTCTTCTACACTAAACTGCCTTTTATTTCTCTTGAACTATGCCCTCTTCCATTGAACATAAACCCTAATTTTAAACCGACTGAGCATAGAAACACATTTGGGACTGGCAATGCTGTAACACAAATCTAGACCCTTTGGTCATAGATACCATGCTTATCTTTTTTGCCTTGGCATTGACTGAGTTGACTGTACTTGAGTTGAAAGTCACAAAGTTTTAAATATCCTTTGATTCAGCTGAAAAGGCACAGCCTGGAATATTTTTTCAGGCATTTCAGTGCTACTGTTATCTTTCAAAGCTTTAGGTGTTGAATTTTAATGAGTAATCCTGTTACAACCCCTAACAACTGATTGTATGGACGTAACATTGAATGCAGATGGTTCTTCTTGCTGCTGTTTTAGATACTGTACTGTGTATCAACCTTCTGTATGTTCAAATTAGTGTACAAGCCACCCTGGGTGGCCAGAGCCCAGGAGTGACAGGAGTGACATTTTCAGTCCGGTTCCAACCTGTCATCCTCTCTTAGGTGAAGAGGGCACAGAATGTCAAACTGCCACTACCGTTAGATTCAAAGTGTCACTATGAAGGAAAAAATTCCTGCTACATGCTGAGTGCCACTGGTCAAAGGCAATATATGGGAGTTGATTTATGTTAGATATGAGAATTTTGTACTTGCAGATCCAGATGATCGCTCAAGCTTATCTGCATCCTGGCAAAGGCAACCTTGCGAGGCAGGCATGAAGACAGTCAGCTTCTCGTATCATCAGGATTATCATCAGGGATGTTTTCACTTGGTTTTGCATTGTGTTGCAAAGAAAACTTATCACAACCTTTAGTACCAGGAACCAGGGGTGACCCCAAGACTTCATGGACCTCAAGCAAAGACGCCTCTCCTGTGCCAACAAGGGTATCCTATTTGTTGGATGCCCTGTTTGGTGTTGGGTCACCCAGTGGCCCTTGGATTGCTACACTATTTGGGAAAGAAACAGCGATATCCCTGTTGGCAGTGTTGTAGCGTTGTTGCTTGAGGAGCAGGAAGTCCTGGGTTTCCACCTGGCCCCTGCTGGACATTACACTGCTGTGAGAAGCTGAAGGCTACTGGAAAAAGTGGAGAAAGAGAAGAAGTGTGCGAAATACCGAAAAGGTTAAGAACAAGGATGCAGTAGCTGAGCATGGGACACATTCTCCTATTCAGTAGGGATAGTGGAGCAACCTTGACTGCTTGGGGGCCATGAGCTAATGGCTAATGGGTGTATGACCTAATGGGTTTATTCCTGGTTCCTGCTCCTGAAATACTGTAGTTACAATATAAGGAGTGGTTGTTTTTCAAGCAAAAGCATAATCAGAAACTTGGTCAATGTAAATGCCAGATAAACAAGACTAGACCGAATCTGAGACACATTCATAGGAGGTACATGTCAATCTGTTGCTTTAATGATGGCATCGTGTTAGTGATCCCAACAGCAGACATGTTTGCAACAATGCAGACCTCTATTTGACCAATTTGGTAAAATGTTTGGCAAACAAAATAGTGGATTTGTGAGCAAAACACTTTGCAATGCCTGCACCTGGTCAAATATTTATTTAATAATTTATTTATTTTGCAGCGTGCATATTTTTGGTTTAAATTATTCATGTTTGTTGCTAGATGCCACAATACACGATTGACCCACAGGTTGGAAAACAAACAGAAATATCTTCGTTGAGCAGTGGCTGTTTACCAATCACATTCTGCCACCTAGAAAGATAATCATATAATGAAAATGATAAATAAACATGAGAAGGTTTCCATGACTACAGTAGGTATCTACACTGAGCATTGAACACTATGCCAGTTGAATGGATGACAAAAAGAATCACTGTAAGAGAGGCGGGCAGATGTGTGCCCAGTGTGGGCAAAAATGACCTGAAAGCATATTTTCTGGTTAAAAGTTAGTGCCTGTAACTTAATTTCAACTTTCATATCCCATAACTATGCCCCTGTGGTGTGTAAAATGTTATATTAAAATTGACTTTGTTTTCCCATAGCAATAAACAAGAGTTGTAAGTCACCTAATATCAAATTGCAGAGAGTTGGACAGCTCCATGGAGAATCAATTGATAAAGAAAGAAAAGAGGGATTTTGACAGTACCCGACAGAGTGAATGGTTATGGCAGGAAAGGATGATTTTATGGGTATTAGGGCATATTTTCTAGTTCAAAACTCATAGTGTTAGCTCCAAATCCATCTCCCAGGCAGCACGGAGATTACGTTTTGATAAAAGTTTCTCTACTTACAGGAGATAAAAAAAATAAAAAAAACTCATCTTAAATGTAGAGTGGGATAGGAATATCGCTGTAAATGAATCATGAAACTGAGTAGTCTTCCTGTTGTGAAGTGAAATGTAAGGTTGATATAGATAGACATCTGTACAGACAAAACAGAATATAAAACTGAATGTATTTCTTACCACCCAGGTTACAAACTATTGTGAATGTATATTGAACAGATGCTGTACATTGCATTAAAAAATCTCAGCAATTTTAAGATAAGAAACCCTGGTTTGGGGCTTACAGAATATAAGGTACTGTAGAACATAGTGTACAATATCAAACTGTATTTGCTCTGCTTGTGTAACAGCCTCAGATTAAGAATGGATCAACCATGATATCAGAGACTATTGACATTATTTCCACATTACCTGTTGTCGCTTGCAGTCAAGAAGTTGTAACCTTGACTATCACCTACATACACACAATGGCACACACTGTAACTTGAGCACATAATACACTTTCATTCATTACAGCTCTTTCAGTCCTGACTACAATAATGATGAGCACTCGTCCTTCAAGAACTGAGGATGGTGATTCTTTTCACACACACAAATATATATATATATATATAGATATGCAGATGAACTTCATGAAACCTTCATTGAAAATAATCTTGCTGCATTATTTCTTCTCACTTCTGCGTGCACATGCCAGCTTCTGCTCTGTGGAACAGAAAAAGATGTGGTTTGATATTTTTTAGCTACACTCTTAAATCAGTCATGGTCAAATTGCACTGCCAGCTTGATACTGTATCATGAGTCTCCATGAAGTACCTTGTGAACATACAGTATCTATTCAATCTATTCACGCTGTTTTTTAAGGGGTTTCATATGTTTCCTGTTTTAAAATAAAGAGAATAAATTATGTCACCTTGTTTTTTTAATAGTTTAGCTCGAGCAGTAGGCAAAATCTAAAATAAAAGTTATTATTTTATTAGCCGGTTAACACTGGTTGTGTCTTGCTCTCCTTTATATTCTGGGCTGCTATTATATCTCAACATCAGCATGCCAAGGAAATCTTCACTGTCTGCAAATACGTCACTCCATTCTGAAAAGTAATCAACTGAACAGGACATTTATAAGCTCAGAGTAACAAAATAAACATTTACTCTCAGTTGAGTGATTTTATGTGGTGTTTAGTTAAGCATTTAGGTAATCCCAGTGAGGTGACTGCCAATTTAGAAGTGGACTGTCATGTGACACATTTGATACCCACTCTGATAATCCAGGCACAATGGATGAGTGAGCTCATTGGACTGCATACTGGATGTGTCAGGGCTGTATTGAAAACAAAAAAACGGCAGAGCACTATATTCTAAGAGAAGAGGTAATGACAGATAATATAAAATAGTTTGGAATAGACAAATTAACTGTTAAACTGTTAAAGGAATTGTTTGACATTTTGGGAAATATGCTTATTCGCTTTTTTTAGATGAGAAGATCGAAACCACTCTCATATCTGTCCATAAAAATGAAGCTACAGCCAGCAGCCAGTTAGCTTAAAGACTGGAAACATGGTAACAATATCCGCCTACTAGTACTTCTAAAGCTCACTAATTAATACTTTATATCTCATTGTTTAATCTGCACAAAAACCAAAGTGTAAAAAAACTTCCTGGCGTCTTTGCTGGTTGCCAGGCGACTGGTGTTTGGCCAAGAAATAACCCCCCATAAAATGGCGAATTGTTGTTTTTAAACTTTGGTTTTTGCACGGTTAAACAACAAGATATTCACTGGACATATATGAGAGTGGTGGTTGATCTTCTCGTCTAAATCTCTGCCAGAAAATGAAAAAGTTTATTTCCTAAAATGCCAAACTTTTCATTTAAGAAGCATAAAAGGCTAAGTGATTAAATTCCAAATGTTGAAATCAGCAACTGGCAACCAGTCTAGGTTTGCTGGTGGAGGGCTGACAGTTTTCTTAATGTCTGGGTATTTGGTGGACATCAGTAGATGCCAGCTATTCCATGTTTTGTGTCTTTTTCTGCCAAAGTAAACAAGTAAAGTCTATCCTCAGCTCTTCATCACCCACCGTGTTTGCAGCCTTATTCCCTCTTTGTGTTTTCATCTTGAGGTCCTCATTGAGGATGCTCAGAATCCTAATCACATTTAATGGCCAAGTGTGCTGACAGATACACGGCATTTAACTCAGGTCTGTGGTAATTATTAAGAACAATTGTACAGTAAGCACACAAACACACTCACAGAGCGGGCTGATGGCCATATAATATCTGTATTTCAATATTCTCATCACTCTTTTTCCACTTAGTCTCACCTACAGTGTCTGGCAGATGTAAGAATGCATTACAAGTGGGATTCAGCAAGCGTGAGCAGTGTTTTGATTGGATCCACTGAATATGACTATTCATATTCAAT
Source organism: Macquaria ambigua (assembly GCA_008360985.2). NCBI lineage: Eukaryota > Metazoa > Chordata > Actinopteri > Centrarchiformes > Percichthyidae > Macquaria > Macquaria ambigua. The sequence goes on along the minus strand of VMKM01000276.1, from coordinate 19,299 downwards.
GGATCTTCCTAGTCAAGCACAATCAAGGACACAGCTGCAGCAATTCTTTATGTTAGCTCAATAGAAAACTAAATCCTTTATTATTCAATTTCATATTCACTATGGGTCTTGATGACTGTAGGCACAACAATAATTGTCCATTGTTTAGGCTGAGATTGATAAATGATGCACGTTATGCAAACTCATGCTTGCCAGAGGAATATCTTTCTCATGGATAAATGCTTAGTTGTTCTCACCTCGCAATAAATGACAGTAAATCTTTAAAGTATTGTGTTTAAAAATTAAATTCAGTCGTTGGACCTTGGGGGTGACATTAGATAGGGCTGGGATTTGGTGTGTGGATGCTCTGAAAGCTTTCAGGTTCTATACAGTCTTCACTCTTTGTTAACTTGTGGCTGAAGGGGAGAGAGGAGTGGGAAGCTGTCATGTCCACTGTTGCATGCTGTTTGTTATGAAACTGCACTATTTTAGGAGTCGCTCTCTCCTCTTTTGCCTGTGTGCCTTTCATATGAAGATAAGTTGAAGGAGAAACCCCAGATAGACAGCATCAATCAAACTGTATCCGCCAAACAGTGGAATTTTGCTCTTTAAATTCAGCATTAATAAAATAAGGAATTTAAACAAAACAGTGGATATCTAACATTTTCTCATTGGCAAGCAGATCAAAGGTACACCATTTTTTAAAGCAAGTAGGACTGTGTTATGAATTGCTGTTCCATGCCAAAAATGAAATACTGCACTTATAGGAGCACAAACATTGTATGAAAGACAACAGATAATGTCAATCAGCAGCGCAGAGGCCACTCACCACGATGCAACATCAAGCCTCAACAAGCAAATGCTGGCGGTGTCAAGGCATTGGTTATCAAATCAAATGCAAAGCAAAGAAAACCAATCTGCTACTTCTGACAGATTCTTATCGTCCACTGATAACTTGCAAACACCCTTCTCACATGTTTATGACACCTATGACACTAAATCATTTTCATCTTCAAGTAACAGAAACACTAAAACACATTTAGTGAGTTACATGTGTGATTTGGCTGAGTACGCGTCATCAAATATAGAACATGGTTTAAGGTAAAGACCTGTTTCAGGTTTGCTCTTTAAAGTTTCCTAGAGCCCAAGGTGGCGTCTTCAAATTGCGTCTCCAAAACCAAAAGACATTAAGTTTCTTATCATGTAGACATGAGAAAAACTACAAATCCTCACATTTGAGAAGCGGAAACAAGCAAATCCTTGAAGCAAATATGTCCTTTTTACTTGAATAATGACTAATCGATTAATGGACTAATTGTTTCAGCTCTACTTGCAAAGCTACCCATGTAGCTTTGCACTAGAGTATGTCAAAATAACTTAGGACCAGTCAAACATTTGATCATTGCAACTTGACGTCAAACTGTTGCTTTGATGCTGACATCATGTTAGTGGGTCCAACATGTCCACCACAATAAAAACCGCTACTTCATTTTGCCAAATAGCAAATCAACAAATAGAGGACAAATTGACAGAAGTGGCAGTGTATTTTAAACCAATCAGAATTTGACACTTTGATCTCCACTGTGGTAGCTTAGAGGTAGAGTTTTTTGTGTTTGCAGGATATATATTTTTGGTTTAAACTGGCCCAGAGCCAGCCGGAGCTGAGCTTTGCCTCCCACTTTTTTTTAGCGACTGACAGGGCAACGTGACAAATGAGACAATTACCTGCGGTCAAGGATGGTGTCATCTCTGCTCTCCTCTATGTGACGCTGCTCCTTCTGCCCCTGACTCACCGCAATGTCTGCCCAGGGCATATAAAAAACCACCCAAAGGGCTTCCACTTTTGGCTCTTCCTCCAGCCCTCATCTGATGATGTTGACCTGGACGTGGGAAGTGAGGCACTCTCTGCTCTTCCACTGGTGCCCCATTTTTTGCTGGAAGACCTGTTGGGTGGTCATTAACCAGCAGCAGGATGTCATTGGCCTCTAGTGACGTGCACAGACTCTCTAAGGACCAAGGACAAAAAGGAAAAAGGAGCTCCTCTACTTCTCTTACGGTTAGGGTAACGGTTAGTCACCAATGTGGCATCTGGCTGACCAACGAAGCATTTGGGCCAACTAAAGGCACGTGGGGGACAAGAAGGGCACTTTGGTATGATATTAGGGCAACAATGAGGTATGGAAGTGTCTCATTGGGCCCAGCCATATCCTTATGAAAGGGCACAAAAAAAGGGACGGGTAAAATAAAGCATTCAAATTATCCACTTCCTTTTAATCTACATTGTACACTGTTGCACTTTTTATAACATGTGTAGAAGTGTAATTTGTTGTATTGTCAATATTATCATTAAGCAAGAAGGACCTAGGTTTGTATCCTCTGGCCGTGCCCTGTTCTCGTATATGTGTGGGCTTCCTCCTACAGTCTAACGGAGACAGTCTGCCAAGAAACCTGACAACATCAGTCTTTTCCTGACATCATTTCAGAAAATGCCCACAGCAACACATGTTTATGTGCAACTGACAAAGTCCTCTAGGAGCTGTAAGAATTATGACTCTATAAATCCCCATTATGTCCGTTGGAAGTAAAGGTGGAGGTAGTGTGGTGTTGTTATACAGCCACAAAATCCGCAAAGAGAGAGGGTCAAGGGGATGGATGGGAGAACAAAATGTGAGACTTTGACTGTTTCCTTCCTGATTCCAGCCAGTCAACAGTCAACACTGATTTACACTAACCTGACCAATCGTCATTGTTTTAGCAACGAAGGTCCCCTAACCCAAACCAGGATCTTTCCCTAACCATGTCATTTTTGTGCCTAAACCTCACTAAGCCTTAACCATAGCGGTGCCAGATCAGAAAATGGTTTTATTTTTGCAACAAGATAGGGGCGTCAGATCTGAAAATGCTTATTTATGTCGGAAGAACTGTTGCCGAATGTGTTGGCAACAGTTCCTCGGGGTATTTGACATGATTGTGATTGTGGTTGTGGTTGTGTGGTCTGAGGACGTACTTTATGGAGGTGTTGTTAAAATGACTCTGGAGCAGAAGTTTATTTTTATCTTGGAATGGTGACTGAAGCTTTCTTACAATTTACAGAGGCTCTTCCACTACTGTGTGTTGTATAAAGAGCACTGATTTCCCAAACTTATTTTATACCATTTTATAGCCATTCCTATTTGTATTATTCCTCTAACCATTTATGTTTTCTATCTTAATATTTCTTTTTTTATGTATGTGTCTCATTTAAATTTTGTTATTGTATTATAGCATCTTAGGCATTACATATTTTACCATCTGTATTTGAAGTGTAACTCAAAGTAACCATTTATTACTTTACCAAACTGGATGGCCTACAACCTCTGTTTTATCTACAGAATCTATCCAGTGCTTTATTCATTGCAGTACAGTAGGAAGACTTAGTTTCATTGTATGGTGCATCAGATTTTGACATTACATTTTTCTTTCGCATTCTGTTTTCTCTCTGAGTTGTAACAGGCCACATACTGGCTCTCAAGGCCAATCACAGTGAAGTAGTGCTTAACAGAGGGCACCATCCTTCAATCAACCTGTATCTCAAATACAGACCAGCATGCTGGTGTAATGGGGCTAAAAAAGAGTCAAAGAAGGTAATTAATGAATGAAAAGGAGAAAAGAAAAGAGTGCTGGTGTGAAAGAGCTGAGAGGGAAGGAGAGGATAGATTGCATAGACCAGAGTCATGATTCTTCTTACACTGAAGCAGGTCTGCTAGAAATGAAAGGGAGAAAAAGAAGGAGTAAATATGAGGAGAAAAATGAGACACTGAAAGGGAGAGAAAGGTAAAAGAAAGATTGAAGGCCAAGAGAATGAATGCCTGTAAGAATGAATAAAGAGCATGGTGGCATAGCTTAAAGGGTTTTGCTGAATTAGTAATTAAAGAGAAATATGGAAGACTGATTTGTGAGAAGAAAGAAGAATGTGATCAAGAATTACCATTTTACAGCAGAGGCAGGGAACCATTTAACCCCTCAAGTAAACTGTCAGTTTCTTTGACCCTGTTCCCTTATTATTGTCTATATTTTACATACTGTATCTGACGTTGTTTTGCTCTTAAACATATGTCCGCCATTTCAACAGATCCCATTTTCTGTGTAATAGTTTTCATGGATATATACAGTATGTGAAAATGCCCATAAGATACATTCACTGAAATACAAAGTGTAGTTAAGTAGAGCCAGAGATGTTTACCCTGACATGATGAAGAGAAACGTGACAAAAAAAGAGAGGAAACAACCTAAAAATATACCCACATGAGTACGTCAGAGGTCTGTATATTAGTCATGGAGATGAGTTGCTGATTGGTGTTCTCAGACGATTGAGGTAATTGCCTCGTTCTGACTTTGGCAGAGCTAATTTGCCAGATAATTTGCATAGGGCAGAATGAATTGCATGTACTCTCCCAGGTCAACAGTTCACTGGGTTAATGATGGTGGTGACTGTGACCTTGTGAGGATAACAGAGCGAGAAGGGAGTGAGAACACAAGACGCCATATTTAAACTGGTGTAAAAAAAACACCTCATCTCCCTCAAAATATTTGCACATTACATGGTCAATGGTTGCTTAAAACACAGTTAATAACACATACAAATTGCCTGAGGAAAGCCTTTTGTCAGCTTTTTGTTCTATCTATCTATCTATTAAAGGGCTTTCTATGTATTTATATGTGTGACTTCTACTAAACCTTAAAAGTGTGCTACAAACTGAATGCAGAAATGCCCGTTTTATCAGCCAAAATCACAAAGTGGAGATGAATCAGTTACGTTTCTTCTAATGTAGACACATAAGATTTGCCCAAATTAAATTCAGGCATGGACACAGTGGTCATGGTCTGATGATCCACCCAGGAAGTGATTAATTGGTGTGGAGGACTTTAAATAACCTCCTGTGGCTGTGGTATTGCTTTCTCCCTCCTTCTCTCCTCTCTCTGTTGACCTCTCTGCAACTTGCTGTAAATTGTTTTATAATTAAATGCCTGAAACTTACATATTATAGCCAATTACCATGTAGATTGACACTTTCCATAGTGCTGTGTTGGGCTGTGTATTTCTCTGTCATGCTGAAGAATGCAGAAAATTAACCAGGGAAGAGTTAAATTAAGCTAAATATCTTGTATTGATCTGAATAAAACATAGCCATAACATAGATGTGTAAATGTGTAATGGCAGAATCGACTCTTTTAGGCCGAGATATATACAACAAGAAATCTGAGGCTAATCTTTGATAATCATTTTTCTTCACATTGTAATTTCTTTACAAAATCTTCCAATTATCATCTTAGAAATGTGTGTGTGTTGTTATTTTGAAGTAGATGAGAACATATTCTCTGTGGCCTCCCTAAAAAACAGAATGACCTCCACTCTTTCAGAATGCAGCAGCTTGAAGTTTTCACAGAGAACACGTTGCTCTCATTTTTATACATTAACCGAGGTTTCCCAGGATTCCTATGAAACAGGATTCATTTTAAAATTTGAATGATCCATTTTAATGCCAGCACAGATCTGGCCCCTGACTTGGTATGTAATCTTTTAACCCCCTTTGTGCCAGGCAGCTGCCCATGATCCTGGGAATGGGGTCTTTTTGGCTCAGTTTCAGCTCAAGAAAGCTGGACTGTCAGAGTACCCAGCCTTTAGACTAGCCTGCCATTAAATCTCACTCTTGCCCTTTCGACTGCTTTCTGCAAGGTTTCTTTAAACTTCACCAAAAAAAGAATAAAACATTTCTTTTTTTCTCCAACCTAGAGGGTAAAAATATTTCTTTATCCAGACAAATACAGTGTGATTTGGAGAATTGTTGGTGTTGTCTCCTGTCACCCCAATACCAGTGGAGCTAGACAACACTAAAATAAGAAGTTTTAAAAAGTTATATTTAGAAAACTCAGCAGAAAATATTGGCTAAACTGATGCTTTGAACTGCGTACTTACTATTTTTTTCTGTTAGTTAAGCCCACACATTAATTCATATTTAAAGATTTTAGGGACCCTTCACCAATTTTACACATGAAGTTCAGTTTACTTGTTAAGAGGACACTCAGCTTGTAAACAGTTGTATTATGTCTTCTGTGGCTCTGGGAGGAGCTTTCTAAAGTTTGCCAAAATAACCCCAATGATGTCATTAGGGTTATGTCAGCTTGGGCTTGAGGTTTAACAACTAACAGAAAAGCCTGTGTTACCATAGAGGTGTAATTTGTGGGCATTTAGGAGGCAGAAGGGATCTAATAAAAGATGCTATTCCATTGCATTATGGGAATTGTACAATCCATTTTTGGAGCTTGACACATACTTGAGACTAAAAGTCAGGATATCTTGGCGTCTGCTGTCTGATTTTGACCATTCTCTTTTAAGATCTGTATCGTGTGGGTCCCTGGACTTGATGGAGATGCAACAATAAATGGCTGGAGTAGCCTTGTAAAAAATGTTTAAAATATCACAAACTTAAACTCAACTTATTGTTTATAAGTTTTGAGAATTAATGATTAATGACCAAATGATGAAAATTAAAAAACCTATCTTTTATTTTGTGCTACAACATTCACACATAATGCCATTTGTCATTGTGGAAAGATGATTTGGTGATCTGTGTCTCCAAGAATGGTGAAGCTGTTTAGTCAATTAACTAAATGTATTTAAATGAAACATTTGAGTAACTGTTAATGTACTTCAGAGCAAACCTACTGTATTAAAATGTATTATTTATTAATATTGATGTGCTTAACTTTTTTACTTTAATAAACCTGCAAAATGTTTTTAAATAAGGCTATATGCACAATGTATCACGTATTGTTTTTACAGTGGGAGCTTATGATAGTGCATAAAAATGCACTATGTATCGAAACGAAAAAATGCTGTGTATCTAAGGATTTAAACACTCAAGACTGAACCAGGTTGTCACAGTATCTGATTCTTTTTTTGGGAATGGTTGAGAGAAACCATCCAATCAAAGAAGTTGCAGCTGACTGGAAACATGTTCTCCAAATGACATAAAATATTGAATATTTGTAACTGCACAATTTGGAAAACTAACACGAAAAGAGTGGTTTGTTATACATAATGCATCCTCATGAAAAATCATCCATCAGACAGTTCAGCCAGTCGCTCGGTGTGCAATTTCATCGCAGAATGTATCAACTAGGAAATCCATTACAGTTTAATAAATGGCCTATTGTAACCTTGAGCAACTCTGCGATAAAAAATTGTAGACATAACATAATAAAAAGGTACTCCGGTCTCATTTGAGTGAGCCAGCTCAGACTTTCAATAAGGGTGTATATTTAAATTAAAATTTGCTGGTGTGGGAGATTGGGGCACAATGCATATTCAGATGCTAATTCTAGGCATTTGTCTGTGAAGCAGTGGCCCATATAATTTGACTTTGTGTGGGGCTGTCCTGAGTGCCAGCTCTGGCTGAAGAGACGGAAATTAAATGTTTATGAGACGATGCGAGAGAAATACAGAGGGAGAATACTCAACATTTCTTTTACAGTCCACTCACAGTCAGAAGAACACTTATTCTTTATGACTTTGGCTGGTGGCAATGGCATGTTAGAAATCATTGTTTTAGTTTGTTTCAGTAAAGTTTTTTTCATTTGCATCTTACCCAAATGGCCAAGAATGGAAACTCAGTCAGTAGTGTGGCTTTCATGCAGTGGTGGAAGAAGTATTCAGATCCTTTAGTTAAGCATACAGCAGTAAGTACCAATACAACAATGTAAAAATCCATTACAAGCAAAATTCTTGCATTCAAAAATACAAAAGTATTATCAGCCAAATGTGCTCAAAGTAATAAAGTAAAAGTACTCATTCTGCAAGTAGGTGAAAGAAGACAAATACATATGAAAGTATATATATAAACAATACAACAATGAACAACAACATACAGTCTCTATGTACAAGTCAGACTGTTTCTGTAATTTGTAAACAAGAATACAATAGTGCAATGGTGCAGAGTGCAAATATGCTGGAATAAATATTGAATGATTAATGTAACAGGTTGCTTTATATACATGACATAGGTAGATACTATGCATGTATACATGTCAGTATGCATGTATACATGTCAGTATGCATGTATACATGTCAGTATACAGTATATACAGCAGCTTAGGTTTATATTTGACAGTGATGTGCATGTCAACTATAAATATAAAATGTATATAGTGTCAGCGTATGCGGGCTCATCATTCACAGCTCCAGTGATCTGTTGAAGATCTGCGTGGAGATGAGGGCCAGCTGGTCAGCACAGACTTTCAGACAGGAGGGTGACACGCTGTCTGGGGCTGGTGCCCTCCTGATCTTCTGTCTATGAAAGTGCTGACACACTGAGTGCAGGTGGGGTGTAAGGGGTGAGGGGGTGACAGGGGGTGCAGATGTTTGTTTGATGTCTGAGTCAGAGCGGATGAGGGGTGTGAATGGTGACTTATCTAACCTGCAGTAAAACACACTCAGGTCGTCGGCCAGTTGATGGGTCACTACAATGTGAGGGGGTGGTCCTGTAGTTGGTGATGTCCTGCAGGCCTCTCCACACTGAGGCCAAGTCATTAGTTGAAAACCTGTTTTTCAACTTGTCAGTGTAGCTCCTCTTTGCTACTCTGATCTCCTTTGTCAGTGTGTTTCTGGCCTGGATGTACAGGATTCTGTCCTCACTTCTGTAGGCCTCCTTCTTGGCCTGACGAAGCTGCCTGCCTGTATGGGCAGAAGGTTTTAGTCGGCACACACATGTCCTCACAAAAGCTGATGGAAGATGTCACAGTGTCAGACAGTTCATCCAGGTCTGTGGCTGCAGCCTTTAAAAACACTCCAATGAGTGCAGTCAAAGCAGGCCTGTAATTCCAGCTTTGCCTCGTTGGTCCATCTCCTCAGAGTCTTGACCACAGGTTTAGCAGATTTTAGTTTCTGCCTATAAGTCGGAAGAAGGTGAACCAGACAGTGATCAGAGAGTCCCAAAGCTGCACGGGGGACAGAGCGATAGGCGTCCTTTAATGCGGTGTAGCAATGGTCCAGTGTGTTTTTATCCCTGGTGGGACACTTAATATGCTGCCTGTATTTAGGCAGTACGTGGCTGAGGTTTGCTCTGTTAAAGTCCCCAAGAACAATGAGCAGGGAGTTCATTGTTCAGGGAGTCTGGATGTTTGTGCTCCATGTAAGTTATCTGGTCAGCCAGGTGTTGTTACACCTCACTAACACACGCCTGAGGTGGGATGTAAACACAGACCAGAATAAACGAGGAAAACTCCTGCGGTGAATAAAACGGTTTGCAGCCTATGAAAATGGTCTCTAACATACAGCAACATTCAAGCTTACTTAATTAAATATTCAAGTATGTTCATATATGAATATTTTCTACTCAGCAGCAGCTGATGTGCTTTAAGCTACGTGGGTTGGTGTGTACATCATGTATTGCATAACACCGAATGTGTAATTATGTATGTATGGTATTTGCACATGAAGTATGTACATATAAAAGCATGTGTAGCCCTTGTTTGTGTGCTGTTCTGAGCACGTTTTGGTGCGTCTATGTGTGTCTACCCGCGCCAGTGGTGGCACTGCCTGATAAATAGGCCTCCAGATGTGTGTGAAGCCTATCTCTGGCAGTGAGGAATATTGGCTCTCCCTGCTACTTTATCATGGAAAGGCAGCTCTGACAGAAACCCTGACACAGAAACCTCTCCTAGAAGGGAAGTGGGGACAGCTTGGGCATAATTAGAATTAATGCGGAGATGTGGAATAAGGAAATGAGCCATCACAATACAGATCAGCTCTTCATTTCAATTTTATGCTTCACTCGTTGAATTTCATGGGTAATAATGGATAGGCAAGGCTGCCGAATGTGCGATCACTATTGCTTGTGATGACAGATATGTATGCACTGTTTCTTTATGCTCCTGTAGGCAGAACAATGAGGGGAGAAGGATATAGGGGGAAAAAAACATGTGAGAAAGCCAAACAGTCACGTAAGTAGAGCAGGAAGGGAATGCTACTTTTTATTTATTGCAGCCTTATTTAACCATTGGCTGCAAACCAAGTTATTTACACGAGAACAAAACTTTACATGGGCCTTGAGGGATTTGGCTCATTGTTCACTTAACCTATAATATTATACTGCCACCTGTTATCTGTATGTCCTGCAAATAGCCCTGTCCAAAGTGAATGTGAATACTATAGTATATCGCAATCTCCTGTTACTGCCATACAGTATTGCAGGTTGTGGCAGTCCGCATGAGGGTGTGTTATGAATACTCCTGACAGTATTCAAATCTGTCTACTCCTTAACCACCCATGACAGCCAACTGCCAAACAAATCTCAATATCCCTTTACATAACAGCTGGGTAATAATAGCCAAGTAACATATTATAATGAGAAAATGAATCAAAATAATCATCTTATATCAGGGTAATGTTTTATTAAAAAAAACAAATCATGGGGTATTATATTCTTATATTAATATTAGGGTAATCTTAAGATAGAGAATATTTTGATGCTAAAAAAGACAGCAATGGGGTATTAATGGGCAATGTCCTAATATTAAATAAATACTACATATATTTTGAGTATCAAATGCTCTAAAAAGTTTGTAGCTTGCTCCTTCACAGAGGACAGCACTAGAAACTTTTTAAACCAATCCTGTCCCATAACCTACTTAGTGTTTTTCCTGTTTAAGAAGTTGACCACGAACCATAACGTCCCCAGTTCAAGTCCGTCCAGGGACCTTTGTTGCCCCTCTCTCTCCCCTCATCTCCTGTCAAGTCTCTAATTAGACATAAAATGCCCCAAAAATACATTAAAATCTTTGTCACAATATGATTAGCTAGCTTCCATTTGCCCTAACGTGCTACATAAATGAAGTCCATTCCATTTAAAGAACTGATCAGTGTAGCATGAGGTAACAGTTTAACATGCCAAATGATTTTTGTCCAATGCTCGTCACCAGTTGCACAAGTTGCACCTGCCAACCTTGCTACTTGCTTACACAAAATAGTTCCACTTTCCTAAAACATTAGGCGTTTTCGGACTGAAGGAGTTTTGTAGTTCTTAGAACGTTGTTTTGAGGGACTTTTTTAGCTCCAACTTTAGAGTTGGTATTCTCCCAGCACAAGAGGAACCTTGAGTGACGTAAGTGTACGGTGATTGGTCCAGGCATAAGTGTATGGTGACTGGTCGAACAAATGAGCCAATGCAGCAACGGCAACTGCCATTTTTAAAAACCCATGTACAACACTAGCCATGTAAACAACAGCTCGTAATGGTGTAGCTCTTGTATGTCGCACAGAAGTGACGTTGCTATACCAACCGCCGGCCGGCTTACATCACTTCAGCGTTTCTATTGGCGGTGCGACTGCAGACAGAAAAAAAGTTCTCGGGGGAGCTCCCCAGTGGGCAGTTCCTCTCAGGGAGTGCCCAGGACAGTTTGGTCCATTTACGCCGATTGACAGCCGAGCACAAATGCATTTAACAACACACAGGAGACACATTTAAACCAAATATAATCCATCATTAAAAGTCACTCTGCCCTCCCTGGTGTCCATCCAAAAATACACCACCCTCCCCGATGCAAACTAAAATATTACAAGGCCCTACCACATAAAGATAGAAAAACCCAGCTGAGACTTCACAAGGTCCAGCACAGACTCCTTTACATAGTATTTTTAAATGATTTTAAACGGTGCAGCATACCAATACTATTAAAGATAATTGAGAGGGTAGTCCCTGTTGGGTATTTCCCTCTCTGCTGACAGTGATTGTGGGTTTTGACAACCACAGTTCATTAGTGGGTATTACGACGAAGCTCACACAAGAGACCACATTGTCAAAGAGGCGTAATATCTTCCTCATTATGCAAAATGTCAAATGAACTGGCACACCACCCACAGGTCTTCATTTCATTACGCCCTTGTTGCTCTCTGGGGTGAAAATCTTAAGGAATATGTATATGTATAGTGCACCTGCACTGACATCCACTTGACAGGAAGGATTATATATATACACATATATATATATATATATATATATATGTGTGTGTGTGTGTGTGTGTGTATACTCTAAAGCTTTAAAACACATGAGGCTGACACGTTGAGCAGAAACAATTATGAGTATGTAGCTTACCCCTCCCCATCAAGGAAGAGGAAAATAAATTAAGCATATCACCTCTGCATTTGTATGGAAATATTGCAAAATGATTACAAATTAAAAGATAAATTATTCAAAATGTAATATCACTTTACTGTGACTAATATTTTAAACCTCACTGCTATGTGTTTCCTTTCCCTTTTAAAATAAACAGTTACACAGGTAACTACTGAAAGGCATCGACATAACCCATTTATATGTCTCACAATTAAATAAATCAGTAATTACTGGTAAATTATTTTAAAACTTATTATTATGTCTCGCACAATACTGGGTCCAGAATATAATGGCACTGATGTATTTTAGTTAATGAGCCATTAAAGAGTAGCAATTAACAACCTAATTTGCATACAAGTCATATTTGAGAAAGACATTTTTTTATGCTGTTACCAATAGCCAAGCATAGATGTGTAAGGGTAATAGCGCGACTCTCTTAATTAAAAAGGGGTAAGTGCACGTGCAGCCAGATGTTGAAATGATGCTTTGTAGTGGACTAAAGTGATATTACATTTGTTTTTGATAGCTATGACCATGTTTTAGAGTGATTTGTGCCAAATTTGATTCCAATCCATGTCTCACAATTGTCACATTACACATTTCACTATAATACCGCTCAATGATTCTGAGTAAGTGAGAGATGAGTGAGACATGCGAGAGAGACAGAGTGGACTGAGATGGAGACAGAACTGGGAGCTCTCACTATCCCATATAACACAATAATTTAATTTTCTTTTCTCTGGTGCAGCACAGCGAATATGATTCATCTAAATGGAGTGAGCAGCATTCACACTCAGGGAGGAATGAATGAATGGTTTTCAGAATACTGAAATATTTCTCAACAGAGGCTTTGTCTGTAAAGTACAGCAAAGTACTGCACCAAGACATACTGCTGCTTAAGAACTATGGAAGCTTCCATCACCTTGTTGGCTATTAGGCTATGTTTTAGATTGCTAAAATTTGTGTATAACAACAGTGGTGGGAAAAACATGGGAATAATCAGCTCAAGCCAGTTACTTTACTGAAATCTTGCATAAATTGAAGTATAATTATTGGTCTAAAAAAATAAAAATACTAGAAAGTGGCTCATGTTTAATACAAAACTGATGAGGGAAATGGCGTTGACATTTTTATCTACTAATAACATTAAGAATGGCTGCATTCAATTTGACTGTCCTTGATATTGTGCATGCTGGCTCTATGTCATGACTCACTGGGACACCTACATGGAGCATGATCCTTCATAAATGTCATTAGTTATGTGCTATTCCTGATATAACAAGTCAAGATGTCTGCAGTGAGAAAGGCCTTTGAGGGTGGGAACACTTAAGTCAATTTTATTTATATGGCACAATATCACAAATCACAATTTGCCTCGAGGGGCTTCACAATCTGTACAGCATACAACACCATCTGTCCTTAGACCCTCAATTTGAATAAGAAAAACTCCCCAAAAAAATAACTTTTAACAGGAACAAAATGGAAGAAACCTCAGGAAGAGCAACAGAGGAGGGATCCCTCTCCCAGGATGGACAGACATGCAATAGATGCCATGTGTACAGAATAGATTCTCAACAGAAAATCTATTATATACAATTATGACGACAAATTGTAGATTCTACAACACAAGTGAAGAGAATGGATCCAGGAGGACAACAGAGCAGCTTCAGGTGTTGCCCACTATGTAGGATCTGAGCTACACCACCTCCTCTCCACCATAGAGAAAGAGGACAGGCCACACAAACACAGAAGAGGACAATAGAAAATATATCCCAAACTGAACTGTTTATAGCTTTTACGTCAATATTTCCTCTTAAAATATCATAAGTGCATTTTCGAAAAATTCTTACAGTGCCTGCAAAAAGCACTTTAAAGCCCAGCTCTATTGTCTTTGCGACAGTCTGGATGTGCTCTCCTCAGCCACTGACATGCAGTTTCTCCCACTCTTGCTTCTGTCACATCCCTTAAAGCCAGCCTTAAACTCAACACATGAATGCCTAATTCACCTAGTATTGTTCCACTGCCTATGGTACAAATCCTCAGCATCCATCTTCCACAGGGTGCAGGCCATAGGCTTCCGCTTCTGCCGGTCTGCCCCTCTTCGGAGACTTGAGGTAAGGAATGATTTTTCATTCTTCATCTACCACATCCTCCCATAGCACTGCAAGCTCCACAAAATCCATGACTTCCTGTGCCTCTCACCATATGTAAGTTTAGCTTTAAACTGTTTTGTTTTATTATTCTTGATCTTTCATTGCAAGATTAAAAAGAAGCTTATACTGCATTTTATATCTAAGGGTATCAGCTTTGTTTATTGTACATCTAGGTTCGTGTATTGTATTGAGTCACATGACTTCCTGTAATGTGAAAGGGTTAGTACTGCCAATCCCACTGAGAGTCAACACCCAGTCTCCAGCTATACGGTGCTTTCAGTCACTTTTGCTAATTATGTTGGTTTGCTGGACTGTTCTCCCAATGGACAGTCACTCTCGGCTCACTAGTCCATTAAAACCACATTACTTGGATGCAAAGGTGCTCTGCTCTCTTAGGAAATAGGAAAGGGAAGCATTTGGTCTGCTGAAAGGCGAGGCCCTGTAAGTACCTTTTCATATATTGTTCAGTTCTTTCATAGTTTCACACAACAGTCAAGAGAGGTAACTGTGAAGCATCAGACATTTTGAGCTGATCCCTGGCACCTGATCTTCCAGGGGTCATAAGCCCTGGCAGACAATACCCCCACTCTGCATGTGACCTCTTCACAAGCCCTTTATGGAGGCCATCCAACAGTTAATCCCAAATTAAGCCTCCTGGAATAGATCTGGTAAGAAGACAGGGGCAGCACTCTGTTGATGTTGCTGCACAAATGTAACATGAATGGTGTAAATATAATAAATTATATAATAAACATCAAGCGTGCAACATGTTTATATTGCAGTGTATTCATGAATAATTTAAACCCTCCTATACACTAGCTTTACTGTTTGTTGCATTAAAAATGTGGATATATGGATTTACAAATCTGCAGCGTACAGAAGGTCAAATAATGTTTTCAGATGTGGATGTCACTGTTGAAAAACAAAAATAAATATGTTAAAGTCAAAAAATGTCACATTTTGCAGAACAGTGGCTTAAAGAAAAAAAACCTGGTTAGGGAAAAGTGAGGCCTGTTTGAATCCTCTCTCTGTATATATACACATTTATTCTGGTCAGACAAAATAAGCAACTTGACATTGATTACTTTATTTCTTTTATCATACAATGATCTGCATAATTGAATAAAACAATAATAATAAAAACAGTTATAATAATAGTTAATAGACACAATCATTAGTTGCAGTTTTAATGTTCCTGGAGACTTCCTTCCAGTTTTTTGTGCATTATCCCTGGATAATGAAAGAACCCCTGCTGTTGTCTAAAACACTTGCCATTGTTAAGTGGGATTACTGTCACAACTGAGCAAAATTAAAAGCATTGATTACACCTGGGAGTTACCTCATAACATTGTCAGAGAGAAATAGGGACCACTTTCCATCAAGGCTGTTGACAGGTCCCAATCAGAACGTGCCACGTCACAAGCCCCGCCCCCTCGGAAGTCCCGCCTCATCCAATCAAATCACGGCATTTGTCACCGGAAGTCCCGCCCCGTCCAATCACCTTAATTCCCTCTCTTTTTCAAATTTTGACAGCAACACAAACCCCCAGTTAACACCATCTGTGAAAACAGCAGAGCGGGGGGTACAGAGGGTCATGTCTCCTGCAGAGAGGTCCCAAATGGTTCTTGGGAAGTCAAGACAACAAGAAAACACTGGGCTGTGAAGAGAAGCAGCTCTGTCTTTCCCACAGAAGTTTCTGTGACATACTGACAATCTAACAGCCAACACAGTTAAGGCAGACACCAGAGTTGCTGAGTCAAAAAAAAAAAAACCTAGTCTAATGCAACATGGTTTAAAGTGAAATGTGTTTCATGTGAGAGCACAACAGTATGGACTTTAGTAAATCCCTCACTAAAGACTGGGTCTATATATTTGTTCAGCACTGATTTCAATGAGAGAATCAGAGTTAAGATGTGTTACAAGGTTTCCTGCAGAGAGGTCCCAAATGGTTCTTGTGTATTTGGAAAGTCAAGACAGTAACAAGAAAACACTGGGCTGTGAGAAGAAGCAGCTGTTTTTTCTCCACAGAAGTTCCAGTGACATACTGACATGGTGACAAACAACAGGGTCAAAAAGACCAAATGGCATGACAAGATAAAAGACGCATGCTAGTTTGTTTATTGCAACGGCGTGTTTGTTATGAGAGTGCTACGGTATAAAATACGGGCCTGAAAACCCCTCAGGAGACTCACTCAAGACTGAAGACTGAAGACGCAGGATGGACAGCGGTAATAATATTTATCCTATTCTATCGTCAGTATTTTCATCAAGAAGAAAATATTAGGTCTAAACAACAATAAACCTATTTTATAGAAATCACGATCGATATTCACCCGGCTCCAAGGAACACAGACCTGTTACCCTGTAAGTGAAGCCTTTAATAATATATATACATATATCTGTTAATTCAATTTTTCCTACAGCTTAGTACTTAAAAACTATTTCTTTATTTTCAACAGTTACTTCAGAAGAGCTGGAATGTTTAACCTTCTCACAGACAACTTATAGTAAGTAGGCTACGATTTTCTCTTTGTAAATTGCAACATTCCCAGCGTATATTTCAATGTTTTGAAACCGCTTACTTACAGATTACTACGATACCGTCCTAGAGGAGCCTGACGGAGATCGATTTGTGGAGGGTCCGAACTCTGTCGGCGTGGTAAAACACCCAGCAGCACCCGTCCAAGCGCAGCCATCTCTGAGCTGTGGAGGGTCCGAACTCCGTCGGCGTGGTGAAACACCCAGCAGCACCCGTCCAAGCGCAGCCATCTCTGAGCAAGCCAAAGAGAAAGAAGCCGTGTCTTCCTCCACCTCCGGCCGAGGGTTCGGATCAGGAGACGGACGATTTCCAAACAGAACGCCGGGGACGGCAGTCTGCTCGGGGTGCATCGAAGAGAAAAAAGCCCGGCGTTCCTCCACCTCCGGCCGAGAGAGCGAGTTTGGATCAGGCAGGGGGGAACATCCGTACGGAAGGCCGGGGAAAGCAGCCTGCTCAAGGGGTATCGAAGAGAAAGAAGCCCGTTCCTCCACCTCCGTCCAAGGGAGGGGGTTTGGACCAAGCAGCGGCCGATTTCCAGAGGGAAGGCCCGGCGAAGGAGCCCATCACAGGGCGAGCTGAATCCGGTAAGTCGCTAAAACTTTTTTTAAAACAAATCTCAATAATAACCCGATGTTGACAGCCCGCCTGCAGGATTGAAATGAAACTCGACTTCCTGTTGTCTGAGTCAAAGAAGGGAGGGTGAGAAGAGCGTAGTTCCGGTGACGTGTATCATACAAGTTAAGGCGGGGGTAGCTGCAGCAGCGCCCCCTAACACCGGAGGTCTAATGCTTGTAATACAAGAAGGTGATGCAGAGGCTGGTAATAGCGTATGCTGTAGGATGCTTTGTAATATATTCAAAGGGGATTACTTAAATCAAGTAACATTTCTAAATACTAGGGGTGACTGGCATTTGGTTTCTTTTATTATCATTATTACCGCTGTATTGTTGTGCATGCTACAATTTCCACTTTCTATGTTAAAAAGTTTCACCAACACAATTTTAAACAAAATCTTATCGTTTCACACACACACACACACACAGGCATGCACACACACACACACACACACAGACACAGACAGAAGTTTAACTTAATATTCTCTCTCACTACAGAGGCACTGCATCTCGGCTTACAAGCTCACCCTCAACGTCGGGAGAGTGAAAGAACCCCTTCCTACGATACGCAGAGGCTGGCTCTCATCAGAGATCTCATAAGCGTAGGACAAACCATCTCTTCCTCCTTTCTAGCCCTATGCGAGAAAATACTGTAAATCTTTGTTGTTGTTGTAAAGTTGTTGCACAGTAAGGTGTATCATTTTTTTTTTGTCGTTGTTGGAAAGTAAAGCGTGGCATTTTTGTTGTTGGAAAGTAAAGCGTGGCATTTTTGTAGGTGTTGGTGTTGTTATTGTAAAAGTAAGGTGTGACATTTTAACATGGATAAAGACATAGATTTAGGGGCTTTTTACAATCTGGTAGAACGTTTTAACCAAATTTTGCCGCAACCTCCTATAGAATTGGTTGGTATCACAGACGCTGATCCTTTTTCAGAAATCATTCGGGACCATAGCTTTGAAGACTATTTTCAACCTTTAGAAGATGCTCTCCGGCTCTATGCACAAAACTCACCTCCTACTCTCTCACATCAAAATGATTCTCAACCCTCCTCTGCCGTTAGTGTTTTATCAACCCCGACCCCCCCCCCAAATTTAGACGAGTCTGTTCCCCCACAACAACATGGAGGGAATCCGGGTCAGGAAACTGAACCGACCGCGGGTCCCTCCTCTGCATTAAATGAAAATGAGAGGGTAGATCCATCCAGAACGGTATCTCGAGCCCGCTTTAACCATCTTGAAATTAGACGCATGTTAAATTTTCCTCCTCCTCACAGTGTGCCCGATTATGCTTCATTTTATTCACATGTGATGGATAGCCTTCAGGATCTGGCTGATAGAGCTACATCAGAGGTCAGGCGCAATGATGTGATACAGTTGGAGTTGATTGGTGAAAATGTGCGAAATCATGTTTCCGTCTCCGTTAACGATGAGGGTGATGCCGTCCTACCGGCTTTTCAAGCCTTACTGGACCGGTTAGTACAATCAAACATGTCAATCATGTCCGACGCCAGCCTAGAACTAGTTGTGCAGGTGGTGCGGAATCCCAGAGGAGGTGCTAAAAGGCAGGCTAAAAAAACTCTAGAATGTGAAATCTTAAAAAAAGAAAGCTCGTCACTTGTACGATGTGAACAATACACAAAACCAGCTCTGCTTTGCCATCAGTTTAGCCCATCTCATTGAATCTAAACTCACAGATAGTCAGGCTACACTGCGAGGCAGAGAGTTTCAACGCTGTGCCGGTTTGAGTGAGCAGACGTCGGTGGCCTTTCGCGACGTCAACAAATTTGAAAAGATTTTAAAACGCAAAATCATAGTGTTGTACAGATGCAATGAGGATCGGGTTATGTCTCATTTTGAGACAGA